>CM014278.1:47590788-47602628 GCA_004135705.1 Alloteropsis semialata
CTTGCTTTTCCTGTTGCAACCAAGCTGCATACTCCTCATCGGTCTCATCTAAATCTTCTTCATGAGAACTTGCAGTGCCTTGGGCCTTCAATATTTTTGCTTGAACTGCACCCATGTTCTCATTGAGTTGGGTATTGAAGTCTTGCAGTAGCTTCTGTAGTTGCTCTTGTGTGACATAGCTTGGTTGCTGCGCGTCTTCTTCACCTGCCATGGTTAGTGCAAGAAAATAGACCAATTCAAGTTATGTGGCTTTGTAGAAACACTCAATCTCACCTTCTCTTACCACCAAAGTTCTTATGTATCTTTGCTGAATTGCGGTCTGCACTCTCCTTGATGGTAGTAGACACGATAAAAGTGATAGATCAAGCGAAATCAAAGTCACAGTGCATCCTAAACATAGGCTTATTTGTGGAGCTTGGAAGGTTATGTATGTGGTGATACAATCTGAAACTTGAAACTATTGTAAAGTTAAGTAAAAATCTAACCCATGAACAATGTCTAGTTACTGAATTGCAGACAAGGAAATCGATGAATGTGTTAAGAAACTCACACACAAGGATAAGAGACGTGTTGTAGCGAAAAGGATTGAGCTAAAGTGAAAATGTAAGTCAAGAACTAAGCTCAATGCTGCACAAGTTATGAGAGATACTGGCTGATTGCTCACATAAAGGAAATAGTGACAAGATTTGCACAATTGATGGCTATGTGTGACACTGAACAATATATCAAGTGAAGCCAAGCAATGTGGTGATCTCAGCTCTTGATTCTTCTCTTTTATTTTTTTGCTACTGAGGTCAGCACACTAGACAATATAACAAAGAAGTATTGATGTTGGGACTAAGTTTCAATTGATATAAAGTGCATAGCCCCTAAGCAACAACCTTCAACTAGCCTCAAGAGGTTCAAAGTTTTTCACAGGTATGGTCCTTTCCACAACTGAAATTTTTGTCAATTTCAGGTCAAATTGACTGGCACGCTGCGAACCTGAACTGGAGTGTGGGCTGGCACTGGAGTGAAGCAGATCTCCCTGGTCTTCGTGTGCTGCACGCGGAGGATACAACCGCCGATTTTCCGCGTCAACAGCCGTCTCCGAATTTTGAGGTTGCCCCGATAGTCTTCCTTCATTAATAGGTAGGCGTCTGGCTAGCTGGGTCACTTGTGTCTCTAGCATCTTCATCATGTTGAGCACTTGGTAGTTAGAGCTTCCGACCTCTGTCACCTTGCCATCAATGTTCTCCAATATCTTGTCCATAGCCTTGAACTTAGCGACGGTGTCCTTGTTGATCTTGCATTACTCCTTCATAAACTCCTTCAATTGTATACGAAGAGGCATCGAGTTTTGAAGAGATGAGCTTGCATTAAATTGAGGTCTACCTTGCCTGTAGCGGAAATAGGACGGTGGAGACAAATCCCCTTTCCTCATGTACTCGAGCACTTTAGCTTCCTCCGGACAATTCTTCTGGACATGGCCATACTCTCCACAATCTTCACATATGGACCTTGCTTCGGCTGCCTTCAAATCAATAGCGTGGGCTTCCTTCTTGTCCACTTCCATCTTCTCCAATCTCCTCATGAGTGAATCGATCTTCCCTTCTAGTATTTCTTCGCACTCCACCTGCAAAACACTTTTAGCAACTCCCGCGGATGGTGTAGGATGCAGCCGTCCCGACGATGCCCACGCATCATTATCCGCCACCTTCTTGAATGGCTTGAGAGTTTGAGTCGGGGTGAGCTCAGTAATGGATCCTCCGGCCGATGCATCGATGATTGCCCTTGATGCAGTCGCGAGGCCTTGGTAGAACTTCTGGACTATATCCTCCTTCAGGAACTTGTGATGTGGCACGGCTCGGATGTAGTCGTTGAAGAGCTCGTAGGCTTCCGCAATAGTCTCCATCGGGATTTGCGCGAAGGTAGCAATCTTGTTGCGCAAAATCTGAGTCTTGCCCGGCGAGTAGAAATCCGTAATGAAAGCTTTCGTCAAGGCATCCCAGCTCTTCACCGTCTCCGCCAGTAGAGAATGAAACCAAGTGCTCTCCCAAGTAGAGAGAACGGAAAGAGCCTTGCTCTCACTTGATCTTGAGTTACTCCTTGCATGTCGAAGGTGCGGCATAGTTGGATGAATGCTTGAAGGTGAAGGTTGGCATCTTCTTTTCCGGTGAAGGGCGAGCTTTGCACCATATGAATGGTTGAAATCTTGATCTCGAACGGCCCTCCGACATCGCCAAGGTCTTGGATAGGCAAATCCTTGAAGTCCGGGATGCATAGCTCTCCGATCGTACATTCCACCATCTCGGGTTGCGGTGCGGCTTCCTTGGACTTGGTGATGGAGTAGATGATGAACTTCCGGCCTTGCTTTTCGGATCTACTAATTCCAGCTTCTTAGCTTGTGCTTCGCGTCTTCTTTGCCTGTAAAGTATTTCTGGATCATCCACAAAATTTTTTGGTTTGTTGGAGAGGTAGCCATCCATCTCCTGTTAGGGTTAATGAAAAACAAAATATATATATACAAGATCTAAAGAGATAGATAGAATGAAATAAAGATAAAAATAAAAAACTAGATTAGATTTATTTTTTTGTTTTTGCAGATTAGATCTATTTTTGATGAAAGAGAAAATAAGAGATCTAAAAAGAGAAAAATCAAAAGAAAATCAAGAAAAAAAATATTTACGAATGCTAGTCAAATCGGATCTTAATCGATAGTTCCCCGGCAACGGTGCCAGAAAAGCTTGTTGACGGCCCTTAGGCACGCCAATCGTGAACCGCAAGCGCACAGATCAGTTGTAGCTCTTCCCTTAGAGTACTCCTCAAGGTTTATCATTCTGTGGAACTAAAGATATAAGAAACAATCCAACTAGCATAGAAATCCTTTGATCTTGAAAGAGGGGTGCAAAATAGATCTAATCTACTAGACACAAACACCGGAGGTAGTAAGAGAAAGTTAGAGATAACCAATCTTGATCGCCTAGATCATGCATATGTTGTAGCTCCGAGCCAAATAGAGTGAAGTAAGATAGATGTAAATCTCAATGAAAAGCATCTTTAAATCACGACCTCCGGTCAAACTCCCGAAAGCCCCACCTTACACGGGATCACACTCTGTCACGATGCTCCCTTTCGGCGTGGGTAACTTAAGGGCACGTTCACAAGTGAACGTGTCAAACTACTTGGTAGATCCGGTATGAATCCCTAGACACCATGGCTACAACAGCACCCCAAGCAATCTATCTCGAGAATAGATTAAAGAAGAAGCAAACCCAAGCAAGAACAAAATCATAAAGAGAGGCACTTGATCGCTAAAGATTCGGAAACACTTATAACTTCACCATGAATGTAAGTACATCACAAGATCACCACCGGGATCCTACCTTGATCTTGATGATCCTAGCTCCAGAACTCCGACATGGTCTTCCTCATAGGGTTCCCACGTCGGCTAGGGATGAACCCTAGACAACTAGCACGACCCTCAGCTCTCCGAAAGCTGTCCCTCTAGCTCCTCTGCTCCTCGACGGCGAATGACGAATGAATTGATGCGTGGCACGAAGGCACAGGGGGTATTTATACCCTGAGGAAACCCTAGGTCGAAGGAGGAGGCGAGCCGCCACAGGAAAGGCTTGGCCGGCCGGCCCAGGGGGTTCAGGCCGGCTGGCCTAGGGCATTCCCTGTCCGCCTCGTCTTCATCTTTCTCTCCAAGTCTTCTGGAAGCTTCGGTAGTTGTTCCAACTATGCATGTGGGCCTTTGGACGTCGTTTGCTTCGGGATATCTTCGAGATAAGAATGGAAAGTGATAAACTTCCAAATTCTCCAATTGAGTTGCCTTGACCCCGAAGTTTCTTGACCTTATCGTGAAGCACTTGCCTTTCAAATACTCTTGGAGGTCGGTTCACCAAAGTTGAGCACGAATGGGGATTGGATCACCTCAGGCCGGCCGGCCTAGGCCATGTGAGGCCGGCCGGCCTGGCCTCTTCTTCGGGCCGCTGGCCTTCATCTTTCACCGTGTCGTTCTTGGTCACAAGCCTTGTCCATATGTGCTCCATTTAAGCCCAAAAACCTGCATAAACACAATTCCTCCAAAAACACATGCATATGCGAAAACGTCCTAGTTATAGAGTATGATCATTAGTTTAGATATCAAATTCATGCCATTATTGAAGATAAACAAGGGTAAAAGTGTGTCGCTAAGGAGCGTCAACAACCACTAATAAAAAGGATCCAGGCCGCTCTTGACCGTGAGCATGACTGTTATAACAGTTTTATACTCTGCAAAGGTTGTACATTTTCACCACCAGTCGTGACACCCCTTTGTAATAGACAATGCACTCCCAAAACGAGCACAGGGCATCACTACGAGACCTTTCAAAAATCCCCCTAACAAGTTAGTAGCCGCTATAGTTTCCACATAGGCACATGAACCCCTCACCCTCCAGTCAATCTCACATGTAAACATGATCCCATGCTAGAGGCGAGCCGAGATCCATACTTAAACCACAGAGCCCCACTTGTGCCTTACGGTAACCACTAACTAGCTAGAGTTGGTCATTTTACTCAATCAAGACCAGAGCCATGTAGTTCTGTTGGTTGACGGTTTTCCTGGGTTGCCACTTTAAAAACCGGACCTTAAGGAGAGACGCTTAAAGCAATCCAAAAACACATGCTCAAGCTTCATAACCATGTTGCTAAAAAGCATATTTTAATCACAGTTTCATATACCATTAATCATAGTTAACAATTGATATCATAAGATCATCGGTTCATAAGCGAAACTTGCGAACCATAGCAATAAACTACCCATGAATGTATAAACCCAGGTGTACAAGGTAAACAGGATAAAGTAGAGCAAGGTAAAGTCCTTTGGGTTCATCAAATTGGACACATGCATATATGAAATTGATAATTAAAAATAATTGGGTCACAAGGAAATTCTCATGTTAAACTTTCCTTCCTCTAGGTACTGCTGCTGCTGCTCTTGCTCCTCGAAGTGATGATCTTCAGAAGGCACGAATGGCTCACCGTCTATACTCGATCAACATCACCACACAAACATCCAAACAAGCCAGTACATGCAATACAAGTGAACTCTATTAGAACAATACACCAAACAGTACAAAAAGAAAGAAAAAAGCTTATAAAACTATTTTACTCATTATTACGAACACATGAGCGCAAGAATCACTTTAATCGGAGCTAAAACGCATTTTATATGATTAAAACAAGTTCTAGGGGCATTATTGTAAGAAACCAAGGGCCTAAACATACTTATGCATATAAACAGAAGGTCTAATGTGTAAAATTAACAACCTAGGATGGCGGGTTAATTTATTTAAGAATGCAGGGGCTAAAACAGAAGAAAAAGGACCTATTTGCAATTACTTTTGAACTACGTCTGGACGGCGGGTTGATTCGTGTAAAAGCAAGGGGCTATAGTGCAAAAGCTGCACTGCGTGGCGGCTCGGCTGGCGTTGTTGCTGACGTAGCGCACACGTGGCAGCCACGTGGCTCCACGTGTCGCTGACGAGGCCATGGACCGGGATATGGACAGCGTCTACGGGTGCACCGCGGACCAGCTAAGGTGGGGCGAACGGGTACGGGCTCACAGCCGTTCGGATTAGATCCGACGGCGGCATTTTGAGCGGGCGGCGGGCTAGACCGGCGGCGGACAGGCGAGCGGCGGCGGACGGCGGCGCAACTCCGGCGAGGTCACTAGAGGGCTCAGCTTCGAGGGCAGATTGCACGGGGAGGTAGAGGAGGTCACGGCGAAGCTTATCGAGGGTTCGGGGGCTTCGGATGGGCGGCGGAGGTGGCTAGCAACGGTGAGGGGCGGATGGCGACGGCGGGGCTCGACGTCGGGGGTCCTCGGGGGTCGGCAACCGCTCAGGAACGGCGGCTTCGGTCACGGGATGCTCCTGTACACAACGAACGAGGGCAAAGAGTGAGCAGGGAATCCTTGTCGCGGAGAAATCGAAGCACGGGGCGGTGGCTTACCGAAGCTTCAACATGTGGGCGCTGCGGTGGAGCTCGGGATGAGGAGAAAAGGGGGCGGGGGCTTGGCTTTTATATGGGCAAGGTGCTACATAGAAGGAGGGGGGAGGCTTGGAAGGCGCCTAAAAGGAAAGGGCGGCGATGGAAGGCGGCGACCAGGGATGGAAAGCGCGGCAGCCATGGATGGAAGGGGCGGCGGCGGGTCGAGATCGAGCTGGGCGCGGGTTGGGGATGACCCCGACAGGTGGGGTCCACCTGTCGGCGGCCTGTGGCGAAAGCGCCCTGGCGTTTTACGCCAAGCCGACACGGGCGGGGGATGCAGGCCGGATTGGGCCGAGCTGGTTTGGGCCGCGAGGGTGCGAGGGTGAGCAGGGCTGGGAGTTGGTGGGTGTTAAGCGGACCAGGCTAAAAGTTAAAGAGGGCAAACTAGACTTATTCACGGAACACACAAATACACTCATTCAAATGCAATTTTAAATGGGATTTTGAATATAAATTCATACGACACAAATTAAATTGCTCACAATCAAAAATATGCACCAGCATGTATGCACACACATGTTTCTAATTCCTTATATTTAATTTTATTTAGCACAAAATTATATAAACCTTAAATTGATCATGCACACTTTGAACAAAAATAAATTAAATTTTACTATCATTTTTGTTGACCTATTTTTAGGGTGTTACATAGAGACAGCACAACCAGCCCAAGTGGGAAAACACAGGCCGAACAACAACCTCAAACATGAACTGGACAGCCCGGGAACACAACACACAACGGGTGCGGTTGTGCTGTTGTGGGCCTGAATCGGCAGCCCACCCGGAAGGCATCAGTTCTTTCATCTGTACAAATTTTCACTATTTGTGACACTTTTTTTCCGAACAACAATTTGTGCCAAATCTTTGTCTTCATAAACTTTGGATTGTACAAATAGAAGAGAACCACTCACAAACATATTTTAGAATAAAAACCATTTACAAATACAGACATGATAACAGTATTCATAAAACATAGACATGTGGCATAAAAGTTATGCACTTTTCTAGAGTACACGAATGCTAGCCCACACATGAACCAAATTGGTCCTTTGTGCAGCATCATGGCATCCTGTTGACTCTTCTATACGTTACATAATGGTACAATTATCTTACATATCATCCCTGTCCTGCTGTATAAGTGTATATCCAGGTCGCGCATCTTTCTTCTTTCCCAATTCCCAACCTCGATTTACTAGTCTTGATTATTTTGACCACCTAAATTTCATATGAGATTCCAACTTTCAGTAGCTTGCCATGGGGAATCGATAACATCTTCTCTCCGTGCATGAAGTTCTTCCTCAGGAAGGAGTATATGTTGTTGACCATGATCTTCTTAAGGAGAGAGGACTGAGGCCTTGCCACCACCTCACTCTCTCCAAGAATGTACACCACACCTTTCTCCGTTTCTCTCTGAATGAATTTCTGATCCTCCTCAATCTTCGCTAACTCGGCAATGTTCATCTTTGATACCTGCTAATTAACTTCCATTAATTTCACAGTACTACCAGAAAACACACAGAAATGAGCTCAGCTAAATCAGTTTTATTACCTGAAACTGTGGTAGACGATTGCTCACACCATTTGACAGTGTTGTGAGCTCGGAGAAGGACTGGATCGGTGTGATCATCTCCTCAGCATAGATGGCATGCCGTCCGGAAGGCTTCTCCCGCGATAAGCTCTGATCACGAGAGATTGGGTAGCTAACATTTTGCATCTCATCCACAGAGTAGAGATTGACATCTCGTATGTAGTATTGGAGACACTCCACAAGTGCATGGACAAAGCCTTCTGCCTCCTGATCAAGGGAGTCACGGTACCCATACCTTGCCACACATCGAAATATCTTGTACTCCTTGGGCTCTACTTGTCGGAAGAGGAAGCGCTCAGAAGCATCGACATGGGGAACATGCAAATGCTTGATGGAGACGAAGATAAGCACCGAGTGAATGGTCGGGATCTTCTCGATGAGGTGAGGGAATATAGGTGGGATGCCTTGCACCAGCTCAGTGTAGAACAGCCCAACTCCAGGGACCCTCTTCAGGTCATGGTGCTCAAGGAGTTCTTTGGCCTTGTTAGGGGATAAGGTGTGCTTCAGCTCATATTTGTACCGTTTGGCATGTACATAGTGCCAAACAATCATCACCACCATTAGGACTGCCGACATCGCCACCGGCACGTATGGTCCATGAGTAAACTTGTATAGCACTGATGATAGGTAGATCGACTCTATTGGAATGAAGGTGGCGAAGAAGAGCACAATCCACAAAATATTGATTTTCCAGACCAAGAGCATCACAATTGTCAGCAGCAGTGTCGTGATGATCATCACAAGGATGACACAGATTTCTGCTTGCAGTCATTATGAAGACATGGTTAGAGATGCTTTTACACAGTTTATTACTTTTTTTTATGTGTGTTCATATTTAAATATTTGATTATGAACAGTGTGCTATAAGTGTGTTCATATTTGAATATTTGTTCCACGTGAATGCATAAATGTGTATGTTAAACACTGTTCTTACCATGGGCTTTTCCGATAATGGTGGTTGTCTTGAAACTGACAGTCATAAGACAAGCAGCTACGCACAGAAGTAAGTTGACTTCAGGAACATATAGTTGTCCATGGAATCGCCTTGATGTGTGCAATATCCTAACCCTCGGGAAGCAACTGAGTGTTTGCAAATGTGAAACAGTTGCAAAGGCACATGAGATCATTGCTTGGCTTCCTATGATGGATGCCGCAATGGCCAAGATAAATGTCGGCCAAAACAGAGTGCCTGGATTGACAACAGAAATGCACATCTCATTAACTGATTTTGATAACAGTAGTTTATAAATAAATAAATAATGTATATGCTTACTTGGAACTGATCTATAGAAAGTATCAGCAAAATGTTCTGGATGCTTCCTTAGGTATGCTGCTTGCCCGATGTAAGTGAGCAATATAGATGGCAGTAACCCAAAGCTGAAGCTTAACTGAAAAGTTTCAGAAATAATGTTGTTTATTAGTACGAAGACATCTTGCTTATCTAACAAAGTTTAAAACACATTCTTATTTTAGTATGAAAATCTAGGGTATCTATTTTTTTCTGTCACCTTAACAAATATTAACCTTATGCCATCTGTTGTCGCCAAAGTTTCACATAACTCAACTATATCTGCGTCAAAGCATTTGCACACATACCTGAATGGATCTTATGCTGAAGTATCCCAGGTTAGCAAATAAAGCTTCCGTTCCTGTGAAGAGTAAATGGTACTATATGTTAGTACTTCATATAGGAGCATATATTTTTCAGAGTGTCTTAAAAAAATCTTCCCTAATAGCTATGCAGATTTGCAAAATATTTTCTTTGAGCTGGCTTGCTTATCTAGTTAGGTCAAAGTATATCTGTATTCCAACCTGTGAAAACAAGGAGGATGTCACCAAGTGAGACCCATCCTTCCTTCTTGTTTCTCCTGAAATAGTCAATGATGTATTTTGGGTTGAACGACCTCAAGACACCAACATCATATTTGATCAGGTTATAGAGCCCGACTCCGCCGATCAGAAGCAACCACAGCAGGATGATCGGTGCGAACGAGTAGCCAACTTTGTCGGTTCCAAAGCGCTGGATTGCGAACAGAGCTACCAAAATCGCCACGGTGATCCATACTATTTGATCTGTGTGAAATTGAAAAAAGAAAAAACTTTGCATTATTAGCTTATGATCTGCTTACATATAGCTCATTGACCGAGTCAGTCTTTTTTAACTGATTAGCTACAGTTAAGGCAAGTCCTGATCTTCAAAGGACAGTAAATTAATTTTATGAAAGATAGCATGATCTCTACCAGATTCTTTAAAACAAAAATCTTGTCTTCTTATTACCTGTTGTCAAACCAGGCACCTTTTCCTTTAACCCACTCACAGCTGACAGCACTGGAACATTTTGTGAGGACAAACAAGAATCAGTTCAAATTGTTACACAAAAAACTGCACGGTTGTCGATTGATCTCTGAAAAAAGGCGTTTAGTTTCAGTGCAGTACCCGAAATAGGAGGAGTCAGAACAGCGTCGCTGATGACCATGGCAATCGCAAGGATGGTGAGGAGGAAGAGCGAGATCTTTGCCGGCTTGCTTGTCTCGAGCAGACGCTTCAGCAAGTTCGCTCTCCTCAGCGTGGCCGACGGCTTCCCATGTTTTCCATAGCTCGAGACCAGTTCATCCTCGGCCTGGTGGTTGGGGATCAGGCTGACCTTGGCGTACCTCGAAATCAAGGAGTAGAGTGCAAATGTTCCTCCTGTCGATCGGCCCAACAACCAAAATCTCGTTATAGTTGCAATATATATATAAATATATATATCCTTTTCTTTTTTACCAAACTTATATATAGTACACGTTGGGTGTACAAGAATGGATTGAATGGGTGTGGACGATCGAGAAAGCTCTAACCGTCGCCGTCGTCGTTGGCGTGGAGGGCGACGAGGACGAGCTTGATGACGGTGAAGAGCATGAAGCTGTAGATGATGAGGGACAGCACCCCCAGGACGTCGTCCGTGTGGCGGACGCCGCCGTGGTCGAAGGCGGCCGAGTACACGTACAGCGGCGAGGTCCCGACGTCGCCGTACAGGATGCCTACGCACTGGAACGCCAGCCGCAGCGTCCTCCACCACCCATCCTGCGTTGTCCATGCATCCGGCGAGTTAGTTCCTTGCACGTACTAGAGGACAGATGCCGCAACTGATGTTCAGGGTGGACCTGAACATCATGAAGGACAGATGCGTCAAATCGATCGGCGGACCTGTTCATCAGGGTGGCCTGCGCCGGCACGGTGACCGCCCCTCACCGCCTCCCGGAACAGCGAGTCCTGCCGGTCGACGATGGAAGAGGACGGCGACGCCCCGTCGACGCCGCCGCCGCTCTCGACGTCGAAGACCTCCCGCCGGTGGTCATCTCTCTCGGCGGCGAGATCCATCACCATTCACGAGTTGTGTAGTACTCCTCTGTAGTCTGTAGTCCTGATCCTGTGTGTTGATACTACCTCGCCACCCGATCGATGCCGCCTTTATAGGCAGAGTGCGGCGGCCACCACGTGATTTCCGAATTTAAAAATTTCAGCTTGCGCCATTTTCTGAACGCCAAGTTGCTTACTCAGCTATGGCTTATTGCTAACGAGTTGATTGCGCTGCCATCGTTTACTTGGACCGCAACTGCCCGTTGCGAGATTTGACTCTGCAGCATACTGCATGGGCTAGCTCACGCGACGCCAAAAGAAGGTCCATAATTTTTAAGGAAAGGACGCATCGATCTCCCTATGGCCGTAGGCTCGGCAAGGGCTACGTCGGGCTGGCAGCGACAGCATATGGATCGGACCGACAAGATCGCCAGCTATAGATAGATAGCTACACGCTTGGCTTATTTGCACTGATTTCGTGTGTGCTTATTGTAGTGTTATATACTAATAAAATTTTATTTACTGATGATCATGGATTACGTATCAAGAGATACGATGATGATGGGCTGACATTTAGACTCTTGCCTTGCGGCTAGTCGTAAATAGCTACCTCTCATCTCAGCTCTTTCTCTTCTTCTCTCTTGTGGCCTTCTTTTTGGACGAACTCTCTTGTGGCTTCAGAATGTGAGCAGTAGTCATCAGTAGTCACCTCTCTGAGGCACACCGGCCTTCATCAGGTGTCAACCGCGTGCAGCTGCGTATCTGCTACGCCCTCTTTGGTTCCACACAGTTCAAAGGCATCAAACGCGTTAGGTCCCATCAGCTGATTTGCTTCTACATACGCGCATTGCGTATGAACAGAAGTCGTCGCTTCTTTTCCACCAAGAAATT
>CM014278.1:47618781-47658215 GCA_004135705.1 Alloteropsis semialata
TGCCCAGCTGCACCGGCGGCGAGCGCGGCCAGTGCAGGTGGCGGCCCGAAGGCCACCGGCATCCGCCACGCTTTTCTCCACCACCGGACCCCCTCTTCACCGACACCGACTTCCTCACCGCCATCGGCGCCATGGCTGCGCCCAATGGATCGAGCTCCACCAACGCCAACGATGGTCTGCATCTCAATCTCCCTCTCTCTCTAGTTTTCAATCATGCATGCGCGCAGATGAACACCCACACTCTTATATTCATGTTTAGAACCTTTGATCTCTACTGATAGTTGAGCCTAGTCGATCCATGAATCTAACAGATGTAGTCTTCGGCGACTTCCTCTGGTACGGTGTTGTTTCTTTTCCTCTGTCTTCAACAAAGCCTTCAGCAATCCATAGTCTGATTATCCACTTTCGTCTAATTCGGTAGTCTTCTGGAAATAAGCCACAGTACAGGAAACAATTCTTCAAATGGGCCGGAAGGTCGTTCAAGCTTAAATTTAGAACACTTGACACCCAGCTGAGTTCTGGATTATGTGTTAGCTGCCAATTAAGTTGGTTATAAAATGATCTCCACTCTGGTTCCTCCATATCCCTGCATGATAGAAGGCTACCGATAGCCACGATAGCAAGAGGCAAGCCTTGGCATTTCTCCAAGATTTTGTTAGCCCAAGGAATGAGACTTTCAGGGCATGTGGTTTGACTGAGATTTACGAATGCCTTTTTGTAGAAGAGCTCCCGTGATTCATTCAATGTAAGGATGCCTAGTCTAACAATATTGTTCTCTTGAGCTAATGATGCGACACCTTCAGTTCGAGTAGTAATGACGACTCTACTCCGAAGCTTATTTTTTGTAAATGCATGGTCAAACAATATCCAGGAACCTTTGTCCCATATATCATCTAGAACAATGAGGTACCTCCTATTTGTGAGGTATCTTTGTATCTTCTTCACCATGTCTCTAGTATCACTTGTATTGTTCTCATCTGATGAGCTTCCTGGAAGTTGTTTCATAATTCTTCTCAGAAGATCTTCAAGTTGATAATTTGGAGAAACTGAGATCCACACATGACACTGGAAATTCTTTATGACATCTTGCTTCCTGTAGATGCTACTTGCAAGGGTTGTTTTACCTGACCCACCCATTCCCAAAATGGAGATAACTGTAAGATCAATGCATTCATCGTCTATGCATTCTGTTAACCTTCGTGCTTGAAATTGGTGCCCGACCATTGCATCATCTTCAGTGAGGTAGGAAGAATCAGATAAGTAACGATGACTAATATTTTTACTGGTAGTCCTTTCATCGTGGCCAACTATATTGATGCCATATCTTTCTTTCATCACTGATAGGCTCTGAAGACGAGCCTTCACTTGTCTAAGACGAGAAGCAATAACATTCCATGTCTTCAAATTTCTCGAGGCATGGAAGACCTTCCCTAAGGAACTTTCTGAACCATCCATCTTTCGGAGCAAGAAAGCATATTCATCAATGATATCCTCAACTTCAAATGCAATCTTTCTTATATGCTTTAGCCAAGACTCAAATATATGGTTATTTGTGCTGCTTGGATCTACTTGACTTATAAAGGCTTGCATGACATCGAATTCGCTCTCAATTTCCTTCATACTGTTTTCGGCATCAAACAAGATGGTAGCTTCCTTCCCCAACTGTTTGCCTATTGCTTTCAGTGCAGATGCACCGAGAATAGTGGCAATTTTCTTAAGCAAAACTAGTATCAGAGCTTCTGCCATAGTCCTTGACAGACAAAATATTATCTATCTTGTCTCAAGCGTTGGCATAAAACCACATCAACCATAATCCTACAGAAAAAACTAAAATGTTATCTTTCACATAATGGAAAAGCAAGTAAGCATGGTTGGCATCTTAACACACTTCGTTACTAATTAAGGGATCCTTGGGCCTGCATAGTATATTGATCCTCGCGTGACATGCTAGAGATAAAATTCCAATCCTATAAGTTCACACAAAAACAAAGAATATTTTGCCATAGATCCAATAGACTCTAAGCATAACTGACAATACAATTCCTATTGGATCAATATATATGTTCCTCGAAGAAATTACAAACTCTGTGTTGACACCAGATTTTGACTCGGCTAGAGTTGTGCGCGACGGAATTGACACAGGGGCCGAGTCCGATTCTGAATCAATCTCCGATTCCGATCAGAGTACGTCCGATAGGAGTCCTGATCGGACACGGGAAGGAGAAGGCCGAAGCACGTATGACTTCTGAGGGGAGACGCGTCTGGAAGCTTCTTCAGGGCCTGATTGCGCGTCAAGATTTGTAATAAGTTTTGGTAGTTTAAGATTAGATTGTTTTAATTAAATTAGAGATATTGTCGTAGCCGGCAAGTTTTAGCTAGGTTTTCAGGGTATAAATATGAACCCTGTGCCATTGTAAAAAATGTTCACACAACCAATCAATCAAACACAACTTTCGGCCTAACGTGCCATTCAAAACCTTTTCGTCGAGTTCTTCAGCAAGCAGGGCTGCATCATCTTGACCTCCGGTTTGTCTGTAAGTCCGACACCCTTATCGAATTAATCTAAGCTTTAGATTGAGGCGTATAATCCTTCTTCGTTTAGTTAATTCACCAATTTATTGAGTTGTTCTAGGCTTTAGATTGAGGCGTATCGCCCTTCTTCGTTTAGATCGCTCATCCTTTACCATATCTTGTTGATTTTATCTTATCGGCTTACACCTGTAATAAGATCTATTCTGTTTTATCACAATTCAAGTCTCATAATAGATCTGCTTTCATTGCTTATATAGCTGATTTAGATCTAATTCGCAAGTTACAAATAGATCTGATTTAAACGAGTTGTTTGATATAAATCGATCTATCGGAATAAATAGGCTAATCGGTGCCCTGCTAGCAACGCTGTCTCAAAATCGATCCGATTGCTAGTGACACGAGAATTAGTTTATTTATCGCCTTTGGAAAGATGCATATTAAAGAATGAGCTTAAATTAGATTTATCTCCAATTCGGCTTTCATGGTCGATGGTTTAATTTAATGTTGTATCCTCACGATTCGGTTTTCATAGCCGATGGTCTGTTTTAATACATGTTATACTTTCACGAATCGGACTCATAGCCAATGGTTTATGCTTTCAAATCGGATTTCCGTTTGCGCTGATCCGATCTGTTGGAACGAATCGGGGCCTTGGCCGATGAGTTCCTTGTTGTTTACTGATTAAACTCTACCTTGTCAATTTCAGGTCAAATTGACTGGCACGCCCCGAACCTCAAGATTTTGGACCTGCACTGAAGTGAAGCAAATCTTCCAGGCCACAGTGTTAATTTTCGAGAGTCAACGCCTGACTTTTTGGACATCAACACATTTTGGCACGCTCGGTGGGACAAAGAAGACTTCTGCGATGGCACCTGGAGGCGGTGAAGTCCCTGCTGTCACGATGGAGGACCTCACTGACGAGCAGAAGAAGCTCGTGGAAGCACAACTAGAAGAGTTCAAGAATCTGTGCCTAGACTCATTCAGCAAAACTCGCAATGCGGTGATCAAGAAAAATCAGTTTCCTGTTCCCCAGGAAGCGTTTGATCGGATCACGGCCGAGGAAAGGAAATTCTTTCAAGATTACGTGGATGCTGGTCTGAGTCATGCTATGATTAACCAATCTGGAATATTGGTTAATACGGTGGTGGGATTGATTGCTCAATTGCTGGATGGAGCTATACTGAAGGATGTCCAGAAGGGACCTGCTTACTTTGACACAGGAGCTGCTTCGGCAATCAAGGATCTCAAGAAGAAGATGGTGCAAATCAATTCGTCCACGTCACCAGAAACACACCCTGAGAGCTATGAAACTCCCAAGATCAGAAAAGCAAAAGCTAAAGCGTTGGAAGGTGAAGAAGAAGAACAGGAAGAAAATTCAGGCGACAAGAATTCTGGCGCAACACAGTCCATTGATCAGTTTGGTAGCCGTATTCCTGTCGTTGATGGCAAGATGGTGTACCCTGCTTTCTTCAACATCGAGAATCCACCAAAGAACAAGGGAGCTGACAATCGGGAGCCGTCAATCGGACCTAATGAAACACCCGTTATAATGAATCGTGCTCCGATTAGTCAAGGGAATTATACTCAGGAAGATTGGGCAGATAAGATTGCTGATGTCATGAAAAATCAGTTTGGTCTGAAGCCTAAGGGACAGTCTTATCTGTATCGGAAGCCGTATCCAGACTGGTTTGATACATTGCCTATGCCAGCCCGATTCAGGATTCCAGATTTCTATAAATTTTCTGGACAAGGAGATGTTACCACCATTGAGCATATCAGCCGATACACAATCCAGTGTGGTGAAGTAGCATCAATTGGTCCATTGAAAGTTAAGCTATTTCCCATGTCGCTTTCTGGATCGGCCTTTTCGTGGTTTTCATCATTACCACCGAATTCTATTAGTAATTGGGCCAATTTGGAAAAACAGTTTCATGCCTATTTCTTCATGGGAGTACAAGAGACTAGATTGTCTGATCTGACAGCACTCCGACAAAGAAACGGTGAATCGATTAGCGAATTTGTTCAGAGATTCAGAGATGTACGCAGCCAATGTTACTCGTTGAATTTATCGGAGGGACAGTTGGTCGATTTGGCATTCCAAGGTTTGTTGCCTCAGATCAGAGACCGATATACAAGTCAAGATTTTGAAGGCTTGGGGTACATGATTCAAAAGCTCTCTCAGCATGAAGGACGTGGCAATGACTATCGGAGAGAGAAGTTTCAAAGGAAAATTACCAATATTGAGTATAACTCCGATGGGGAGGAAGCTGAGATCGATTTGGCTGAATGGACCAAGAACAAGAATTCTATCGCCTGTCCATGGGTAAAGGTCGAGCCAGAAAGGTACAGTTTCGACATTACAAAAGCCGATAAAATATTTGATTTATTGCTAGCAGAAAAACAAATCAGGCTATCCCCAAATCATACGATTCCTTCTGCCAAAGAGTTAAAGAAGACGAAATATTGCAAGTGGCATAATTCAGTTTCTCATCATACCAACGATTGCAAAGTTTTCTGCAATGAGATTCAATCGGCAATTGAGAAAGGGATCATTAAAGTTGAAACTGACAAGAAACCGATGAAGCTTGATGGCATCCATTTCCTCAGAATATGGTTGAAATCAGAGCACCCGACAGAAAAATGAAAGCCAAAGTCCTCGCGTCGGAGAATGCCAAGAAATCGGGAGCTGTTGATCCAGATTGCCAACTAATGGCCGATAACGTGCAAAATCGGAGTCATCAGCATTATCGGGATGATCACCGACGCGGCGAGAAGTCTAGGGTTACATCGGGACAGCTCATTGATAAATATATGCGCCAGCAGGAAAGGGATCGGAGTCCTCCGGTGAGGGGATTTGATAATGAAGATCATTGGGGATGTTCGTTCTTCAGGTTCTGTTGGAATGAAAAGTTAAGGCTTCCATCGATTTACGATTGTCCAGAATGCAGTGATCAGTATGAAAGCTACAGAGATTCAAAAAGAAAGCATCAATCTGTGCATGACCGATTGGATTTTGGATGCCGATGCAGCTGGCATGATGAGGTAGCTTATCAACAAGAGCGCAAAGATTGGCGTGAATACCATGATCGGCGTGAGTATGAAAATCAGTGCTATGACCGATGGAACAATGATCGCCGAAGGTATGGTGATCGCCTAAATTATAAAGGAGACCGTCTTTCTGTGTATGATCGTCTAGTGTACAGGAAAAAAGAAATTATTCAAGAGCCAGAGGACACGCAGGAATACGAGGAGGAGGTCAAATCGAAACTGCGTCTAGGAGTCAATCCGCAATGGTGTCCTGAAGGTTTGACCAAGACTCAAAAGAGGAGGGTTCAGCGTCTCCGATTCAAGGAATTGCTCAAAGAAAAGCGTCAAGGAGACGATAATTCCAAGATTTGGAGGGCTAAGCCCAAACGAGATGATGATGGACCGTCGGCATCGGTGAACATGGTTTTTGTGCTGCCTGCTGAATACAATGTGAGTTCAACCGATGATGAGGCCGATGATCTAGAAGAAGCCATGGCACAGTTGATTCTGCAACCTCAACAAGCTGTGTTTGACAAGCCAGTTGATGAAAAGTATCGGCATTTGAGGCCGCCGATGACTAAGATGCTTGTTGATGGGGGAGCTGCTGTAAATTTGATGCCATATACTACGTATTGGAAGCTTGGCAAAGGACGTGATGATTTGATCAAGACCGATATGATGCTTAAAGATTTTGGCGGGAATCCATCGCCGGCTCGGGGGGCATTAAATGTTGAATTGACGATCGGGAACAAGACTTTGCCTACTACATTCTTCGTCATCGACAGTAAAGGGTCTTACAGTTTGCTCTTAGGTCGTGACTGGATTCATGCCAATTGCTGTGTGCCATCTACCATGCATCAGTGTCTTATTCAATGGCATGGAGATCACATCGAGACTGTCCAAGCCGATGAATCGGTCAGCGTCGCCACCGCCGATTTAACGGTCTGGGAGTTTGAAGGAATTGAATGCTTATCGGGCAGGAATTGGGAAGGCAATCTTATCCAAGTGTCCGATGATGGTCTAAAGCCGATCCTAGCAGTCGGCTCTGAGAGTTTGTATTAATGGATGATTTTATTGAAGATGAGGGTAAACTTGGTCAAGGGTTTATGTCGGCCGATGAGCTAGAGGAAATAGATATAGGTTTAGGAGATAGACCTCGGCCGACATATGTAAGTGCAAAGTTGGATCCTGAGTTTAAACAAGAATTAATAAAGTTATTGAAAGAGTATCGTGATTGTTTTGCTTGGGAATACTACGAGATGCCAGGTTTAAGCCGATCTATTGTTGAACATCGGCTCCCGATTAAACCAGGGTATCGGCCTTTTAAACAAGCGCCGAGACGATTTAAACCCAAGTTAGACCAAGAGATAAAAGCCGAAATAACTCGGTTATATGAAGCTAAGTTTATACAACCTTGCCGATATGTTGAATGGATATCTAATATCGTTCCTGTTTTCAAGAAAAATGGGAAGTTGCGAGTTTGTGTCGATTTCAGGAATCTTAACAAGGCGACTCCGATGGATGGATATCCGATGCCGATTGCCGATATGTTGGTTGATGCAGCTTCAGGACATAAGGTGATTAGTTTTATGGATGGTAATGCAGGATATAATCAAATTTTTATGGCAGAAGAAGATATTCCTAAAACTGCATTCTGATGTCCTGGTGCACTTGGATTATATGAGTGGGTCATAATGACTTTTGGTTTAAAAAATGCTGGCGCCACATATCAAAGGGCAATGAATTATATATTCCACATGTTGATCGGCAGGATTGTTGATATTTATATTGATGATGTAGTGGTGAAGTCCGATGGATATAAACAGCATCTGGCCGATTTGCGAGAAACTCTTGAATGTACAAGGAAGCATGGTTTGAAGATGAATCCTAATAAAGTGTGCGTTTGGAGTATCGGCCGGACAATTTTTGGGTTTCATCGTTCATGAAAAGGGAATTGAAGTCGGACAGAAAAGCATGAAGGCTATAAGAGATGCTAAGCCACCCACCGATAAGACGAGTCTCCAGTCGTTAATCGGTAAAATTAATTTTGTTAGAAGATTTATTTCAAATTTGTCTGGAAGAATTCGTCCTTTTTCCCCGCTGCTGAAGTTAAAAGCCGATGAGGAATTCGTCTGGGGAGAAGATCAACAAAAGGCATTTGATGAAATAAAGCAATATATGATGACACCGCCAGTTTTGATTCCTCCTCAAAAAGATAAGCCATTCCGATTATATTTGTCGACCGATGAGTTGTCAATCGGGTCTATTCTTATACAAGAATTTAAGGGAAAAGAAAGAGTGGTTTATTATTTGAGTCGGAAGTTAATTGATGCGGAAACAAGATATTTACCAGTTGAAAAATTATGCTTATGCCTGTATTTTTCATGCACTAAGTTGAGACATTATTTATTATCTTCTGAGTGCACAATCATTTGTAAGACCGATGTGGTTAAATATATGTTGTCCATGCCGATGTTGAAAGGAAGAATCGGAAAGTGGATATTAGCATTATCGGAGTTTGATTTAAAATACGAATCGGCTAAAGCGGTTAAAGGACAAGTAATGGCCGATTTTGTAACACAACACATCGGAGATGAAGTTAAATTGGTTGATCCGATGCCTTGGACATTATTCTTTGATGGATCTTCGTGTGGCCAAGGATGTGGCATCGGAATCGTTATTGTTTTGCCTCGGGTGGCAAATTTTGAATTCAGTTATCCGATGGATTCAAGCTTTACCAACAATCGGGTTGAATATGAAGCATTACTTAAAGGATTGAAATTGTTATTGGAAATCGGTGCTGAAGCTGTTGAGATTTTTGGAGACTCCCAGTTGGTGGTTTATCAATTAATCGGTAAATATGAATGTAAGGATGATGTTTTGATTCAATATTTTGATGAATGCGATTATTGTTGAAGGTATTTGTGATGGTTAATATTGAACATATCCCCAAAGCTCAAAATCAGGAAGCTAACAATTTGGCACAAGCTGCTTTTGGCTATCGGCGTTTTCATGAGATCATGACGATTGAGCCAGAAATCGGAGATTGGAGGTATGAGATTGTAAATTATCTTAAAAATCCATCACAAAAGATTTCTAGAAAGTTAAGATTCATGGCTGTTAAATATGTGTTACTTGGTGATCAATTATATTATAAGACGATTGATGGTGTCTTGCTCCGATGTTTGAGTAAATCGAAATCCAAAGATATGATGGATGAAGTGCATGAGGGAGTTTGTGGTGCACATCAATCGGCTTATAAGATGAAGTAGATTATTCGAAAGACAGGTTGTTTTTGGCCAACGATTCTGGAAGATTGTTTTGAATATTATAAAGGTTGCCAAGAATGCCAGAAGTTTGGAAATGTGCAAAAAGCGCCTGTGTCAGCCATGAATCCGATTATTAAACCATGGCCTTTTCGAGGATGGGGAATTGATTTGATCGGACAGATTTATCCATCATCAAGCAAGGGTCATAAGTTTATATTGGTGGCAACAGATTATTTCACTAAATGGGTTGAGGTGATTCCTTTGAAGGTTGCCGATTCCAAGAACATGGTGGAATTCGTCAAGGAGCATATTATATATCGGTTTGGTATTCCTCAAACTATCATGACCGATCAGGGAACTATGTTTATGTCTAATGAATTCCAAGATTTTGCTGCCAGTATGGGTATTAAATTATTGAATTCTTCTTCTTATTATGCACAAGCCAATGGTCAAGCAGAAGCCTTAAATAAGAGTATTATCAAAATCATTAAGCGAAAGATTGATGAGCATCCAAGGCGATGGCATCTCACGTTGACCGAATCGTTATGGGCATATCGGATGGCGTGTCATGGATCTACTAAACTATCCCCATATCATTTGGTTTATGGACATGAAGCTGTTTTGCCTTGGGAGATCAAAATCGGATCAAGACAAATATCGGAACAAGGAAACTTGACTGCCGATGAATATAAAAGTTTGATGAATTTTGAGTTGGACGATTTAGCTGAAACTCGATTGAGAGCGTTGGAAAATATTGAGAATAATAAGGCGCATATTGCTAAGTATTATGATAAAAAGGTTAAGCCAAAAGAGTTCATCGAAGGAGAATTAGTCTGGAAGCCGATTTTGCCGATAGGGACTAATAGTTCTAAATTTGGAAAATGGTCGCCAAACTGGGAAGGTCCCTATCGAGTGAATCGGTGCGTTCCAGGAAATGCGTATATTTTGGAAACATTGGAAGGAGAGGAGTTTTCAAAAGCGCTTAATGGAAAATATTTGAAGAAGTATTATCCAAGTATTTGGATCGATTCCTAAAGCCGATATTCTAAGCAATATCGTCTAAGATAGCCGATACGATATATATCGCCTTAAGGGCAAAAATATTTACAAAGTAAATATTCATCGACGATCGACATCGTCGGATCTAACAGAGTTTATCGATGATCGATGTCATCGGAGCAGTACGGCTAAAGAGTTTAATTATTACAAGAACTTGCGGATTGCCTCGATCGCACTCAGTCGGATGTTATCAATTTTGTGGATTTCTTCCAAGTCTTCCACATCAGAGCCGGGGATGTTCTTGATGCTTCTATGAATCTGGTGAATTTCCTCCAGGTGTTTGTTTAACTTTTCTTGCGCCGATTTGATGGAAGCTGGAATTTGGTTGAGCTCGTCTTGGGTCTCCGACATCTCCTTGCGGACTTCTGCGAGCCGTTTAAGTAGTTCGGCTTCAACGCCATGGAGATGCTTCATCCGATTCTCTAGCCGTGCTGGTTTGGCTTCCAAAGTCTTGATTTGGGCCTGCATAGTTTTCAGTTCATCTTTGCCGTCGTCATGCTTCTTGGTTAAGTCTTGTTGAGCCAACCGATCCGATATTCTTTGGCGAGTGGCAGAGACTTGAGGTTGGTGCCCTTCAATGAATGCCGCAGGGATGATTGCATTTTCTAGCTCCGATGGCAGCCGACCCTTCAGTTCCTAGTAAATTTGGCAAATCGGCTCGGCGTCTTCTACAAGGATGGCAATGCTCTTGTTCAAATGGTTCAACACTTCTTGAAGCTTTGCCTTGATCTCATCGGAGATGGTCGAAGACAATTGTGCGGAGCTGACTTCTTCTTCTCCGATGACGGCATCCAAATCAAATGATGTGAAGCTCATTGCCGAAGGATCGTGTGCCTGAAAAAGAGTGTCAATAAAGTATGTTAAGTAAATATTGATACAAGGAGATAAATCGGTACCAGTTTGAATTGACCCTCCCGGACGTAATCGGGGATTACTTGAGGCTGGGCAGTACTCGTGCCAGCAGCAGCTATTTGAGGAGACTGGGCTGGTTCAATCGAAGGAGGCACTGGGGGAGTTGTTGTTGTTGATTGTTCGGGAATGGCCTCCAATTGAATATTTGCAGTCGGCTCTATGATTTGTTCAGGGATAGCCTCTGATTGAACGTTTATAGCCGATTCTCCGATCTGCTGCCTGGGGATGGTCTCCGATTGAACATTTTCTCCAGTATGCTGCTTGGACATCACCTCCGATTGAACGGTTGTACTTGGCTCCTCGATGATAGTTTGCAGGATAGCGGGAGTCTATGATTGAGTCGGTTAGTTTGAGTATATATATTTGAAGATAATATGAATTGGACTAGATTTACCTGTTGGGCCGATTCTGCCTGTATATCCTGAGCTGGAGCTGATTGAAGATCGGGCAATGTGATATTTGTTTGCTGAAAAAGACATTGTTATTGCCAATTTACTTTGTAAACGGATATGAGATAAGTGAAATTGGATTGTTACAGATACTGCATCAAGAAGCATCCTTGCACCATCAGCAGCTTTTTGAGTGATCTCTTCGGCGGCTCTGGAAGTCGATTGGCCAAGGATTTTTTCCGGAAGCTGTATGGGAAAGTTATTTGCTTAAGATGTGAATCGGAAAGAGAGAATCGGAAAGAAGAATCGGAAGGATAAAAAAAATCGTACCACTTGGCTTTTCTTCGGTTTCTTTGGTGCAGGAATCTTAGAAGGAGCAGTCTTCCTCTTGCCCTTGCCATCCATTATGTCCTTGAGAGAGGGTGCGGAGGAGCCGATTCTTGGAAGCGGAGTCTTGATAAATTATTGAATCGGTTTTCCGCTATTGCTCATCGGTGGTGCGTTCTCTTTGACTGGCTGTTAAAGGAATGGAATTCAAATTATGAAGATTTCGTTTAAATAAAAGATGGATAAAGCGGGGAGATTTCAAAGACTTACAGGATTTTCCATGGCCTCAAAATCGGAATCAATGAGTGTGCAATAGGTGATGGCCGGAAGTCTGAACATGTGAAGGCACAATTCTTTCCACCAATTTCTGAAGAGCCTAGATGAGAAGCTGGTGCATTGCCATTCTGGTATTTCAAAATTGGCTTGGAGGGCAAGAGATAAAATCCTGTCCATCTCTAAGGATAATGTGACCGATTCTCTGTGCTTTATTTTATCAGAAAAGTAAAGGCCAATCGGAAGTTGACCAAAACCCAGTTGACGAGCAGCCACTGATGGATTGTAGAATTCATAAGACGTGGTCTTACTGCCGAATGTAATATTATTGCCTAGAATAGTCGGTGTAATAAAGGATTTGAGAATCGGCATGATTGATGATAGCTCATTCTGAATGTTGAACAAGGGTAGCTCATAGCTGCGATCGGTATCGCCATAGGCGAAGTAGCTGAAGCGCTCCGATGCGATCCCATGGTAAAAACTTTCAAAGTATGTGGCCATATCCTTTGATTCAAGCCTTGATCCGAGGCAGACCGATGCTGCTTCTCCAAATGATGTGCATCGGCGACTGGTTGCATCTTCTTCTTTTGCATAATAGTTTGGACATTGGTGTTCCTTGAAATTATATCCAAAAGCAGATCGGAACTGTGTGTGCAACTGTCGCACCCGGTTTTAAGGACCAAACCAGATGACTATCATATGTGCGCCAGGATCAAGTTTACACACATATGAGACTTCATCAGTGATATAAAAGACAATGCAAAACGTAAATAATATTAAAGAATATTATTACACTCACGCGAAGCGAATAACTAGCAGCGGATCTTCAACACTTCACCACAGGCAGCTGACTGGGGAACACGTACGCCTAGAAAACTCCAAAATACTCCACTGAAACCTTCTGTCTAAGCCTGAGCCGCAGATAAAGCAAGGTTGAGTACACTTATGGTTGGTACTCAGCAAGTGTAGAGCAAAAGCAAATGACATGCAAGGCTTAACAAGGAATAGCTGGCTATTTAATTTAGCTTAAGCACTTTAGTTGGTCATATTTTAATTAGCAGCATAATTACTAAGGTATAAGTGTATACCAACCCAATTAAGCATAAATATATACCATAAACCATAACCATATCCAATGCATGAATGATCCAATTTATTTCATCTTCAAGTTCAAATTATCATGCGAGGGTCCAGGCCGCTCTTGACCGTGAGCACGGCTGATATATCAGTTTTAACACTCTGCAGAGGTTGTACACTTTCACCACAAGTCGTGATTCCCATTGCCAAAGGCATGTACTCCCCTCACACCACGTGAACAAAGTACTGGGTTTCACAGCGAGGCCTTTCCAAAGAATCTCTCAATGTGTGTGTGCTCCCTTACCATGCAGGTCTCTAGAAGGAAAACCTTCCTCTCCCGCGCCTCTGCACACAAACCTTGCTGGTAGCAACCAGCCCCATCCAAAACAAGCAGTGCCTCCACACAACATTGAGATCCTCTAGTTACTTAGCCAAGACCATAGCCCGTTAGTCCTTGTGGTTGTACTGTTTTCCTGGGTGGTCACTCCATGTTCCAATTAACACAAGTGGTCTTATTATTAAAATGCATAGTAACATGAATAAATGATGGCACAAATTCATTATCTTGGATCTTAGTGTAACCATTCCCAAATTAAAGCAGCTAAGCATCAACTACCCAATATTGAAATATAAACCCAGGGTTTGACAAGGTATGATAATTGAAACTAGTCAATCCTTAACATAGGACCCATCATATTAAGAGCATGCAAGCATAGCATAACTATTAAATGTAAGCATGCCATTTGGTTATTAGGATTGAAAAATCATGATCAAGAATACACTTGCCTTAAATCCAAATAATAAAGGGTACTGCTCAAGCCTTCAGAATCTTGCTCCTCAAATTCCACGAACAATCCTTGAACACCACGAATATTGCACCTTCTATTCGTTGCACAGGGTCAAATACAAGAAACAATACAACAAATAAGAAATAATACACCAAACATGGGCAACAGTACAAAAGAACAGTGTAAAGCTAAAGTTCAGGTTCTTACGGCCACGTGAGCGAAAGAATCACTCGAAACGGAATTGAAACGACCAAGATATGGATAAAACGGGAATCCAAGGGCTTATCTGTGAATAAACACAAATTCCAGGGGTTAGCTTGAAGGAATCCGAGGGCATATACATAATTATGTACAATAACTCGGGGTCTAACTCGCAAAAGAGTCAAGGTGGGACGGTAGGTTATAATACATGAAAGATTAGGGGGCTAACTGCAAGATATAAGGACCTAACTGTAATTACTTTACACTGGATCTGGACCGCGGGTTAGTTACCACTTTCTTGGGGGTCTCTTTATCAAATTTGCACGGCTGACCGGTATCTGATTAGCTTGACCAGATCTGGGGCGTTGATCTCCCGATGGACGGTCGTGTCCGCTTGAGGTCGCCGGAGTTGGGTCGAGCGGCGGCGCTGTGGCGGCAGACTCGCCGGAGAAACCCGTTCCAATGCAATAGAGGGTGGTTTTCGATGCAGTTTGGACCAGGACAAAGCTGCGGACCCTGCGAATGCACTGGAGTAGCTCTTGTAGTCGATTTGTGGGCAGGGACGGCGCACGACGATGATCGGTGGCTCGGCCTGTATGGGGAAGCTCCGGTGAGCAAATTGGATGACACGAGAGTGAAGCTTCGAGTTTGAGTGACACAGGCAAGTTCGGTACCTCAACACACACCTATTGGTGGGGCTTTCGTCGGCAATGGGGCGCGGAAGATGGAGATCAGGTGTGGCGGCGAAGCTCGGTCTTCGGGAGCGGTGGTGGCTATGGGAGCTGGGTACTCGGCGTCTAGGGTTTCTGGGAGGGTGTCTCGGATGAGGCGGCGCATCTATAAAAGGACAGGAGGGGCCGGCCTCGACGTGCGCGCCAAGAAGGGAAGGGGCGATGCGGCGCGAGCTCGGTCGGACTTGGGCTCGGCTCGGACTCGCGCCGGTCTCCAGGTAGGGGACGAGTCCGACGCCCGGGCCCCACACGTCAGTGAGAAGGGAGAGGGGACGGCGTCGTGGACCGGTTGAGGAACTGGGCCGGAGCGGAAAAAGGAATGGGCTGGGCCGGAAAGGATAGGGGCATCTACCGAACTAAAGGAAAAAGACCGGGGAGCAAGACTGAACTAAACAAGAGTTCAAGGAGGTCTTTCGGACTTAAACCTGAAACTATAAAACTAAACAAAACAAATGCAAATCAATTTGAATTTAAATAAATTTAAATTCTCCTCAACTTGCAAACAGTACACAAAACTTATGCAGCAGCATGAATGCAACAAAAACTTATTGTGACTAATAATTAATTATTAAATTGAATGAAATCCTAATAAATTCCAATTAAATCCTAGAAATTTATTAAAGCTCTAAATAAATCCTAGAAAATTCAAAAGTAGTTTCTAAGATTTATTGTGATGAAAATTAGGGTGTTACAGCAACCATAGTTGGATAAACCACCAGGGACCTCCGATATGTCCAACTGCTTGGCCGTCTAACAATCTGGCCGATACCTGGTGGAGAAGATGATAGACAGCTCCAAGAAGAAGAAGACCAAGAGGGACCGATTCACCGCGGGATAATGCTTCTGCAATTGCTTGCATGTTAGAGGTAGCGCCAAGAGTTGGCCCACAAAATACGAATCTTTCCAACCACATGTTAAGAAAAGCTGCATGTTCTCTGTCTCCGATAGTGCCGGTTTTGCAATGATCGGCAACGTATTTCTTCCAACTCTTGGAGCCTGTGCCTACTAGTTTGTGATTCAGTTCATTGGAGAGCCTTCTTGGGTTCATGGCGTTGATGGTGTTGAGAAAACGGTCAGCATGTGCACATCCATGAGTGTTGGCGTCATCGGACCATGACCGAATATGTAGGCATTTAAGGCATCGGACCAAAAGAGGGAGGAACCGGCCAGTAAATTCTCGTCCTTGACCATGTCAGCAAGAGAAAGTGTGAGACATTGGCCGATATCTTTCTCATCCCAAAAAGGGGACTTGGCAGCTTGCATTCTGAGAAACCAGTTTCGCCATCCTGGGACACTGCCAGGCCATGATCGGAAGGAGCCGGCCCAATCGGCGACTTGCAGATCTGATCCTTTGAAAGGGAGTCTCTCCGATTCCATATTAATCAGGTCCGTCGGATCGGGGTCACCCATCGGACCAAGGTAGTACCCAGCTTCGACATGAGAAACGGGGATGACTAGGTTGTTCTTAAGATGCTACAATCGGAAAAATAAGATAATACATGCGGAGATGGAGGCTTGTAAATAGTTCTGGAAAGGAAATGCAGAAATTAAAATGAAGATTAGTGGGTGATTTTTACCTCAGGGACTTGATCAGTATCCGCCTTATCAAGAGGAGCCGCCATTGATGAAAGAAATGGATCTACAATGAACAGTAACACGAAGAGGGAAAGACCTAAAAGGAGAATGCACTAAATCATAGATGCGTGATATGAATCATATGCGGGAGAGTTCCTTACCTGATTCGCGGCGAAAAGTTGAAGCTTAGAGGATCGCAGAGTCACCGGATGAAAGCTTGCGAAGTAACAATGGCGGACGAGCGGACGCAATAGCAGCTGCGAGTTGGGGAGACGACGGTTCGGGTCTGCATTTATAGGCTTATGGGAGAAGGAACCGCCCGAAGGCCACGGCGCCGATCCGCACGGGATTCGAGGGTTGCAGCAGTGAAGGGTGCGGGTTTCCATATGCTATTCGCTGCCAGGGTCATCATTGCTCGGAGAATTTTGGAACAAAATAATATTTTATCCCAAAATTGGGGGGCATGTGTTGACACCAGATTTTGACTCGGCTAGAGTTGTGCGCGATGGAATTGACACGGGAAGGAGAAGGCCGGAGCACGTACGACTTCTGAGGGGAGACGCGTCTGGAAGCTTCTTCAGGGCCTGATTGCGCGTCAAGATTTGTAATAAGTTTTGGTAGTTTAAGATTAGATTGTTTTAATTAAATTAGAGATATTGTCGTAGCCGGCAAGTTTTAGCTAGGTTTCCAGGGTATAAATATGAACCCTGCGCCATTGTAAAAAAATGTTCACACAACCAATCAATCAAACACAACTTTCGGCCTAACGTGCCATTCAAAACCTTTTCATCGAGTTCTTCAGCAAGCAGGGCTGCATCATCTTGACCTCCGGTTTGTCTGTAAGTCCGACACCCTTATCGAATTAATCTAAGCTTTAGATTGAGGCGTATCGCCCTTCTTCGTTTAGTTAATTCACCAATTTATCGAGTTGTTCTAGGCTTTAGATTGAGGCGTATCGCACTTCTTTGTTTAGATCGCTCACCCTTTACCATATCTTGTTGATTTTATCTTATCGGCTTACACCTGTAATAAGATCTATTCTGTTTTATCACAATTCAAGTCTCATAATAGATCTGCTTTCATTGCTTATATAGCTGATTTAGATCTAATTCGCAAGTTACAAATAGATCTGATTTAAACGAGTTGTTTAATATAAATTGATCTATCGGAATAAATAGGCTAATCGGTGCCCTGCTAGCAACGCTGTCTCAAAATCGATCCGATTGCTAGTGACACGAGAATTAGTTTATTTATCGCCTTTGGAAAGATGCATATTAAAGAATGAGCTTAAATTAGATTTATCTCCGATTCGGCTTTCATGGTCGATAGTCTAATTTAATGCTGTATCCTCACGATTCGGTTTTTATAGCCGATGGTCTGTTTTAATACATGTTATACTTTCACGAATCGGACTCATAGCCGATGGTTTATGCTTTCAAATCGGATTTCCGTTTGCGCTGATCCGATCTGTTGGAACGAATCGGGGCCTTGGCCGATGAGTTCCTTGTTGTTTACGGATTAAACTCTACCTTGTCAATTTTAGGTCAAATTGACTGGTACGCCCCGAACCTCAAGATTTCGGACCTGCACTGAAGTGAAGCAAATCTTTCAGGCCACAGTGTTAATTTCTGAGAGTTAATGTCTGACTTTTTGGACATCAACACTCTGTCATTATGAAAATTTATATACATATATAATATGTGGTGGTGTGAGCCAAGAGGAAAGAAACACTAATAGGGATAGAGAATTAAATATAGACCAGAGAGTATGGTAACTAAGCCCTCTCTTCTCAGGTCCTCTATCTAACAACCTGTCATTATCATGAAAAAGGAAATTAAACGTTTCTAGGATCTTAGTAATTAACTCTCTTTCCAATTAATCTATATGTTTAGAGTTAGTAATAAGCTCTTCTCTGTTTCTGGGGTTTTCCCTCTACTGGCTGAATCTGTATTCATACCACTCTTTACAACAATAGTGCTTTGTTGAAGACGATTGCTGAACTTCTTGTAAAGCAAAGTTGATGTGTTGGCATCAGATTGATGGATTGCAATACAAACCCCACCTTCTTATATCTTGTTTACAAAGTCAATGCCAACTGTCACACACACACACACACATATATATATGCAAATTTTCATTGGTACCCACACATCAGACTGAATGCGCATCTAATCATTTGCAGCGTGTTGAAATAATCAAGTACAAGAGTTAATTGCTTCACAATACTGATGTATCAAAATTAAAGAACCAACAGACTGACAGGTTCACGACTCTAAGGTTGTTGAGAAAGTAAAATATGCTGAAAATATTTTTAACCCCACACTTCTAAGGGAAGGTAATACTTGCCAATTCCAATATTCACACCAAGAGGAGTAATAATCACACAAATTCTGAATCTCAATCCAAGGGATGGTTCTATGTACTTAACCCTCCACCCATTGAAGAGTGAGAGCAATCTTATCATGTGTTGGGCTCGTTCTACAATTTGACTTGAACTCAGATTGAATACGGTCGCTAAAATATGTTCCACCTGTTTTCTAAAAAAAGTTGTGTTACAGAAGAGATTTAAGTGTAACTTTACAAATAGAAACATTAGCTGCACAAAATACTTTGATGTATTATATAAGGAAAAAGTCTATTTTTGACCATCGAAGTATGGCCTCGGTTTGGTTTTGGGCATCCAACTCCAAAACCAGGAATCTTTGGCCATCGAACTATGAATACCGTGCATAATTGGCCATCGGGTGGTTTTGGTGGATGGTTTTGGTGACGTGGACGCCACATGGCAATGGGGCCCGCATGTCAGCTCATTCGATCTCTTCTCTCTCCTCTCTCTTTCTTCCCCTTCTCTTCTCTCTCTTGCCCAGGCGGCTCCGGCGACCACGCAACACATGGGCGGGGGCTCCTATGATGGCAGCTTGCAGGCGGGCAAACTCTCTGTATCGGCCACGCTCCTGGGCGGGCGGATCGGCTACTCGTGGGTGGGGCAGCCCTCCAGCAGTGGAGGCGCACGGGCAGGCGGCGGCGGGCACTCCGCGGGGCGGCTCACGGGCGGGCTCTTTGGCTGCGCGGGCGAGCGGGCTGGTGGAGCGGTGGCTCGAGGGAGGCCGACCACTCCGACGGTGGAGGCGCGCGGGCGGGCGGCAGCTCCGGCCCATCCTTCCTCCGCGCCACTGATGCAGCACTGGAGCCGCGGGCAATAACCTCCGCGCCGACAGTGACACCAACGCTAGCGCGACAAGGTGGAGAGGAGGAGCAGGGGGCTCACCCCACCATGGCCGACCGGGCGAGCTCGAGCTCAGCCACGGGCAGTGCCGATCGGCGAGCGATGAGCAGCTCCACTGCGGGCCAGCACGATCGGCCGGGTGAGCTCAATCTCTGCAGGGTGCCACCGTGCAAGCAAGCAGCAGCTCCGTCGCGGGCTAGTGCGGCCTGCCAGGCGAGCTAGAGCTCCGCCGCGGCCGGGAGATGCAGGGGCGGCCGGAGGCGCTGGGGATGGCCGGCGGCTGTTGGAGAAGAGAGAGAGGAGAGAGAAGAAAGATAGGAGAGAAGAAAGAGTGAGAGGAGAGAGGAGGGCTGACAAGTGAGCCACATCGCCACATGGCATCCACGTCAGCAAAACCACCCACTAAAACCGTCTTATGGCCAAATATGAGTGGTTTTAAGAGTTGGGTGGCTAAATATTTATGGTTTTACAGTTCGATGGTCAAAACCAAACTGAGATGATAGTTGAATGGTCAAAAATGGACTTTACTCATTATATAATTAGTCCACAGCTAAAAGTAACCCGATATCAGCATTTTTCTAAAAGCAGGTTTTCAACAATTGCTTTCGCAAAAGGCTCGACTCAAACAAACATTTCCGTAATTGTTTGGCTCTCGGTCCTTTCACTTTTTTCCAATGAAAATCCTTGCACTGAAGATAGGAGGCTGCTAATATCTTCCTTTTTTTATTGATCTCCCTGCTTTCAAGTACTATATAGGATTTGTTCAAAAACTCAAAAGCAGAATTGTCGATAATTCGGCTTGCAAGCTTGTCAGCATTTTAAAAAATTTGCCTCGGATCTGCAGTGACCTTTACATCCAAGTTGCAACCCTAATGGACGGTAAAATGGTGCATCGATGGGATGTCTATGTTAGAACCAATTTTTGTATCCTCATTCTTGGCAAAATGGATGAATCCAAGCCTGATTTCTAGCCATGAGAGAAGCAGAAACACGAGCTAGCAATATTTCTAGCGTATAGAATACCAGGACAGACTGATAGAAATTATTCAGCAAAGGCTGGCAATAATCAGATGCCTAGCTAGAGCACTAATCGTAAAATCTTTTTTCTAGCTCAGTGCTCGTGTAGAAGGAAGAAGGGTACCTGCGAGGAAGAGAACTTGATGGTAGGATCGCGCAGGCAAATGTTAGCGGGAGCATCTTGGCGAATTTTTTTTATTTTTTAATCCTTTTTAAACTGAAATTTAAAAAAAAACCCCACCCGAACTGTATTTCCAACAAATAACCCTTTTGGTCGCGCCACACGCCGTGGCGCGACTTAAGAGGCAGTCGCGCCAGAGCATGTGGCGCGACTGGCCTGCCACGTCGGCCGGCCCGGCCGCGGGCGGCCAGCGCGGCGGCTGACATGGCAGGGCCAGTCGCGCCACATGCCTTGGCGCGACTCAGTCGCGCCAAAGGTCGTGGCGCGACTCGCCTGTATACAGCCGGCAGCCCGAGCCCTTTCTTCTCCCTCCTCCCTTTCTTTCTCCTCCCACCCGAGCTCAGGCTCTCCCATGGCGCCCCCTCCGAACTCCCCCCTCTAAATCCCCCTGTTTCTTCCACGGATTCGAAGGGGAAACGGTTGGAAAACATTCCGGGAAGGTAACTCGTCCACTTTATCCGTGTAGATTTGTGCCATTTGCTTATTTTTCTTGACATTTGAAACCCTAGGATAACCTAGGGTTTAGGTTGGATTAGGTAATTTAGTACGAAAGGGGTAAGATTAGTTGAGCGTTATCGGATAATTGATTCATGGTAACGCTTTTGTATCGTGTAAATTGTGTTTCATGAAACGATTTCGATGAGATTTTAGTGGGTAGATATTGTTGTTAATTTTTTCAAGAAATGAGAATTATGATCTAATGTAGATCATTTGTAGAATGGTCTTTTTACATGGGGTTGTGGTACGTAGTGTATTGACATTTGGTTATAGTTGGTCTTTTAGTAGTTTTTGTATAAGTCCATGAATGGTAATAGAAATGTGCCCATTAAATGTGTGTAGGTGGATCGCTTAGTTCGTTATTTCTCCGGCGGTTCGGTTAATGAGAATGGAGAGTTTGAGAGGATGAAGCATGAAGTCACAAGATTTGATAGCCCTCCTTCATTTGATGAAGTTTTTGTTCGAGCTAGCTCAATTTTCCAAGTTGATCCAGAACAGAGTGAAATAATCCTACATGGTAGATTTGATGCCGGTGACAAAAGGGCTCATTATGTGCTTATGAGAATTTCATGTGATGAGGATTGGTTTTTTTACAAGGAGTTGGTGAAAGGGTCCCAAGTTAGTTGTGCTGAATTGGTAGTTGAAGTTCGTGAGAGGGTGTGTGTAGAAAGTAATTATAAGGTTGGTGAGAATGAGGACGATGAAGAATATGATGCTGACATGGTAAATGAGCCAGATTCAGATGATGATTGTCTAGTGAACAATCACTTCGATGAGGGAAGTTTTGATGTTGAGGAGGAAGATGATGATGATATCTCCGCGGGATCAGAAGAAGAGGAAGAAGAAGAAGAAATGAGAGAAGCGTTAACACAAGAAAAAGTGTTTGAGCCAACACCAATGAATGAAGCCCCTTTTGATGAGCCAACACCAGTTAATGAAGCACCTTTTGTTGAGCCAACGCATGGTGTACAAACACCAGTTGAACCGAGCTATGTGGTGCATCGACGCTCGTTTGTTCAACCATCTCCTATGGTTGAACCGTCATCTAGTATGGCTACAATTTCCGGTGCAAGATTGGCTCCTTTCACTATGGAGGAGTTGAGACAACTTAGAGCAGTTCATGTGGGTGTTTCAGAGGTTCCTCTCTTCCATGCACCCCCTAAGAAGGCATATTGTGATTCCGGCTTGCGTCTTAATTCTCTAGAGCCTGACAGTCGTCAAGAGTTGATACAGAGAGGGATGACATTTGACAGCATGGAAGAGTTGAAATTCTTTTTGAGGGACTACTCGGTGCGCCACCATCGACCATACGATGTGGTGCACTCTGACTCTAAGTTGCGGTACACAGTAAAATGCCAACTCCAATGTGGTTGGAAGGTATGGGCCCGTCCAATGACTGATGAAAGGCAGAAGTGGAGGATAACTAAAGTGCACCAGCCTCACACATGTGGTACGTCTCGACCAATCCACGAGCACTCTCAGTGTACGGCACGATATATCGGAGGCCGGATTGCTTCATTGGTGTATGCTGACCCTGACGTTTCGGTGTCAGCGCTCGTTGAAGCAATTGTCGGATTCACTAATTATCAGGTGAAGTATGGCAAGGCATGGAGGGCTAAACAACACGCCATGGCCATGCTGTGGGGTGATTGGATTGACGCCTATAGTAGGGTTCCGCGGATTCTACATGCTATTGCTCATTACAATCTGGGGACGAAGTGGTGCACAAGGACCACGGGTGCAGTGGAGTTGCACAATGGGGTAACGAAGGAAGTAATGCAGCGTGTTTATTGGTGTTTTCCACAATGTGCAGAGGCATTCAAACATTGCAAGCCGGTGATTAGTGTTGATGGCACTTTTTTGACCGGGAAATATAGGGGGACTTTGTTGATTGCGATGGGAGTGGACGGGGAGGATCGGTTGTTACCGCGAGAACAATGAAAGTTGGTCTTGGTTCCTTCATTTGGTGCGTAGGGATGTGGTGGGACCAGACCGAAAGATTTGTATAATTTCTGATAGGCACCAAGGCATTCTAAACGCTGTAGATGAGCACATTGATGGTTACCAACCGATCGTGCACCGTTGGTGCATGCGCCACTTTGCTGCAAACATATGGCATAGGCACAAAAACAAGAATGTAATAAAACAATTGAAGTTGGTATGTGCATCGAAGGCAGAGAGAACTTTTGGCATACGGCTTGCGAAACTTAAGAAAATGATGAATGAAGAAGCGACAGAGTGGCTTCACAGTCAAATGGAAAACATGCATAAGTGGTGCAATGCCTTTGACGAAGGTGGTTGGAGGTTTGGTGTCTGCAACACTAATATCTCTGAAGTCCTAAACAAGGTATTTAAAGGAATTCGCGGCATGCCTGTGTCGGCAATTGTTGCGATGATTTGGTGAGTTCATTAGCATGACTTGAAATCAATATCCGCTTATATAAGGTTCATATGTTTATGTTGAATGTGAAAATGTATGTTTTGTTGTTTGCAGAGTACTCGAAAGTGTGACTATGAGGCCCATTATTTGGAGCGGCAAGTACAGGATGAGATTGCAAGGAGAAAGAAGCCGGGACTCCATCCAGAGGTGCTGAGGACCTTTCTCAAGTTCCATAAGGAAAAGCAAAGGAAGGATGCGCGACAGATGGGTTTGTGGCCTCGACCAAATGGAAAGAAGAAGGACAAGCCTGTGTGGCTGAACAATTCTAGGAGGAGGTCAGATGCTGATATTCTTGAAAGTCTGATGCCGCCGACTAGAGAGGCAGAGAACATGAAGAGGCAGAGGGCAGAAGAGGCACAGTTGGAGGCTATGAGGGCTCTAGTGTCAGATTTGCCCAACCCAAAGGCAAGGCAAGGCAAAGGAGACTCCAAGGGCAAAGGAGAGGTCGTCATTTGCTCGGATGATGAGGACGAGGAGGATTGGGGCGACGACGAGGTGTTCCCTGGGTGTGAGTCGGATTAGGCCTGATGCTGGAAGTGTATGAATTCCCATGTCTGTCTTTGTCATGAACTATGTTTATGTGATGAACTTTGTCCTTTTTCCATTTGTTGGACTCTATATGTCTTGTATGAACTTTGAACTTTGTCTAAAGGGGATTGTCTGAATGGCCTGGCCTACCCTGAAAAGCGTAAATCGGATTGTATGACATGCACAATCAAGTTGAGTAAAAAAAACAAAATATGGCCTTTTATTTTGTTTCATTTGCAGTGTGGTTTGTATTCACTCATACAAATGGTCTTCTTTGTTTTACCCACTTATGCCTTGTTTTTCTTAATATTTTAGCCTTTTGTTGTGTGTACAATCTGACTGCCATCTCCTGTAATCAGGTCCAGTACATGGGTGATCATTCTCACATTCCAATGGAACTAGATGGAGTAAGTCTGTGTTGCTTTATATTGTCACAAGGTGCATAGTTAGTTTCGTACATGTCACTTCCATATTTTAACTGAACTTGATGAAGTAAGTTTTTATTGCCTTTTATATTGCTACAAGATGGCTGGAACTTCTGGCAGATGTTCTTGATTTTTCTTGTCCGCATTGTATATGGTTGGTGCAATCATCTGGAATATGGAATATGAATCCGCTTAATGTGTCATCAGGTCCGCATCTGAAAATCCAGCACATTGGGCAAGGGTTTGCTTGCGTAATATGGCTAATATTGCAAAGGAGGCAACAACAGTGCGGCGTATTCTTGATCCTCTTTTCCGCCTTTTTGACAGCCATGACTATTGGTCTCCTGAAAATGGGATTGCCCTTTCTGTTCTGCAAGAAATGCAGAAACTGATGGACAAATCAGGTGCAGCAATTTCCTGGGCGTAAATCGGATTGTCTGAATGGCCTGGGATGAATGTAAATCGGATTGTCTGAATGGCCTGGGCGTAAATCGGATTGTCTAAATGGGCTGGGATGAATGAATGGGCTGGGGAGGATTTCTGCTTTAGTCGCGTCTCGATCCATGGCGCGACTTATGCTTTAGTCGCGCCTCGATCCATGGCACGACTGTCTCCTGAGTCGCGCCACGTATCATGGCGCGACTTATGCTCTAGTCGCGCCTCGCTCCGTGGCGCGACTGATGCGGTAGTCGCGCCTCGATCTATGGCGCGACTAATGCGGTAGTCGCGCCAATAATGTGGCCGACACAGGACCCAGGTAGGCCATTTAGGACCAATTGAGTCGCGCCACGTACCATGGCGCGACTTATGCTTTAGTCGCGCCTCGATCATGGCGCGACTGATGCAGTAGTCGTGCCAATGAGGTGGCCGACTCAGGACCCAGGTAGGCCATTTAGGACCAATTGAGTCGCGCCAAAGAGTATGGCGCGACTCCTGCTTCAGTCGCGCCATAGATCGCGGCGCGACTAATGCAGTAGCAGTTGTTCTGCTTCACTAAGCACTAAAGTTGTTCCTAATCCTCACAATCAAGAACTTTTCAATCACTTCTAGTCGCAAGAGAGCTGAAATGAACCATTCCATGGAGTATATATAGCCCAAGCAAAGAAACTAGCCGTTGGGGCTCAGCAGCTGCTGAAGACGACACGACCGACTATTGCGGTGGCATCTGGATGCTACCACCGCAACTTCCTGTGGTGTTTTTAAAACATATTCCAACGGTTACGGACACATGACCGACTGTTGCGGTGGTTTGATAAACCCCGTTCCCACCGCAACAGTCCGTCAAACCAGAGACGAACTGGTCTCTGGCAGTGGCGGACCGACTGTTGCGGTGGTACATAAGTACCACCACCGCAATAATCGGTGGTCTTCTGACCCTGGGCTCTCCTGGCCCATAGCTTGACCAACTGTTGCGGTGGTACCTGAGTACCACCACCGCAATAGTCGGTGGCTTCTGCCCCTTCTGGCCCTGGCGGCCCTACAAGGACCGACTGTTGCGGTGACCACCACCGCAACAGTCGGTGGTTGGCTGAAAACCACTTCTAAGTTAAGGAAACTCGACCAATTCAAATGTCTTTGAGTTTCTAACTCTTTCTAAGGTTCCAAGGCTTCACTTAAGCTACCTAGTGCTAGAATTTCACAAGTCGCAATCAAGGTTATTATCTGAGGTGTTTGTGTCATATGTGTTTCTATGTTTTCCCCTTGTAAATGAAACTAAAGTTCAGATTGAAAAATAGTTACTTTTTGGTGTCCTTTTCAGTTCATTCCATCACATAACATAATAATTCCNTAATAATTCCATCAAAAAGGTTTCCACATGACCCAAGTCCATCACATAACAAGTCCATCACATAACATAACAATTCCATCACAAAGGTTTTGACTTGACCCAAGTCCATCACATAACAAGTCCATCACTAAACATTAGTCCATCACAAAGGTTTTCACATGACCCAAGTCCATCACATAACGAGTCCATCACTAAACATATCCATCACATAATCTTACTTGAGTAACTCTACTTGCGGCGTGAGGGGTTGGGTGTGTAGGGCTTCTTCTTGCGACGCTGGCGTCCTGGATTGGTAGGCAACACATTAGGGGTCCCAACATCTGTGTGATCCCGTCGTGCCCGCCTCCTAGGCCTCTGACTGCCCTGTGATGGATCAAATGGCGCATCAGGCAACTGTGAGGAACCAATCTCTTCTTGACCATACGAAGGATCATCATCTTCTGAGTTCGAGCTATTTTCCTCCTCCTCCTCCTCCTCCTCCTCCTCCTCCTCCTCCGGGTCAACATCCCTACTAGGGCCGGGAATGGTGAGAGTCCCTGCATGAACAAATATACATTTTGTATCAAAAACCAATGATGAAAACCAAAAATGCACAAACAGTACTAGTTTGAAACCAGGCCCGCACCTGTACTCGTGGAGGTGGCCCTAGTACCCCTAGTGGATGGAGCTGAACGTGTACCAGAACTTGAGGGACCACCAGCCGCTTCTTGTTCTCGTGGGGCCATGCAATTCAACTTGCGGGCCATTTTTCGACACCCACGATGGAATCTCTAAAATCACAATAAAGTTAAATTGGTAGGCTCTAAATCAGAGATAAAAGCACTTTACCATCTAACCTGTATGAAGGCCCGTAGCTTGCTCGCCTCTTCTGGATGCCCAATTGGCACACCCAATGCTACGAGAGACTCGTTAGCAAAACGACCAAGTTGTTGTCCCTATCATTGCCATGTGAAAATTCAACCATTTAATCACAATTCAACCAAACTTACAATGTAGCCAAAACCAAATTACATTAATGAAATAAGCAAACAATTCAACCAAACTTACAATATAGTCTTCCACCGGTCCCCGCTGTGTCTGCGTGGCCTGCCTTGTCATCTCGTCATACTGGTCAAACACATCTTCTGGGTCTGAAGGTAGGTCCTCGACAGGACCGGCATCCATAGCCACCTTAAGTTTAAGCCTTGTGTTCGCTCTCAACCATTGCAAATAATTTTCAAAAGGGGGGTCACGGTGAAGTGGACCTCCTATGACAATGTTGGCTCCACGACTATCCCAAGCGTTAATGAATCCTTGGTGCTTCATGCCCCAATCCTTTCTACCCCTCTCGCGTCGACGGTCAATACTACATTCAAGACACATTCTTTATCAAATACAAGTATATAACATACCATGATTCCAAGAATATAAACTCAACAAACACACAACATACCGATGAAGCTCTTGATTAGTGTTTATGTACTCTGGAGGGTAAGGTTGAAGATAGCCAAACTGCCTCATCACTCTACTTGGAATATGGTACTCGACAATGTAGAAGCAAATGAGGGGACAAACCGAGCGCCAATAATCTTGATTCATCATGCAATATGGACTAAGCTCCATGGCTTGCACCTCATCTCGATCATAAGGGCGCCAATTCACCTAGGTATCATGAATCAAATAAATTTCCAACAATGCCAAAACCATTACAATAGAACAGACAACGAAAATAAACCTCAATACCAAAGAACGTGCTAAAGACAACTTACATGTGCAGGAGTGAGGCAGTCCAGAGCGTTGCTGTAGTCAGTGTAACGTCTCACCGGGTTTCCATGCACATTGAGAATATTGTGCCATAGATAACCGACAGTGGCCAAAGGCTCTTCACCATAAGTTGGTAATTGCTTCAACAAGACAAATATAATGTCAAATTAACAATATCTCATATCATACTTAATGAAGCAAAAGATATTATCTTACCCCATGTGTATACCGCTCCGGCCGACCAACCGGAAGCCGCTCCCACATCCACAGTTGCAAAAGATAGGCACAACCCCCATGTTAGCACTAGCACCCTTGCGGCAGCAAGCATCACACATCTGGCGATAGAGCCATGCAAGAACTGCACTACCCCAACTATAGGTGGCGATGTTCTCCCAAGCTTGCCCAATAATGTCTACCCACATCCAAGAAATGGTGTTCCCACTCGAGTCCGGAAATAAAAACCCAGCCACCAAGTGCCATAGCCATGCCCTAGCATATCGAGCAACAACACCAGCCGCAACATCAGCAGGAGGGGGCGTACCAAAGTGCTGCACCAACCAAGCCGAGCTGACTCCTGTAGTCTTCCTATCCTTTCGATCGTCCGGTGGATCTGCAGGACGAACACCAAACAAGACCTCCACCCGATCTCGCCAACCAGCAGGATCAATTGTCCCAGTGACCGCTTGACCGTCTATGCGAAGACCAAAAAGCATGGCAACATCTTGAAGTGTCACCGTCATCTCACCACAAGGGAGGTGGAATGTGTGTGTCTCAGGCCTCCATCGGTCCACTAGCGCGGTAAGAGCCGCATTGTCCATCTTCGGCAATCCACCCTTCACAAGCATCGCCAATGGGAGCAAGCCAGCTTGCCGAAGGTACGGGGCGTACCTATCATCCCACACGAGAGGATTGTGGGTGCGGATACGTAGAGAATTCAAAACCTGCAAAAAATAAATCAAACACCGTGTTGGACTACATCCACCCATCAAATTCATTTACTCCATACAAAGTCATCATTAAGGACAAACTAACCTCAATACGCTCCTCAAGTATCCTCCCGCGATGTCTCTCGTCGTACGCCATCTCAAGCAATTGATATTGTGGGTGCCGCGCCATTTTCACCTATATCAAATAAACGCGCCATTCTCAAGCAATTGATATTGTGGGTGCTAAAAAAGAACATTGCAATTAAAACAATCCAATATGAAAAAGTCATACAAGATTTCACTTTTCTATATATCAAAAAAATTTCACATATATACTTCACATATAAGTCTAATAAATCATAACCATGAAAGGCTATCTTCAATATACAAGTCAAATAATTCATCACCATGAAATCTTATATTTTACACATAACCATATACAAGTAAAATAAATCATCACCAAGAAATCCTATATTTTACACATAACCATATACACATTTCCATATACACATAACCATTAACTTCAATATATACACATCTATATTTTCCAAAGCAAGGTACATTAACTCAAATTAATACCAACTCCAATAGACCATTTAGTTCATTACTAGCATCATCCACATCTACAAATGGTTATGTCAACGAAATCGTCACATGCAAAAAAATCTATACGATAAACAGGCGTTACCAACGACCAAATCCACCACTTAGAACAACTAACCATCTCAAATCCGTGCTCAATCGACCAAATCAAGTCAAACCCTATCTAAACCTAACCTCATCCAAAACTAAGGAAATCAACCAAATCCGCAAAATGTAGATGGTCAAAGTGGAGGAGTTACCTTCCCGGAGTAGTTTCCCTACTTTTCCCCTTCGAATCCGTGGTGGGATGGGCCGATCTAGGGGGGGGCGGCGGCGGTCTCCATGGAAGAGCTCGGAGAAAGGGGCTCGGGCGGCCGTCTGTATACAGGCGAGTCGCGCCACGACCTTTGGCGCGACTAAGTCGCGCCAGGGCATGTGGCGCGACTCCGCTAGCCAGGTCAGCAGCCGCGCTGGCCGCCCGCGGCCCGGCTGGCCGACGTGGCAGCCCAGTCGCGCCACATGCTCTGGCGCGACTCCCTCATCAGTCGCGCCATGAGTCGTGGCGCGACCAAAAGGGTTATTCGTTGAAAATACAGTTCGGCTGGGGTTATTTTTAAAATTTCAGTTTAAAAAGGGTTAAAAAATAAAAAAATTCCAGTACCTGAAGTCTCTTTGATAGACGAGGCCAATGCAAACTGATGCAGGGAGCGATTACGATGGTTTCTGTTACTTCTTTTCTTTATTTTGTCAGTGCTGGATTAGCTTTAGTTTGGCCTTGTTTTTGCCAATAAGTACAAACATGGATGTATATATAGAGTTGCACATCATAACTGTAGCACTTAATTACTTGGTGGAAAAGAAGCGACCTCTGTTCATACGCAATGCGCGTAATATGTAGAAGCAAATCAGCTGATGGGACCTAACGCGTTTGATGCCTTTGAACAGTGTGGAAGCCAAAGAGTGCGTAGCAGATACGCAGCTGCACGCGGTTGACACCTGATGAAGGCCGGTGTGCCTCAGAGAGGTGACTACTGATGACTACTGCTCACATTCTGAAGCCACAAGAGAGAAGAAGAGGAAGAAGAAGAACTGAGATGAGAGCTAGCTATATTCGGTAGGAACAATCTAATTGAGAAGATCCCGGAAGCTACGACTAGCCGCAAGCCAATAGTCTAAATGTCAGCCCATCATCATCGTATCTCTTGATACGTAATCCATGATCATCAGTAAATAAAATTTTATTAGTATACAACACTTGAATAAGCACACACGAAATCAGTGCAAATAAGCCAAGCGTGTAGCTATCTATAGCTGGCGATCTTGTCGGTCCGATCCATATGCTGTCGCTGCCAGCCCGACGTAGCCCTTGCCGAGCCTACGGCCATAGGATAGGGCGATGCGTCCTTTCCTTAAAAATTCAGGACCTTCTTTTGGCGTCGCGTGAGCTAGCCCATGCAGTATGCTGCAGAGTCAAATCTCGCAACCAGTTGTTGCGGCCCCAAGTAAACGAAGGCAGCGCAAGCAACTCGTTAGCAATAAGCCATAGCTGAGTAGCAACTAGGCGTTCAGAAAATGGCGCAAGCTGAAATTTTTAAATTCGGAAATCACGTGGTGGCCGCCGCACTCTGCCTATAAAAGGCGGCATCGATCGGGTGGCGAGGTAGTATCAACACACAGGATCAGGACTACAGACTACAGAGGAGTACTACACAACTCGTGAATGGTGATGGATCTCGCCGCCGAGAGAGATGACCACCGGCGGGAGGTCTTCGACGTCGAGAGCGGCGGCGGCGTCGACGGGGCGTCGCCGTCCTCTTCCATCGTCGACCGGCAGGACTCGCTGTTCCGGGAGGCGGTGAGGGGCGGTCACCGTGCCGGCGCAGGCCACCCTGATGAACAGGTCCGCCGATCGATTTGACGCATCTGTCCTTCATGATGTTCAGGTCCACCCTGAACATCAGTTGCGGCTTCTGTCCCCTTGCTAGTACGTGCAAGTAGCTAACTCGCCCGATGCATGCATGGATGCGCAGGATGGGTGGTGGAGGACGCTGCGGCTGGCATTCCAGTGCGTGGGCATCCTGTACGGCGACGTCGGGACCTCGCCGCTGTACGTGTACTCGGCCGCCTTCGACCACGGCGGCGTCCGCCACACGGACGACGTCCTGGGGGTGCTGTCCCTCATCATCTACAGCTTCATGCTCTTCACCGTCATCAAGCTCGTCCTCGTCGCCCTCCACGCCAACGACGACGGCGACGGTTAGAGCTTTCTCGATCGTCCACACCCATTCAATCCATTCTTGTACACCCAACGTGTACTATATATAAGTTTGGTAAAAAAGAAAAGGATATATATATTTATATATATATTGCAACTATAACGAGATTATAAGTTTGGTAAAAAAGAAAAGGATATATATATTTATATATATATTGCAACTATAACGAGATTTTGGTTGTTGGGCCGATCGACAGGAGGAACATTTGCACTCTACTCCTTGATTTCGAGGTACGCCAAGGTCAGCCTGATCCCCAACCACCAGGCCGAGGATGAACTGGTCTCGAGCTATGGAAAACATGGGAAGCCGTCGGCCACGCTGAGGAGAGCGAACTTGCTGAAGCGTCTGCTCGAGACAAGCAAGCCGGCAAAGATCTCGCTCTTCCTCCTCACCATCCTTGCGATTGCCATGGTCATCAGCGACGCTGTTCTGACTCCTCCTATTTCGGGTACTGCACTGAAACTGAACGCTTTTTTTCAGAGATCAATCGACAACCGTGCAGTTTTTTGTGTAACAATTTGAACTCATTCTTGTTTGTCCTCACAAAATGTTCCAGTGCTGTCAGCTGTAGGTGGGTTGAAGGAAAAGGTGCCTGGTTTGACAACAGGTAATAAGAAGAGAAGATTTATGTTTTAAAGAAAATGGTAGAGATCATGCTATATTTCCTAAAATTAATATACATTACTGTCCCTTGAAGATCAGGAATTGACTTAACTGTAGCTAATCTCAGTTAAAAAAGACTGACTCGGTCAATGAACTATAAGCAGATCACCAGCTAATTATGCATAGTTTTTGTTTTCAATTTCTACACAGATCAAATAGTATGGATCACCGTGGCGATTTTGGTAGTTCTGTTCGCAATCCAGCGCTTTGGAACCGACAAAGTTGGCTACTCGTTCGCACCAATCATCCTGCTGTGGTTGCTTCTGATCGGATCAGTCGGCCTCTATAACCTGATCAAATATGATGTTGGTGTCTTGAGATCGTTCAACCCAAAATACATCATTGACTACTTCAGGAGAAACAAGAAGGAAGGATGGGTCTCGCTTGGTGACATCCTCCTTGTTTTCACAGGTTGGCACACACACACAGATAGCTTTGACCAAATTAACTAACTAAGCAAGCCAGCTCAAAGAAAATATTTTTGCAAATCTGATTAGCTATTAGGGAAGATCTTCTTTTTGAGGTCACTCTGAAAAATATATGCTCCTATATGAAGTACTAACATATATGGTACCATTTACTTTCCACAGGAACCGAAGCTCTGTTTGCTAACCTGGGATACTTCAGCATAAGATCCATTCAGGTATGTGTGGAAATGCTTTGGTGCAGATATATTTGGGTTATGTGAAACTTTGGCGACAACACATGGCATAAGGTTAATATTTGTTAAGGTGATAGGAAAATAGATACCCTAGATTTTCATACTAAAACAAGAACTTTTAAACTTCGGTAGATAAGCAAGATGTCTTCGTACTAATGAACAACATTTATTTCTGAAACTTTTCAGTTAAGCTTCAGCTTTGGGTTACTGCCATCTATATTGCTCACTTACATCGGGCAAGCAGCATACCTAAGGAAGCATCCAGAACATTTTGCTGATACTTTCTATAGATCAGTTCCAAGTAAGCATATATTTGAATACATGTTTATTTATTGATGAACAACTGCTCTCAAAATTAGTTAATGAGATGTGCACTTTGTTGCTGTCAATCCAGGCACTCTGTTTTGGCCGACATTTATCTTGGCGATTGCTGCATCCATCATAGGAAGCCAAGCAATGATCTCATGTGCCTTTGCAACTGTTTCACATTTACAAACACTCAGTTGCTTCCCGAGGGTTAGGATATTGCACACGTCAAGGCGATTTCATGGACAACTATATGTTCCTGAAGTTAACTTACTGCTGTGCGTAGCTGCTTGTCTTGTGACTGTCAGTTTCAAGACAACCACCATTATTGGAAAAGCCCATGGTAAGAACAGTGTTTAACATACACATTTATGCATTAATGTGGAACAAATATTCAGATATGAACATACTTATAGCAAACTATTCATAAACAAATATTCAAATATGAACACAATTATAAAAAAGTAATACTGTAAAAGCATCTCTAACCATGTCTTCATAATCAATGCAAGCAGAAATCTGTGTCATCCTTGTGATGATCATCACGACACTGCTGCTGACAATTGTGATGCTCTTGGTCTGGAAAATCAATATTTTGTGGATTGTGCTCTTCTTCGCCACCTTCATTCCAATAGAGTCGATCTACCTATCATCAGTGCTATACAAGTTTACTCATGGACCATACGTGCCGGTGGCGATGTCGGCAGTCCTAATGGTGGTGATGATTGTTTGGCACTATGTACATGCCAAACGGTACAAATATGAGCTGAAGCACACCTTATCCCCTAACAAGGCCAAAGAACTCCTTGAGCACCATGACCTGAAGAGGGTCCCTGGAGTTGGGCTGTTCTACACTGAGCTGGTGCAAGGCATCCCACCTATATTCCCTCACCTCATCGAGAAGATCCCGACCATTCACTCGGTGCTTATCTTCATCTCCATCAAGCATTTGCATGTTCCCCATGTCGATGCTTCTGAGCGCTTCCTCTTCCGACAAGTAGAGCCCAAGGAGTACAAGATATTTCGATGTGTGGCAAGGTATGGGTACCGTGACTCCCTTGATCAGGAGGCAGAAGGCTTTGTCCATGCACTTGTGGAGTGTCTCCAATACTACATACGAGATGTCAATCTCTACTCTGTGGATGAGATGCAAAATGTTAGCTACCCAATCTCTCGTGATCAGAGCTTATCGCGGGAGAAGCCTTCCGGACGGCATGCCATCTATGCTGAGGAGATGATCACACCGATCCAGTCCTTCTCCGAGCTCACAACACTGTCAAATGGTGTGAGCAATCGTCTACCACAGTTTCAGGTAATAAAACTGATTTAGCTGAGCTCATTTCTGTGTGTTTTCTGGTAGTACTGTGAAATTAATGGAAGTTAATTAGCAGGTATCAAAGATGAACATTGCCGAGTTAGCGAAGATTGAGGAGGATCAGAAATTCATTCAGAGAGAAACGGAGAAAGGTGTGGTGTACATTCTTGGAGAGAGTGAGGTGGTGGCAAGGCCTCAGTCCTCTCTCCTTAAGAAGATCATGGTCAACAACATATACTCCTTCCTGAGGAAGAACTTCATGCACGGAGAGAAGATGTTATCGATTCCCCATGGCAAGCTACTGAAAGTTGGAATCTCATATGAAATTTAGGTGGTCAAAATAATCAAGACTAGTAAATCGAGGTTGGGAATTGGGAAAGAAGAAAGATGCGCGACCTGGATATACACTTATACAGCAGGACAGGGATGATATGTAAGATAATTGTACCATTATGTAACGTATAGAAGAGTCAACAGGATGCCATGATGCTGCACAAAGGACCAATTTGGTTCATGTGTGGGCTAGCATTCGTGTACTCTAGAAAAGTGCATAACTTTTATGCCACATGTCTATGTTTTATGAATACTGTTATCATGTCTATATTTGTAAATGGTTTTTATTCTAAAATATGTTTGTGAGTGGTACTCTTCTATTTGTACAATCCAAAGTTTATGAAGACAAAGATTTGGCACAAATTGTTGTTCGGAAAAAAAGTGTCACAAATAGTGAAATTTTGTACAGATGAAAGAACTGATGCCTTCCGGGTGGGCTGCCGATTCAGGCCCACAACAGCACAACCGCACCCGTTGTGTGTTGTGTTCCCGGGCTGTCCAGTTCATGTTTGAGGTTGTTGTTCGGCCTGTGTTTTCCCACTTGGGCTGGTTGTGCTGTCTCTATGTAACACCCTAAAAATAGGTCAACAAAAATGATAGTAAAATTTAATTTATTTTTGTTCAAAGTGTGCATGATCAATTTAAGGTTTATATAATTTTGTGCTAAATAAAATTAAATATAAGGAATTAGAAACATGTGTGTGCATACATGCTGGTGCATATTTTTGATTGTGAGCAATTTAATGTGTCGTATGAATTTATATTCAAAATCCCATTTAAAATTGCATTTGAATGAGTGTATTTGTGTGTTCCGTGAATAAGTCTAGTTTGCCCTCTTTAACTTTTAGCCTGGTCCGCTTAACACCCACCAACTCCCAGCCCTGCTCACCCTCGCACCCTCGCGGCCCAAACCAGCTCGGCCCAATCCGGCCTGCATCCCCCGCCCGTGTCGGCTTGGCGTAAAACGCCAGGGCGCTTTCGCCACAGGCCGCCGACAGGTGGACCCCACCTGTCGGGGTCATCCCCAACCCGCGCCCAGCTCGATCTCGACCCGCCGCCGCCCCTTCCATCCATGGCTGCCGCGCTTTCCATCCCTGGTCGCCGCCTTCCATCGCCGCCCTTTCCTTTTAGGCGCCTTCCAAGCCTCCCCCCTCCTTCTATGTAGCACCTTGCCCATATAAAAGCCAAGCCCCCGCCCCCTTTTCTCCTCATCCCGAGCTCCACCGCAGCGCCCACATGTTGAAGCTTCGGTAAGCCACCGCCCCGTGCTTCGATTTCTCCGCGACAAGGATTCCCTGCTCACTCTTTGCCCTCGTTCGTTGTGTACAGGAGCATCCCGTGACCGAAGCCGCCGTTCCTGAGCGGTTGCCGACCCCCGAGGACCCCCGACGTCGAGCCCCGCCGTCGCCATCCGCCCCTCACCGTTGCTAGCCACCTCCGCCGCCCATCCGAAGCCCCCGAACCCTCGATAAGCTTCGCCGTGACCTCCTCTACCTCCCCGTGCAATCTGCCCTCGAAGCTGAGCCCTCTAGTGACCTCGCCGGAGTTGCGCCGCCGTCCGCCGCCGCTCGCCTGTCCGCCGCCGGTCTAGCCCGCCGCCCGCTCAAAATGCCGCCGTCGGATCTAATCCGAACGGCTGTGAGCCCGTACCCGTTCGCCCCACCTTAGCTGGTCCGCGGTGCACCCGTAGACGCTGTCCATATCCCGGTCCATGGCCTCGTCAGCGACACGTGGAGCCACGTGGCTGCCACGTGTGCGCTACGTCAGCAACAACGCCAGCCGAGCCGCCACGCAGTGCAGCTTTTGCACTATAGCCCCTTGCTTTTACACGAATCAACCCGCCGTCCAGACGTAGTTCAAAAGTAATTGCAAATAGGTCCTTTTTCTTCTGTTTTAGCCCCTGCATTCTTAAATAAATTAACCCGCCATCCTAGGTTGTTAATTTTACACATTAGACCTTCTGTTTATATGCATAAGTATGTTTAGGCCCTTGGTTTCTTACAATAATGCCCCTAGAACTTGTTTTAATCATATAAAATGCGTTTTAGCTCCGATTAAAGTGATTCTTGCGCTCATGTGTTCGTAATAATGAGTAAAATAGTTTTATAAGCCTTTTTCTTTCTTTTTGTACTGTTTGGTGTATTGTTCTAATAGAGTTCACTTGTATTGCATGTACTGGCTTGTTTGGATGTTTGTGTGGTGATGTTGATCGAGTATAGACGGTGAGCCATTCGTGCCTTCTGAAGATCATCACTTCGAGGAGCAAGAGCAGCAGCAGCAGTACCTAGAGGAAGGAAAGTTTAACATGAGAATTTCCTTGTGACCCAATTATTTTTAATTATCAATTTCATATATGCATGTGTCCAATTTGATGAACCCAAAGGACTTTACCTTGCTCTACTTTATCCTGTTTACCTTGTACACCTGGGTTTATACATTCATGGGTAGTTTATTGCTATGGTTCGCAAGTTTCGCTTATGAACCGATGATCTTATGATATCAATTGTTAACTATGATTAATGGTATATGAAACTGTGATTAAAATATGCTTTTTAGCAACATGGTTATGAAGCTTGAGCATGTGTTTTTGGATTGCTTTAAGCGTCTCTCCTTAAGGTCCGATTTTTAAAGTGGCAACCCAGGAAAACCGTCAACCAACAGAACTACATGGCTCTGGTCTTGATTGAGTAAAATGACCAACTCTAGCTAGTTAGTGGTTACCGTAAGGCACAAGTGGGGCTCTGTGGTTTAAGTATGGATCTCGGCTCGCCTCTAGCATGGGATCATGTTTACATGTGAGATTGACTGGAGGGTGAGGGGTTCATGCGCCTATGTGGAAACTATAGCGGCTACTAACTTGTTAGGGGGATTTTTGAAAGGTCTCGTAGTGATGCCCTGTGCTCGTTTTGGGAGTGCATTGTCTATTACAAAGGGGTGTCACGACTGGTGGTGAAAATGTACAACCTTTGCAGAGTATAAAACTGTTATAACAGTCATGCTCACGGTCAAGAGCGGCCTGGATCCTTTTTTATTAGTGGTTGTTGACGCTCCTTAGCGACACACTTTTACCCTTGTTTATCTTCAATAATGGCATGAATTTGATATCTAAACTAATTATCATACTCTATAACTAGGACATTTTCGCATATGCATGTGTTTTTGGAGGAATTGTGTTTATGCAGGTTTTTGGGCTTAAATGGAGCACATATGGACAAGGCTTGTGACCAAGAACGACACGGTGAAAGATGAAGGCCAGCGGCCCAAAGAAGAGGCCAGGCCGGCCGGCCTCACATGGCCTAGGCCGGCCGGCCTGAGGTGATCCAATCCCCATTCGTGCTCAACTTTGGTGAACCGACCTCCAAGAGTATTTGAAAGGCAAGTGCTTCACGATAAGGTCAAGAAACTTCGGGGTCAAGGCAACTCAATTGGAGAATTTGGAAGTTTATCACTTTCCATTCTTATCTCGAAGATATCCCGAAGCAAACGACGTCCAAAGGCCCACATGCATAGTTGGAACAACTACCGAAGCTTCCAGAAGACTTGGAGAGAAAGATGAAGACGAGGCGGACAGGGAATGCCCTAGGCCAGCCGGCCTGAACCCCCTGGGCCGGCCGGCCAAGCCTTTCCTGTGGCGGCTCGCCTCCTCCTTCGACCTAGGGTTTCCTCAGGGTATAAATACCCCCTGTGCCTTCGTGCCACGCATCAATTCATTCGTCATTCGCCGTCGAGGAGCAGAGGAGCTAGAGGGACAGCTTTCGGAGAGCTGAGGGTCGTGCTAGTTGTCTAGGGTTCATCCCTAGCCGACGTGGGAACCCTATGAGGAAGACCATGTCGGAGTTCTGGAGCTAGGATCATCAAGATCAAGGTAGGATCCCGGTGGTGATCTTGTGATGTACTTACATTCATGGTGAAGTTATAAGTGTTTCCGAATCTTTAGCGATCAAGTGCCTCTCTTTATGATTTTGTTCTTGCTTGGGTTTGCTTCTTCTTTAATCTATTCTCGAGATAGATTGCTTGGGGTGCTGTTGTAGCCATGGTGTCTAGGGATTCATACCGGATCTACCAAGTAGTTTGACACGTTCACTTGTGAACGTGCCCTTAAGTTACCCACGCCGAAAGGGAGCATCGTGACAGGGTGTGATCCCGTGTAAGGTGGGGCTTTCGGGAGTTTGACCGGAGGTCGTGATTTAAAGATGCTTTTCATTGAGATTCACATCTATCTTACTTCACTCTATTTGGCTCGGAGCTACAACATATGCATGATCTAGGCGATCAAGATTGGTTATCTCTAACTTTCTCTTACTACCTCCGGTGTTTGTGTCTAGTAGATTAGATCTATTTTGCACCCCTCTTTCAAGATCAAAG
>CM014278.1:47662131-47702376 GCA_004135705.1 Alloteropsis semialata
GTTGTTCTAAGTGGTGGATTTGGTCGTTGGTAACGCCTGTTTATCGTATAGATTTTGTTGCATGTGACGATTTCGTTGACATAACCATTTGTAGATGTGGATGATGCTAGTAATGAACTAAATGGTCTATTGGAGTTGGTATTAATTTGAGTTAATGTACCTTGCTTTGGAAAATATAGATGTGTATATATTGAAGTTAATGGTTATGTGTATATGGAAATGTGTATATGGTTATGTGTAAAATATAGGATTTCTTGGTGATGATTTATTTTACTTGTATATGGTTATGTGTAAAATATAAGATTTCATGGTGATGAATTATTTGACTTGTATATTGAAGATAGCCTTTCATGGTTATGATTTATTAGACTTATATGTGAAGTATATATGTGAAATTTTTTTGATATATAGAAAAGTGAAATCTTGTATGACTTTTTCATATTGGATTGTTTTAATTGCAATGTTCTTTTTTAGCACCCACAATATCAATTGCTTGAGAATGGCGCGTTTATTTGATATAGGTGAAAATGGCGCGGCACCCACAATATCAATTGCTTGAGATGGCGTACGACGAGAGACATCGCGGGAGGATACTTGAGGAGCGTATTGAGGTTAGTTTGTCCTTAATGATGACTTTGTATGGAGTAAATGAATTTGATGGGTGGATGTAGTCCAACACGGTGTTTGATTTATTTTTTGCAGGTTTTGAATTCTCTACGTATCCGCACCCACAATCCTCTCGTGTGGGATGATAGGTACGCCCCGTACCTTCGGCAAGCTGGCTTGCTCCCATTGGCGATGCTTGTGAAGGGTGGATTGCCGAAGATGGACAATGCGGCTCTTACCGCGTTAGTGGACCGATGGAGGCCTGAGACACACACATTCCACCTCCCTTGTGGTGAGATGACGGTGACACTTCAAGATGTTGCCATGCTTTTTGGTCTTCGCATAGACGGTCAAGCGGTCACTGGGACAATTGATCCTGCTGGTTGGCGAGATCGGGTGGAGGTCTTGTTTGGTGTTCGTCCTGCAGATCCACCGGACGATCGAAAGGATAGGAAGACTACAGGAGTCAGCTCGGCTTGGTTGGTGCAGCACTTTGGTACGCCCCCTCCTGCTGATGTTGCGGCTGGTGTTGTTGCTCGATATGCTAGGGCATGGCTATGGCACTTGGTGGCTGGGTTTTTATTTCCGGACTCGAGTGGGAACACCATTTCTTGGATGTGGGTAGACATTATTGGGCAAGCTTGGGAGAACATCGCCACCTATAGTTGGGGTAGTGCAGTTCTTGCATGGCTCTATCGCCAGATGTGTGATGCTTGCTGCCGCAAGGGTGCTAGTGCTAACATGGGGGGTTGTGCCTATCTTTTGCAACTGTGGATGTGGGAGCGGCTTCCGGTTGGTCGGCCGGAGCGGTATACACATGGGGTAAGATAATATCTTTTGCTTCATTAAGTATGATATGAGATATTGTTAATTTGACATTATATTTGTCTTGTTGAAGCAATTACCAACTTATGGTGAAGAGCCTTTGGCCACTGTCGGTTATCTATGGCACAATATTCTCAATGTGCATGGAAACCCGGTGAGACGTTACACTGACTACAGCAACGCTCTGGACTGCCTCACTCCTGCACATGTAAGTTGTCTTTAGCACGTTCTTTGGTATTGAGGTTTATTTTCGTTGTCTGTTCTATTGTAATGGTTTTGGCATTGTTGGAAATTTATTTGATTCATGATACCTAGGTGAATTGGCGCCCTTATGATCGAGATGAGGTGCAAGCCATGGAGCTTAGTCCATATTGCATGATGAATCAAGATTATTGGCGCTCGGTTTGTCCCCTCATTTGCTTCTACATTGTCGAGTACCATATTCCAAGTAGAGTGATGAGGCAGTTTGGCTATCTTCAACCTTACCCTCCAGAGTACATAAACACTAATCAAGAGCTTCATCGGTATGTTGTGTGTTTGTTGAGTTTATATTCTTGGAATCATGGTATGTTATATACTTGTATTTGATAAAGAATGTGTCTTGAATGTAGTATTGACCGTCGACGCGAGAGGGGTAGAAAGGATTGGGGCATGAAGCACCAAGGATACATTAACGCTTGGGATAGTCGTGGAGCCAACATTGTCATAGGAGGTCCACTTCACCGTGACCCCCTTTTTGAAAATTATTTGCAATGGTTGAGAGCGAACACAAGGCTTAAACTTAAGGTGGCTATGGATGCCGGTCCTGTCGAGGACCTACCTTCAGACCCAGAAGATGTGTTTGACCAGTATGACGAGATGACAAGGCAGGCCACGCAGACACAGCGGGGACCGGTGGAAGACTATATTGTAAGTTTGGTTGAATTGTTTGCTTATTTCATTAATGTAATTTGGTTTTGGCTACATTGTAAGTTTGGTTGAATTGTGATTAAATGGTTGAATTTTCACATGGCAATGATAGGGACAACAACTTGGTCGTTTTGCTAACGAGTCTCTCGTAGCATTGGGTGTGCCAATTGGGCATCCAGAAGAGGCGAGCAAGCTACGGGCCTTCATACAGGTTAGATGGTAAAGTGCTTTTATCTCTGATTTAGAGCCTACCAATTTAACTTTATTGTGATTTTAGAGATTCCATCGTGGGTGTCGAAAAATGGCCCGCAAGTTGAATTGCATGGCCCCACGAGAACAAGAAGCGGCTGGTGGTCCCTCAAGTTCTGGTACACGTTCAGCTCCATCCACTAGGGGTACTAGGGCCACCTCCACGAGTACAGGTGCGGGCCTGGTTTCAAACTAGTACTGTTTGTGCATTTTTGGTTTTCATCATTGGTTTTTGATACAAAATGTATATTTGTTCATGCAGGGACTCTCACCATTCCCGGCCCTAGTAGGGATGTTGACCCGGAGGAGGAGGAGGAGGAGGAGGAGGAGGAGGAGGAGGAGGAAAATAGCTCGAACTCAGAAGATGATGATCCTTCGTATGGTCAAGAAGAGATTGGTTCCTCACAGTTGCCTGATGCGCCATTTGATCCATCACAGGGCAGTCAGAGGCCTAGGAGGCGGGCACGACGGGATCACACAGATGTTGGGACCCCTAATGTGTTGCCTACCAATCCAGGACGCCAGCGTCGCAAGAAGAAGCCCTACACACCCAACCCCTCACGCCGCAAGTAGAGTTACTCAAGTAAGATTATGTGATGGATATGTTTAGTGATGGACTCGTTATGTGATGGACTTGGGTCATGTGAAAACCTTTGTGATGGACTAATGTTTAGTGATGGACTTGTTATGTGATGGACTTGGGTCAAGTCAAAACCTTTGTGATGGAATTGTTATGTTATGTGATGGACTTGTTATGTGATGGACTTGGGTCATGTGGAAACCTTTTTGATGGAATTATTATGTTATGTGATGGAATTTCACAGTTGAAACATTGGCTAATATTTGGAACCTTGCCCTGTATTTGGAACCTTATGTTGCCAGCAAAATGAATCATTTCATTTCTGTGTATTCGTCTTACCCAGAAATAGTTCATTGATGTCTTACCCAGAAACATGTCAGTCTTCACTTTGTAGTACCTTCCATTAGTTATGTGAAATAGTTTGAGGAAATAAGAATATTTTTTGTGCACATGCTGATTCCATATGGGTCTCCTTGAAGTATTAGGCAATATGTTAATGGACATCACACTCTTGTAAAAGTTACTTCTTCAGTCTACATAATCGCACTCAATTCGTAACCTAAATGCAATTGGTAGTTTAATTACTGTGCTTATATTTTTATTGTAGTCAATGAGAGAAAATGGAATGGAAGTGAAGCAGAACAACTGCTACTGCATTAGTCGCGCCGCGATCTCTGGCGCGACTGAAGCAGGAGTCGCGCCATACTAATTGGCGCGACTCAATTGGTCCTAAATGGCCTACCTGGGTCCTGAGTCGGCCACCTTATTGGCGCGACTACCGCATCAGTCGCGCCATGGATCGAGGCGCGACTACCGCATCAGTCGCGCCATGGATCGAGGCGCGACTAAAGCATAAGTCGCGCCATGGTACGTGGCGCGACTCAATTGGTCCTAAATGGCCTACCTGGGTCCTGAGTCGGCCACCTTATTGGCGCGACTACCGCATCAGTCGCGCCATGGATCGAGGCGCGACTAAAGCATAAGTCGCGCCATGGTACGTGGCGCGACTCAATTGGTCCTAAATGGCCTACCTGGGTCCTGAGTCGGCCACCTTATTGGCGCGACTACCGCATCAGTCGCGCCATGGATCGAGGCGCGACTACCGCATTAGTCGCGCCATGTATAGAGGCGCGACTACCGCATCAGTCGCGCCATGGATCGAGGCGCGACTAAAGCATAAGTCGCGCCATGGTACGTGGCGCGACTCAATTCCTAAATGGCAGTCCTGAGTCGGCCACCTATAAGCTTGGATGACAGTGTTGTGGCAGCACATTTGGCTAGCAATGATTTCTTCTCTTCGAGGCTTTTTCCTTCGATGCTAACTGCCAATTCTTTAACCCTTTGAATCAGCTTTGGAGAACTGCAGAAAATTAGAAGGGTGTCTGTTCAAAAGAAAGCTGGTGGCGCTATAACTAAAGAGGGTCAACGGGCATCCTTAAGTTCTTATACTTACACCCCTATTCCATAGTCTAACAAGCATCGATCCAACACAAAAAAAAAGGCAAAAAGGTTGCTCAATCTGAACACAAGTTTATACGAGGACCACAAAACCAGATGTAAAAGTCAAGTGCTGTGATACAGAAAATTTCAACATGACAAAAATCTTGCCCAATTAAAAACTGCAAGCTCTGCTGTAACATTAAATTGGAAACAGTTTTATCTTCTATGAATGTCACGCCACGCTAGAGGGGGATCTAGAGGGGGGAGGTGGGGGGCGGCGCCATGGGAGAAGTGGAGCTCAGGTGGGGAGGAGAAAGAAAGGGAGGAGGAGGAAGAAGGGGCTCGGGTGCCCGGCTGTATACAGGCGAGTCGCGCCACGTCCTTTGGCGCGACTAAGTCGCGCCAGGACATGTGGCGCGACTCCGCTAGCCAGGTCAGCAGCCGCGCTGGCCGCCCGCGGCCCGGCCGGCCGACGTGGCAGCCCAGTCGCGCCACATGCTCTGGCGCGACTCCCTCATCAGTCGCGCCACGAGTCGTGGCGCGACCAAAAGGGTTATTTCTTGGAAATACAGTTCGGGTGGGGTTTTTTTTAAAATTTCAGTTTAAAAAGGATTAAAAAATAAAAAAAATTCTCAGGTACTGTGGTTTTGTAGGCACTGGCGGAGCTAGGTGAGGTCAAGCTGGGCTAGGGCGAATCTGCTATTGACATCTCCATTCATGAAGGTTAGATGGGAGCTAATTTGCTACAGCACTTAGGTGCCAACACTTTGGAAGAGGAGGATAGTGAGTTAAGTACTTATACTTCCTTGATCTTGGCATGAACACTCTCGAAGCAGACTTCAATTAGATTTCAGAAGCTAAACGACGACGAACTGAAGTGTCGCTATCGTCATACCAAGGCAACCAAACTTATGGGAAGATCCGACTTTCCAATGCACTACTACACGTAACTAACTTGCAGATAGGTCCAAAGCATGATGATACACTCACCTGCTCCCAGTAAATAAATAAAAGAAATAAAAACATGAGAGGATATGATGGCAGCAAGATCGTCATGGGTAGACCAATTCTATAGCTGCGTGCTAACAAAATTGCGGCCACATCGTCAGAATGAAACAAAGTCATAGATCCTGGCAATAGAAGTATAAAAGGGAAGACGATGCAACAATTGACAGATAAAGCTTCAGATTGGTCGACGGTACATGAACCTGGACATCTGACCAAAACAATTTCTCGTGGGACTTGTGGTAGTTAGTACGGTCAGTACGGACGTGGTTGCAGGATAAAAATACTGGCATGGGAGCATGGAGGTACGCCCTTGTCCGTACGCATTTTGCCCGAATATTCGACGACCTGTGTTTATATGTAGCGTAACAAATAAGAATGCATGTTGCTTCCTTGGTTCTCTTAAAAAGGGCGCTTCCTTATGTCAAAAAAAATTGGCAAATATGTTCATATGGATATTAGTACATAAACAACTAATATCTTTTATCCAAACTGCTTATAGAATATAGAAGAGTGTATTGGATGCGGCTGTGTTCCATATTAATATTGCAGCGTAGATCTAAGGAAGACAGCCTATTCGCTTATTCGGCAAGTAAAGCGTTGGAGGTCGTCGTTTTGAATATTTTGGCCAAGAATAGATGTGAAATCAATAATAGACTTTGTTTTCAGTTATATTATTTCCTTTAGTTTGTCATACACTTTTTTTATTTGTGATCAGCTTTTCAGCTGAGAATGCTATGAAAACTTGGCTATGTGTGGCCGTAGAGGCCGTAAATATTTTATTTTTCTAAAAAAGTACATAAACAGCTTGAAATATTTAGAATGGAAGTAATAATTAATTTGTAAAAATGGAAAACTAGCCAAACTATATGCTAGATTTAGAGCAATAATTCATCAAGACTTGGAAACTATTATCATGAACTTTAATCCAAATTCAAAGCATCTCTCTCTTCCTCTTTAAACAGCAAGGGCCACGTTCTGATCCAAAGTAACCCTTGAAAATAACCTGCATAAAGGAGTTAGAAAAGTTCTATTGAAAACCGCATCATTTCTGTTCAACCAAATTGCCTAGAGCAGCTGCACCAACTAAAATCTGGATTCTAAGCTTAGAAGAAAACCCTTTTATCCAGAATCCAAGCATATTAGATACACTAGAGGGTGGTTGAATGTCAAAAATGATGTATATGGTATTCCAAAAAACCTAGCCACATGAAAATCAAAGAACAAGTGTTATATGGTCTCATTATTACAACATTTAGGACTGCCTTTCCAACACCTTTTTTTACCAGATTATCCTTTGTGAGAGTCACCTTTCTTTCAAATAACAAAGAAAAAAAATTTAATCTTGAGAGAACCTTTATATAGTTTCCACAGATCACATTTTTCTGGTAACGAACCGTTTTATACCAAGACCAAATACATTGAACTAATAGTGACGTTGTCATCCTTGTGTAAATTCCACACAAATATGTTTTTTTTAACGGACGGTGAAAGCTTACGCTTTCCCAAATTTTTATTAGAAAAAAGAAACATAACCCAGTTTATAAGGAAAAACTAGGCCCAAAAACCAAACAACTGTCCACAGATGGTACAACCAGGGCGGTATCGGCACCGTCCCTGACAACTTCCACACAAATATGTCATTCTCGATAATCAGTTAGACTAACATTAGAAACTAGTTCATGCCCCACATGCTGCTAATCAAAATAGATTACACTGCATATTTTCTCTACGCTAACGCACGATGCCTGTAAAGAATCTTGAGTTTGTTTCCAAATTGTTTTGCTTGCACGAAATCTTGAACCATATGTGCGTCGTCGTCCAGCAGGAGTTTCCAGACGGCATGTAGCTGTCTACATTACTTGCTTGCTTGTTCTCCCATTATTTTTCTCTTGCTTGTTCTCCCATTATTTTTCTCTTGCGACCGCTGATAATATGTCAGGACAATAGCCCATCTGACTTATCAATCGCGGTTGTTATCTATCCTTTGAGAGATAAGACCATACGAGTCCATAAAAAAAGAGAGACACAAATCAGGATACAAGTACCAATCCGTACATATGAAATGCCGAAGTCAAACGCATGAGCAAGAAGATGGATGCAGTTGCTACTTGCTACACTTTTATTTTAACAATTCAACACTAGTATTAGGGTATTGGCAAAATAGCACGTATTGCGCTTTGACAATGGAAGGAAGGAAAGATCGAGATATGGACACTCACATGGACGCCAGCTCACCCGTCTAGATCTCAAGTCAAACTCTCTCAGCAGCCAGGAAATTTAAATGCGGGGGGATGTGCATGCCTTGCATATGAAGCATACAACTATAGAAATGAAGTCAAAACATGAAACTAAAGCAGTTGCTGGCTAGGTTAGCCTTGATCATATATAGGAATTTTTTCTGCGAATTAAAATTTGCCAGCAGGCCTTGTGTTGACGTCCAAAAAGTCAGGCGTTGACTCTCGGAAATTAACACTGTGGCATGGAAGATTTGCTCTACTTCAGTGCAGGTCCAAAATCTTAAGGTTCGGGGCGTGCCAGTCAATTTGACCTGAAATTGACAAGGTAGAGTTTGATCAGTAAGCAACAAGGAACTCATCGGCCAAAGCCTCGATTCGTCCCGGAAATCGGATCAACGTGAAAGGAAGTCCGATTTCGATAGCATGAACCATCGGCCTTGAGTCCGATTCGTGAAAATGTAACATGTATTGAAATAAACCATCGGCTATGGAAACCAAATCGGAGATAAATCTAACCTAAACTCATTCTTTAATATACATTTTTCCAAAGACAGTAAACAAACTGAATCGTATGTCACTAACAATCGGATCGATTTCGAGACAGCATTGCTAGCAGGGCACCGATTAGTTTATCTACTCCGATAGATCAATATATATCAAAGAACTCATTTAAACAGATTTATTTGTAACTTGCTTATTAAATCTAAATCAGCTATATAAACAATATAAACAGATCTATTATGAAACTTGAATTATGATAAAACAGAATAGATCTTTTCTGATAGATGTAAGCCGATAGGATAAAATCAACAAGATACGGTAAAAGGATGAGCGATCTAAACGAAGAAGGGCGATACGCCTCAATCTAAAGCCTAGAACAACTCGATAAATTGGTGAATTAACTAAACGAAGAAGGACGATGCGCCTCAATCTAAAGCCTAGATTAATTCAATAGGGTGTCGGACTTACAGACAAACCGGAGGTCAAGATGATGCAGCCCTGCTTGCTGAAGAACTCGACGAAAAAGAATTGTTGGCACGTAAGGCCGAAAGTTGTGTTTGATTGATTGGTTGTGTGAACATTTTTTACAATGGCGCAGGGCTTATATTTATACCTTGAAAATCTAGCGAATACTTGTCGGCTACGACAATATCTCTAATTTATTTAAAGCAATCTAATCCTAAACTATCAAAACTATTACAAATCTTGACGCGCAATCAAGCCCTGAAGAAGCTTCCAGACGTGTCCTCCCTTGTCAGTCGTACGTGCTTTGGCCTTCTCCTCCCGTGTCCAATCGGGACTCTATCGGATGTACCCCGATCAGAATCAGAGACTGACTCAAAATCGGACTCGGCCCTTGCCCTGGCTCTGTCATGCACATCCTCAGCCGAGGCAAAATCTGGTGTCAACACATGCCCCCCAATTTTGGGATAAAATATCATTTTGTTCCAAAATTCTTCAAGCAATGATGACCCTGGCAGTGAATAGCTTATGGAAACTCGTACCCTTCCACTGTTGTAAACCTCGAATCCCGTGCGGATTCGGTGCCTTGGCCTTCGGGCGGTTTCTTCTCCCATAAGCCCTATAAATGTAGACCCGAACCTTCGTCTCCCCCAACTCGCATCTGTTATCGCGTTCGCACGCCCGCCATTGTCATCCCTGCAAGCTCCTGTCCGGCGACCATCTGATCCTCAAACTTCAATTTTTCTCCGCGAATCAGGTATGGAACTCTTCCGCATATGATTTACACCATGCATCTGGATTTTACTGCATTTTCCATGGTGATTTTCTCAATCTGTTCATCCACTTCACTGTTCATTGTAGATCTATTCCATCAATGGTGGCTCCTCTTGATAAAGCTGATACTGATCACGTTCCTGAGGTAAAAAATCATCCAAAATCTCCACTTTAATCCTTGCATTCTTACCCTAGAACTGTTTGCGAGCCTCCACGTCTGTACTTATTATTTATTTCTTCCGAATGTAGCATCTTAAGAACAATCTGGTCATTCCCGTCTCCGATGGGTAACCCCGGTCCGACGAATTTGATAAACATGGAATCGGAGAGAATTCCTTTCAAAGGATCGGACCTTCAAGTCTCCGATTGGGCAGGCTCCTTCCGATCGTGGCCCGGCAGCATCCTAGGATGGATGAACTGGTTCCTTAGAATGCAAGCCGCCAAATCGGCCTTCTGGGATGAGAAGAACATAAATCAATGCCTCACTTTATCCCTTGCTGACATGGCCAAAAATGAAAATTTACTAGCCTCTAGTTCTCCCTTCAGGTCCGATGCCCTCAATGCTTATTTATTTGGCCATGGTCCGATGACGCCCACTTTGATGGATGTACACATGCTGACCGGCCTCAACACCGTAGAAAACTCCAACCCAAGGAAATTTCTCCGTGATTTGGAGTACAAATTGGTCGGCATGGGCTCTAAAAGTTGGAAGAAATACGTTGCCGATCACTGCAAAACTGGCACAATCGGAGACAGAGAGCACGCAGCTTTTCTCAATATGTGGCTAGAGAGATTTGTATTCTGTGGACCGACCCTTGGCACCACAACAAACATGCAATCGGTTGCAGAAACTCTAGCCCATGGTGGATCGGTGCCACTTGGACGCCTCCTTCTTGGCGCAGTTTATCATCTGCTTCAGCAAGTATCGGCCAAGCTATCAGAAGGCCAAGCAGTTGGACACATCGGAGGTCCTTGGTGGTTTATCCAACTATGGCTGCATACCTAGTTCTGATCTGCTCTTTAGCTCAAATTCAAGGATCATCAATTCCCAAATTATTATACAGAAGAAGAAGATGCACCTTTCGCCGATGCATGTCATTCGGAGAAGCAGCATCAGCGTGCTTTGGATCAAGGCTTGATGCAAAAAATATGGCCACCTACTTCGAAAGCTTCTACCATGGGATCGCATCGGAGCGTTTCAGCTATTTCGCTTATGCTGATCCCGATCGTAATTATGAACTGCCCTTATTCAATATTCAAAATGAACTCTCAACGATCATGTCGATTCTCAAATCTTTCATCACACCGGCTATTCTTGGCAGTAACATCGCATTTGGTCGTAAGACTTCATCTTATGAATTTTACAATCCATCGGCAGCAGCTCGTCAGCTAGGATTCGGCCAACTTTCAATCGGCCTATACTTTTCCAATAAGATCAAGCACAGAGAATCGGTCTCATCAGATCTAGAGATGGACAAAATTTTATTGCTTGCCCCCCAAGTCAACTTTGAAATAACGGAATGGTTGTGCACCAGTTTTTCATCCAGGCTTTTGAGGAACTGGTGGAAAGAATTACGTCTTCATATATTTAGACTTCCGGCCATCACCCTTTGCACACTTATAGACTCCGATTTTGAGGCCATGGAAAATCCTGTAAGTTCCCTTGAAATCCTTTCTACTCTATTTTCAATTTTTATTCAAACGAACTCTCCATAATCCAAATTTCAATATTACTGATAGCCAATTGAAGAGAATGCGCCAGCGGTGAGCAATAGTGGAAAACCGATTCAGTATGCCGTTAGAACTCCATATCCAAGAATCGGCTCCTCCGCACCATCTCTCAAGGACATCATGGATGGCAAAGGCAAAAGAAAAACCGCCCCCACTAAAGCAATTGCGCCGAAGAAATTGAAGAAAAGCCATGTGGTATGATTTTCTCATACTTCCGATTCTTCTCTCCGATTTACTGCCTAGGCGAATAACTTCTTTGCATTCAGCCTTCCGGAAAGATTCTCGGCCAATCGACCTCAAAGGCCGCTGAGGAAACTGCAGAGAAAGCTGCTGAAGGAGCCAGAATGCTCCTTGATGCAGTAACAGTAATAATCCAATTCCATTTATATCTGCTATTTTTTTAACATAAATTGGTAATAACAATTCTCTTTTCAGCAAACAAACATCACTTTGCCCGATCTTCAATCGGCTCAAGCTCAAGACACCCAAACGGAATCGGCCCAACAGGTAAACTGAACCCAATTTATATCTCATCTATACATACTTGATCTAACCGATTCGTTTATAGACTGCCACTCTGCAATCCGTCATTGAGGACCCAAATGCAAATATCCAATCGGAAGCGATCCCCTAACAACCAATTGTAGATGAACTGGTCGCAAACATTCAATCGGAGGCCATTCCTGAGCAACCAACAACATCAGTGCCTCCTCCGATTGAACCTGCTCAGACACTTCAGATAGAAGCCAGTACAAACGTTGCTCAACCTCAAGTAATCCCCGATTACGTCCGGGAGGGTCAATTTAAACTGGTACCGATTCATCCTCTTGTGTCAATATTTATTATTTTAATAACACTTGTTCATCAATGTTTTGTTTCAGGCGCACGATTCTCCAGCAATGAGCTTCGCATCACTCGATCTAGACGCCGCCATCGGAGAAGAAGAAATTAGCTCTGCGCAATCGTCTTCTATCATCTCCGATGAAGTCAAGGCAAAGCTTCAAGAAATGTTGAATCACTTAAACAAAAGCATTGCCGTCCTTGTAGAAGATGCAGAGCCAATTCGTCAAATCTTCAAGAGTTTGAAAGGTCAACTGCCATCGGAGCTTGAGAGCGCAATCATCCCTGCGGCCTTCATTGAAGGGCACCAGCCCCAAGTCTCCGCGGCTCGCCAGAGAATATCGGAGCGGTTGGCTCAACAAGACTTGGTCAACAAACACGACGATGGCAAAGATGAACTGAAAACTATACAAGCCCAAATCAAAACTTTGGAAGCCAAGCCCAAACAGCTGGAGAACCAAATGAAACATCTCCAAGGCATTGAAGCCGAACTGCTCAAACGGCTTGAAGAAATCCGCAAAGAAATGTCGGAGATCCAAGACGAGCTCAACCAGATCCTAGCATCTATCACATCGGCACGCGAGAACTTGCAGAAATGTTGAGAACTTGCAGAAACGTCTGGACGAGGTTCGCCAAGTTCATAGAAGCATCAAGAACGTGCCTGGCTCCGATGTAGCAGATCTAGAAGAAATCCAGCAAGTTGACAACATTCGCTTGGGCGCGATCGAGATGATACGCAAATTCTTGTAATAGTTAAACTCTTTAATCGTTCTGCTCCGATGACATCGATCATCGATGAACTCAGTTAGATCCGATGATGTTGATCGTCGATGAACACTTAATTTGTGAATATTTTGCCCTAAGGCGATACATATCGTATCGGCTATCTCAGACGACGTTACTTAGAATATCGGCTTTATGAATCAACCCAAATGCTTGGATAATATTTTTTCAAATATTTTCCATTAAGTGCTTTTGAAAACTCCTCTCCTTCCAATGTTTCCAAAATATACGCATTTCCTAGAACGCACCGATTTACACGATAGGGACCTTCCCAATTAGGCGACCATTTTCTAAACTTAGAACTTTTAGTCCCTATCGGCAAAATCAGCTTCCAAACTAATTCTCCTTCGATGAACTCTTTTGGCTTAACCTTTTTATCATAATACTTAGCCACACGTGCTTTATTATTTTCAATATTCTCCAAAGCTCTCAAACGGATTTCAGCCAAATTATCCAACTCAAAACTCATCAAACTTTTATACTCATCGGCAGTCAAGTTTCCTTGTTCCGATATTCGTCTCGATCCGATTTTGATCTCCCAAGGCAAAATAGCTTCATGTCCATAAACCAAATGATATGGGGACAATTTAGTAGAACCATGACATGCCATCCGATATGCCCATAATGATTCAGTCAACGTTAAATGCCATCGCCTTGGTTGTTCATCAATTTTCCACTTGATGATCTTGATAATACTTTTATTTTGATGCTTCTGCTTGTCCATTGGCTTGCGCATAATAAGGAGAAGAATTCAATAATTTAATACCCATACTGGCAGCAAAACCTTGAAATTTGTTAGACATAAACATAGTTCCCTGATCGGTCGTGATAGTTTGAGGAATACCAAACCGATATATAATATGTTCCTTAACAAATTCCACCATATTCTTGGAATCAGCAATCTTCAAAGGAATTGCTTCAACCCATTTAGTGAAATAATCTGTTGCCACCAATATGAATTTATGACCCTTGCTTGACGATGGATAAATTTTCCCAATCAAATCAATTCCCCATCCTCGAAAAGGCCATGGTTTAATAATCGGATTCATGGCTGATGCAGGCGCTTTTTGCACATTTCCAAATTTCTGGCATTCTTGGCAACCCTTGTAATACTCAAAACAATCCTCCAAAATCATTGGCCAAAAACAACCCATCTTCCTGATTATCCACTTCATCTTATAAGCCGATTGATATGCACCACAGACCCCCTCATGCACTTCATCCATCATATCTTTGGATTCCGATTTACTCAAACATCGGAGCAATACACCATCAATCGTCTTATAATATAATTGATCATCAAGCAATACATACTTGACAGCCATGAATCTTAACTTCCTGGAAACCTTTTGTGATGGATCTTTAAGATAATTTATAATTTCATACCTCCAATCTCCGATTTCTGGTTCTATCGCCATGATCTCATGAAAACGCCGATAGCCAGAAGCAGTTTGTGCCAAATTGTTAGCTTCCTGATTTTGAGCCTTAGGGATATGTTCAATATTAACCATCACAAATTCTTCAATAATAACCGGCACTCTTCAAAATAACGAATTAGAATATCGTCTTTGCATTCATATTTACCGATTAACTGATAAATCACCAACTGGGAGTCTCCAAAAATCTCAACAGCTTCAGCTCCGATTTTCAACAATAATTTTAATCCTTTAAGCAACGCTTCATATTCAACCCGATTATTGGTGAAACTTGGATCCATCGGATAGCTGAACTCAAAATTTGCCCCCCGAGGCGAAACAATAACGATTCCGATGCCACATCCTTGGCCACATGAAGATCCATCAAAGAATAATGTCCAAGGCATCGGCTCAACCATTTTAACCTCATCTCCGATGTGTTGAGTTACAAAATCAGCCATTACTTGTCCTTTTACCGCTTTAGCCAATTCATACTTCAAGTCAAACTCCGATAATGCCAATACCCACTTTCCGATTCTACCTTTCAGCATCGGCATAGACAACATATATTTGACCACATCGGTTTTGCAAACGATTGTGCACTCAGAAGATAATAAATAATGTCTCAACTTAGTGCATGAAAAATATAAGCATAAGCATAATTTTTCAACCGGCAAATATCTTGTTTTCGCATCAATCAACTTCCGACTCAAATAATAAACCACTCTTTCTTTTCCTTCAAACTCTTGTATAAGAACAAACCCGATTGACAACTCATCGGTCGACAAATATAATCGGAATTGTTTATCTCTTTGAGGTGGAATCAAAACTGGCGGCGTCATCATATACTGTTTTATCTCATCAAATGCCTTTTGTTGTTCTTCTCCCCACACGAATTGTTCATCGGCTTTCAATTTCAGTAGCGGGGAAAAAAGATGAATTCTTCCAGATAAATTTGAAATAAATCTTCTGACAAAATTAATCTTACCGATTAACGATTGGAGACTCGTCTTATCGGTTGGTGGCTTAGCATCCTTGATAGCTTTCATGCTCTTTTGTCCGACTTCGATTCCTTTTTCATGAACCATGAAACCCAAAAATTGTTCGACCGATACTCCAAACGCACATTTGTTAGGATTCAACTTCAAACCATGTTTTCTTGTGCATTCAAGAGTTTATCGCAAATCGGCCAAGTGCTGCTTATATCCATCGGACTTCACCACTACATCGTCAATATAAATTTCAACAATCATGCCGATCAACTTGTGAAATGTATAATTCATTTCCTTTTGATACGTGGCGCCAACATTTTTCAAACCAAATGTCATTACAACCCACTCATATAATCCAAGTGCACCAGGACATCGAAACGCAGTTTTAGGAATATCTTCTTCTGCCATAAAAATTTGGTTATATCCTGCATTACCATCCATAAAACTAATCACCTTATGTCCCGAAGCTGCATCGACCAACATATCAGCAATCGGCATCGGATACCCATCCATCGTAGTCGCCTTATTAAGATTCCTGAAATTGACACAAACTCGCAATTTCCCATTTTTCTTGAAAACAGGAACGATATTAGATATCCATTCAGCATATCGGCAAGGTTGAATAAACGTAGCTTCGTATAACCGAGTTATTTCGGCTTTTATTTCTTCATCTAATTCAGGTTTAAATCGTCTCGGCGCTTGTTTAAAAGGCCGATACCCTGGTTTGATCGGGAGCCGATGTTCAACAATAGATCGGCTTAAACCTGGCATCTCATAGTACTCCCAAGCAAAACAATCACGATACTCTTTTAATAACTTTATTAACTCTTGTTTGAACTCAGAATCTAACTTTGCACTTACATATGTAGGCCGAGGTCTATCTCCTAAACCTATATCTATTTCCTCTAACTCATCAGCCGACATAAACCCTTGACCAAGTTTTCCTTCATCTTCAATAAAATCATCCATTAATACAAACTCTCGGAGCCGACTACTTAGATCGGCTTTAACCCATCATCGGACACTTGAATAAAATCACCTTCCCAAACCTTGCCCGATAAGCACTCAATTCCTTCAAACTCCCAAACTGTCAAATCGGCGGTAGCAACGCTGACCGATTCGTCGGCTTGAGCAGTCTCAATGTGATCTCCATACCATTGGATGAGACATTGATGTATGGTAGATGGCACACAGCAATTAGCATGAATCCAATCACGTCCCAGGAGTAAACTGTAAGACCCTTTACTGTCGATGACGAAGAATGTAGTAGGCAAAGTCTTGTTCCCGATCATCAGTTCAACATTTAATGCCCCCGAGCCGGCGATGGATTTCCACCAAAGTCCTTGAGCATCATATCAGTCTTGATCAAATCATCAGGCCATTTGCCAAGCTTTCGATATGTAGTATAAGGCATCAAATTCACAGCAACCCCCCCATCAACAAGTATCTTGGTCATTGGCTTGCCATCAACATACCCTTTAACATATAAAGGCCTCAAATGCCGATATTTCTCATCAACTGGCTTTTCAAACACAGCTTGTTGAGATTGTATAATTAACTGTGCCATAGCTTCTTCAATATCATCGGCCTCATCATCGGTTGAACTAACATTGTACTCAGCAGGCAGCACAAAAACCATATTCACCGATGCTGACGCTCCATCATCATCACATTTAGGCTTAGCTCTCCAAACTTTGGAATTTTCTTCTCCTTGATGCTTTTCCTTGAGCAATTCGTTGAATCAGAGACGCTGAACCCTTCTCTTTTGTGTCTTGGTCAAACCTTCAGGACACCACTGTGGATTGACCCCTGGACGTAGGTCCGATTTATCCCCCAAGTCCTCCGATTCCTGTGCATCTTCTGGCTCTTGAATAGTCTCCTTTTTCTTGTACACTAGACGATCATACACAGAAAGACGGTCTCCTTTATATTTTTGGCGATCATTATACCTTCGGCGATCATCGTCCCATCGGTCATAGCACCAATTTTCATGCTCACGCCGATCATGGTATTCACACCAATCTTCACACTCTTGTTGATAAGCTACCTCATCATGCCAGCTGCATCGGCGCTCAAAATCCAATCGGTCATGAACAGAATGTGCTGCCTTTTTGAATCCCTGTAATCTTTCATATGATCACTACATTCTGGACAATCGTAGATCGATGGGAGCCTTAACTTTTCATTCCAACAGAACCTGAAGAACGGACATCCCCAATGATCTTCATTATCGAACCTCTTCATCGGAGGACTCCGATCCCTTTCTTGCTGGCGCATATATTTGTCAATGAGCTGCCCCGATGTGACTCTAGGCTTCTCCCTGCGTCGGTGATCTTCCCGATAGTGCTGATGACTCCGATTTTGCACATCATCGGCCGATACTTGGCAATCTGGATCAACAGCTCCCAATTTCTTCGCATTCTCCGACGTGAGGACCTTAGCTTTTAACTTCTTATGGGGTGCTCCGATCTCAACCATATTTTGAGGGAATGGATGCCCATCAAGCTTCATCGGTTTTTTGCCAGTCTCAACTTTAATAATCCCCTTCTCAATTGCCGATTGAATCTCATTGCAGAAAACTTTGCAATCATTGGTATGATGAGAAACCGAATTGTCGGGGTTCTCTACCGCCGGCAAGTAATATTTCTACGATCGCGTGTCAGGGCACCGGATGGTGGCTCAAGATACACAGGAAGTTATACTGGTTTGGGCCTCCGGAGAGTAATACCCTATGTCCAGTGTGAACCGGCGTTCTCAAGCCCAAATCTGTAGTAGGGGTTACAAACCGGTCGGGAGAGGGAGAACGGTCCCAAGTCCCTGTGTAATGCGTTGTAGTGTGTCGCGTGTGTGTGCACGAGTGTTCACACGATGTCCCCATCGATCCTCCCTTGGTCCCCTTTTATAGCCGCAAGGGGAGTAAGGAAAGGGAGAGGTAAAAAGGGGAGTTACATTGTGAGTTACAGCGCCGGGGTCTTCACCGTCGTCTTGCGTTCTGGGTCGTATGCGGCGTACAGGCGCTCAATGTTGTAGTTGGTGTTGACGGAATGGGCGTTCCATTTGACCCGGAGCCGGCGGCGTCCGAGTGGTTGGTGTATGCGGCCTCTCGGATGCGTCTCCGAGTGGTTCTCGGGTCGCGGTTGACTTGTACTATGCTTCCTTGGACTCCAGGTGTCGTTGCTCGAGCAGGCAAGCGTCCTTTTCTAGGGACTGTGGCGTTCCTGTTTGGACGAGACGGGTGCCCCTGTGGCCGCCATGGAGATGGGCAGGCGCCCATCCCGTTCTGACATGGCAGGCACCAGGTGGGTACGGCCCGAAGTGGGCAAAAAGCGGGGGGGGGTGCCGAGTGAACCAGTCGACCGAGGCGGAGACTCGTCGGGCGAGGCGAAAACTCGTCGGGCGAGGCGGAGACTTATAGGGCGAGGTGGAAACTACTCGGACGAGGTGGGACTTACTCGGACGAGGTGGGACTTACTCGGATGAGGTGGGACCTTCACAGGTAAGCCCAAAGCCATTCGAACGAGATGGGTCCGTTTGATCCGAGGTGCTAGCTCTTGTTTTCGAAGGGTCGTTTGGCGATGTGTCATGGATTGGTGGGTTGATCGGTCAACCCTGTTCTTGACCCTCGTCAGTAACCCCCGAGCCTGGGTGGGAGTTAGGGACTCGCGCCCAGGTTCAGCCGCTGCGAGGGAGTGGTGAGCCGTGGTTCTTCTGGTGGGTGGCGCGCGAGCGCACCCGCCGGGTGTAGCCCCCGAGCCTTGGGAAGAGTGGGTACTCTTGTTAAGGCTTTGAAGCTAGTGGAGCCGAGTAGTTTGTCTTGGAGGTCGTCGGAGTCGTGAATGATTTGAGGCTTCGTTGGAAATGTGCCTTGTTGGGCCGAAACCCTATTCGACCGTTGGTGGGCCGGGAGCGGAGGTGCTGGCCGGTTTTCCGCCGCGTGAAGGGGGGCATGCCTTTTGAGGCCGTCAGGTGAAGCGACGGGCGCACGTCGCCGTTGTGCCATGGTGGGCCCGCGCATTTAATGCCGCGCCCCGCTCCGCCCTTCCTCCCTTTTTATTGCCTTGCGTCGCGGCTGCCTAGGGTTTGTCTCGCCCCCAACCCTTTCGCCTTCCGCTACGCTCTCGTCTTCTTCGCCGTCGCCGTGCTCGTCCTCTCACGTCTTCCGCCGCCGTCGCGCTCACATCCTTCTCGCACCTTCCACCGCCGCCGCGCTCGCATCCTTTCGAGGGAGCGAGGGCGTGAGAGATCGAATCCCTCCTCCGAGCCTGCACTTTCTTCCTCCAGCGGCCCCGCCATGTCGAACTGGACGCGCTCCTCCGTGACCCTGGCGCAGTTGGAGGGGCTCGTGAAGGGGGGAATGCTCCCGCCACTGACGGAGGCCAAGGAGTGGATCAAGCCGGGGTTGGAGGACTCTCCCCGGCCGCCGCCCGGATACGTCGTCTCCTTCGTCGCCTTCCACGAGCACGGGTTTTCCGTCCCTGCGGGGAGGTTCAACCATGCGGTGCTGGTCGAGTATGGGCTGGAGCTTCACCACCTCAATCCGAACGGGGTCCAGCAGATGGCGACGTTCGTAGCGCTGTGCGAGGGATACCTGGGGACAGAGGCCCATTGGGACCTATTTAGGTATTTCTTCAAGTTTGCGTTGCAGACCGACGGCGGCAGCACCCCTGCGACGCTCGGGTGCGCCTCGTTGATGATGAAGCAGGGGAGATCGGACGACTACATCACGGGCTCCCTCACGAGCTCGAACAAGGGATGGCACCCCGGGTGGTTCTACCTCAAGAACGACCCCAAGCACCACCTTCAAGAGGGTGGTTCAAGAAGGCACCCGAGAAGTGGTCGTATGGGCCCGAGACGATGGACTGGGAGAGGCTCCTCAGGAATGCCTGGAAAGCCCTCGGCCGGCTCCGGGCCCAGAAGGTGACCACGGCGGAGGTCATCGGCGGCTACCTCTCGAGAGGGATTGTGCCGCTGAGGCGGCGTGCCCTCCATATTTGGGAGATGACCCCCGGACAAGGCCCCCTTCGTGGGGACGGTGACGGCGGAGCCCCTGCCCTCGGCAGTGGAGGTGCGGCGCCGGGTGGCGGCAGCGGTGGGGAAAGCTCAGCTCGAGTACCCGCCGCCCCATCTTCTGCCGATGCTTCCGAACGCCGGCACCAAGGCCATTGTGAGAATTCTGTCGCCCATCTCGAATTTGATTTCGAGTTCTAAGAGCAACGACGTCACTTTCTCCTGGGCGCCACTTCCCAAAGACAGGGCGGTGAATCGCGCTGCCACCGAGAAGGACAAGAAGAAGAAGGAGCGCCGGGAGCGGTGGAAGCAGCGCGAGGTGGCCAAGAGGTCGAGGAACGCCGACCGGGCCAAAAGGAGGAGACTAGGCGATGAGGTCTCCGACGATGAGGATCCCGAGTCGGAGCCCGCGGAGGGGGACTCGGAGGAAGAGGATGACGAGGATGAGAGGGGCAGGGGTTCGCCCCCCGCGGAGTCGGGGCAGTTGTGGCGGTAATGTCCCCGCCTCCGGCACGGAAACTGCGGTCCGGCGGGAGTGGGAGGTCGTCGCAGCCGGGCACGGAGAGGAGCGAGAGTTCTCGGTCGGGCCGGTCTCACCGGTTCGCCAGGCAAAGCCAGACGCGAGCGGCGTGACCGCACGCCTCTGCCTGCCCGTCGTGTGTCCGAGGAGCCGAGGGACTCCCGTCGGGCGCGGCCCCCCCCCGTCGGGATAGGAGCCGTGACCCGTCGGAGCACGTCCCCTCAGGCGGTTTGCCACCCACGGGGTCACGCTCTCCTAGGAGGCCCTCGCCACGGGAGGACAGGCGCCCGCCGCCGGCTCCTTCAACGGCGAGGGCGCTGGGTGGAGGGCAAGACGCCCCTCAGACGCCCCCTCCGGCCGGGCAGGTGAATCCCGCTGGGGACGGCCGCATGTCGACATCTCGTACGGTGGAGGGGCGTGCTCCTTCCGTCCTGGCGGAGGCCGTGGCAGGGCAATCAGGTCCCTCCCCGGTTGAGGGGGGAGATCCGACTGGTCAGGCGGCTCCCTACTCGGGTGGGGGTGCCGACGCCTCGCAGGCGGTCCCCGTCCCGACGGCGCTTGCGGGGACCAAGAGGCCGTCGCCCTCATCGGACTCGACGCCGGCGAGCGTTAAACGGCCTCGAGCCATCTCAGCGAGGTAAGTGGTGTTCTGTCTTCTCCGAGTAGTTCCTGCTTCTGCGATCGACTTCTTCTTTAGCTAGGTTTCTTGATCGTTGGTGCACCAGTCGGGCCAACAAACTGCTCGAGGTGGCGCCCCAGAAGAAGCTGCGCCGGGCAGCACAGGGTGCTGACGCCGGGTCCCCTGTGGCTACACAACCGCCGAGGCCCTCGGTCGAGCGGGCCAAGGAGACCGCTCAGAGGGAGACGCCCTCCCTTGAAGAGGAGGCCCCGCAGGGTAGTGGCGACAGCTCTGGAGGGGCGCTCCCGGCGGGCCTGGGCGTCACGCAAACCGTCCCCACGGAGGAGGACCTCGCTGCGTACCAGGCAGAGCTAGAGCAGCAGTTGGTGGGGCCGGTTCCCTCTGCCCCTCAAGAGGTGGCGAGCCGTCCTGAGGCAGGGGAGGTCCCTCTGCTTTCTGGGCTGTGTGACGTCGCCCTAATCGGCGCCGGGGAGATCGTCGGGCCAGATGGTCGCGAGGCTGCTTCTTCTCCGGAGGCCGCGGCCGGTCCTGTGGGGACGAGGGCAGAGGCGTCCTGGTCCTCCCAATTGCCGCCGCTCCGCCGGCGGCTGCTGCTGAAGCCCCAGAGGCCACTTCTGGGGGAGTCCCGTCGGAGGTCATCACGCTCGAGGACTCTCCGACGGGCCGCCCTCAGGGAGCCGACGATCACTCCACCGGGGAGCCGAGCTCGGAGCCCGTGAGGCCATTGAGTCCCTTGAGGGGGATCCCGGATTCCTTCACCGACACCCCGGTGTTGATGATGATGGACCGCAACTTCAAGGCCCTCGTGTCCATTGAGGACGACCCGAACCTGCCGTGCGAGGGCCGGCTGAAGTGGGTCGACCGTCAAGACACGGAGCGGACCATCTTCGAGCTCGACGACAAGTCGGAGATGGAGGAGTGCGAGGCTCTCGCGGAGGGCCTTCGTGACGTGAAGGAGACCTTCGAGAGGATGATCATCAAGCCCGCCCGGGTGAGCATTGGGTTTCTTCGTTCTCCTTTTGGTTTTGAGGCGGTGCCACTTCTGCAGTGTCTGACCGCATTACCCCCGTCTTTTTATCTCCGGGCGCAGGAAATCATGAAGCGCAGCTTGGGAAAATCTCTATTCCTCCGTCAAGAAGCCGGGATGTGGCACGTCGTCGACAAGATGAAGGCGGAGAAAGCGCAGCTCGAGGCTCAGCTGGCCACGGCCCAGCTGGCCAGAGCAGAGGCGCACGCCCGTGTCGAGGAGGAGAAAGTCGCCCTCGAGGTGAAGGTGGCTGAGGCCGAGAAGAGGGCGGCCGAGGCGCAAACGGCGGCCGAGGGCGTGGGTCGAGAGAGGGAGGCCGCCGTTCAGGAGAACGAAGGCCTGAAGGTGAAGGTGGCGGATCTTCAAAAGGACGTCCAGGACGCCGCCATCGACCTCAAGAAGGCCAACAGCGAGGCGGTCGACCTGGCCGAGAAGCTTAAGGCTGCCAATGATGAGGAGGCTCGCCTCGGGGAAATTGCTCAGAAGCGGGAGGATGAGATCATTGGTAAGTTGTCCTTCCGAGTCCTTTTAGTTGGCAAACTGTTCTTCCCTCCGTCTTCCGGGTGGTTGTTAGTTGCCTGACTCTTTGTTGGTACAGCCCTCCGAGTTCAGAAGGCCGACCTGCAAGCCAAGCTAAAGTCGGAGCAAGGCGAGGTCGCCAAGGCCTTTGCCGCGAACCAGGAACTGGTGCAGCTTGGCCGTGACCTGAAGGAGGAGATGATGAGTATGCATCGTGCTTCCCCTCGTCTTTCCCTTCGTTTTCTTTCTTTAGCGATGTCTCAGCCGAAGAAATTTCTCCAAGGGTTGTTGAGGATCTCCGGAAGTCGAGGGAGACGGCCGAGCGGACTCAGAAGGCCTTTGAGGAGAAGGCTAAAGTCCACCAGGCCCTGGTTCAAGCCGTCGAGCGCTTGCTGGGGGAGCTCGGTGTCGGTGGCGGCTTGTCCCTGGTGGAGCGCGTCGCCTAAGGACTCGGGAGCAGGCCTTGGAGCTTACACGGAGCGTGGTGCGGAGGATCGTCGCCATGTTCCTGTCACACTACCTGGGAGAGCGGGACTGTCTGCGAGGTGGATGGGCCCCCGACTACGAGGACCATGAGTATGAAGGAATTGAAGCCGAGTCCTCCTCCTTCGCTGATGAAATGGTCACCGTCGCCCTGAGAGACCTTGGTCTGTAATAAAACAGCAGAATGTAGGGGGGCTTAGTCATTTTATCTTGCGATGTAATGAACTTAATTCCCTACGGAGGGCGCTCCCTTGCTAAGGACTTGCTTTTGTTAAAAAGTTTGTGCTCTTATCTGCTGCCTGCCATTTTTGTTTTCTGCCGAGTGCTTTGGGACCATGAGTCTAGGTGGTAAGGCTTAGGACCTTGTCGCTGGGCTATGTTCCGTAGCAGTGGTACCACTCGGACTCGCAGCCCCCGAAAAGTTTTGGAAGGCCGGATAATGACGGGCAGCAGCCTGAAGTGTTGAAAGCAAAAACTAGTTGGAGCGGTTCCTTTATTGCTCTCATGAAGAAAAAAGAGGTCAGTCCGAGGGCTTGGATCTAGCCCGCAAGTCTAGCGCCGTAGCCGTGGGGGCGTAGGTACTCGGAGCTTGGACGGGCGCAATCACAAGGCCGCACAGGCTGGTCTTTCTTTTCCCTTAAGCGCAAAAAGTGTACCGCTGATCGCCTACGGGGGCAATCGTTTGTTTTCGTTTGTCAGGATTAACTGTGAAAAAAGGAGGGGCACCGTGCCCCGGGTGGAGCCCCCGAGCGGCGGGCGACCCTGCGTGGGGAAGGGGTCGCTCGCTGCTCAGTTTAGAGAGCTCGAAGGGTGTGTTTCGGAAAACGACCACAGGCTTATAAAGTACTCGGAACGAAGCAGCACTTTTTATTATCGTAAGCGAATGACAAAGTACCGGTACTTTTAAGGGTAAAAGCGACGTAGCTGCTCTATGTTCCAAGCGTTGGAGAGAACTTGGCCGTCGGCGTCCTTGAGCTTGAAAGTTCCCGGACGGAGGACTTGGTCGATGATGTAAGGGCCCTCCCACGGCGGTGACAACTTGTGGCAGTCGCGGTTGCTCTGGACTCGCCGGAGGACCAAGTCGCCGACTTGAAACGCTCGGCTCCTGATGTTGCGGTCGTGGTACCGACGCAAGGTTTGCTGGTATTTGGCCGAGTGGAGTAGGCGACGCTGCGTGCTTCATCCAGCTGGTCGACGGCGTCTTCTAGAGAGGCCTGGTTCCCCTCGTCGTCGTAGGCTCGAACCCTCGGGCTGCCGTAGTCGAGGTCCGTCGGGAGGACTGCTTCGGACCCGTGAACCATGAAGAAAGGCATGCAGCCGGTGGCTCGGCTCGGAGTGGTCCACAAGCTCCAGATGACGGACGGGAGCTCTACGACCCATCTTGCTCGAAACTTTTCGAGGCGCTTGAAGATTCGTGGCTTCAGCCCCTGCAAGATCATGCCATTCGCCCTTTCCACCTGTCCATTGGTTTTAGGATGGCTGACGGCGGCCCAATCCACTCGGATGTTGTAGGCGTCGCAGAAGTTGAGGAACTTCTTGCCCGTGAACTGGGTGCCGTTGTCGGTGATGATCGCATTTGGGACTCCAAAGCGGTGGACGATGTCGGTGAAGAACTGGACAGCTTCCTCCGAGCGAACCCTCTTGATAGGCCTTGCCTCGATCCACTTGGTGAACTTGTCGATGGCGACGAGGAGATGCGTGAAGCCCCCGGGTGCTTTCTTCAATGGCCCGACTAGATCCAATCCCCATACGGCAAAGGGCCAGGTGATGGGGATGGTCTGCAGTGCTTGCGCCGGGAGGTGAGTTTGTCGCGCGTAGAATTGGCAACCTTCACAACTGCGCACGATGTCCTTGGCATCGGCGACGGCGGTCGGCCAATAAAACCCTTGTCGGAAAGCTTTGCCGACAAGAGTTCTCTGCGCGGTGTGGTGTCCGCATGCTCTGCCGTGGATGTCCTTCAGCAACTCCTTCCCTTGGTCGACCGGGATGCAACACATTAGGATGCTAGAGGCGCTTCGCCTGTAGAGCTCTCCCTTGATGAGAGTGAATGACTTGGCCCAGCGTGTGATCCGCCGAGCTTCTGTCCGGTCGGGAGGAAGCTTGCTTTGCACGATCCACTCGAGGAGCGGGAATCTCCAATCCGGATCTTCGAGGTTGGGCTCCGATACTCCGTCAATTTCTATCGCTTCTATTGCTTCTTGTGTCAGAAGCTCTGGTGGCTCGTCGTCGAGTCAGACGGATGGAGTGTACTGGTCCTTGGCGAAGACGCCATTGGGAACGGGCTTTCGGTTGGAGGCCGCCTTCGCGAGGGTGTCGGCCGCCTCGTTGTATCGTCGCAGGATGTGCTTGAGCTCGAGGCCGTGGAACTTGTCTTCCAGTTCGCGGACCGCCTGGCAGTATGCAGCCATCTTGGGGTTGACGCAGCTTGATTCTTTCATTACCTGATCGACGACTAGCTCTGAATCACCACGGATCTCGAGACGCCGTATTCCTAGCTCAAGGGCGATGCGGAGCCCGTTGATAAGAGCTTTGTACTCGGAGGCGTTGTTGGAAGCCGGAAAGTGTAGTTGGACCATGTACTTCATGCGCACGCCCAGGGGCGAGACGAAGACAAGGCCGACGCCGGCTCCCTCCTTCATAAGTGATCCGTCGAAGTACATAACCCAGGTCTCGTGCTCGATGGAGGCCGGGGGGGTTTGGACCTCAGTCCACTCAGCGACGAAGTCGGCCAACGCATGTGACTTGATGGCGTTCCGAGGGGCGTAGGTGATGTTCTTCCCCATCAGCTCAAGCGCCCATTTGGCTATCCTTCCTTCGGCTTCGGGGCTCTGGATCACCTCGCCGAGCGGATACTTTGACACCACCGTGATGGGATGAGCGTCAAAGTAGTTCCTGAGCTTCCGTTTGGCGATGAGGACCGCGTAGACTAGCTTCTGGATCTGGGGGTATCGCACCTTTGTGTTGGACAGGACTTCGCTGATGAAGTAGACTGGGCGCTGTACCTTCTGGACTTTCCCGGGTTCGTCACGCTCGACGACGAGGGCGGCGCTTACCACCTGGGTGGTTGCCGCAATGTAAAGCAGCATGGATTCTCCCTCAGCCGGGGCTGTCAGGATCGGTGGGCTTTTCAGCAACGTCTTGAGTGAATCGAGGGCCTCTTGAGCCTCGGTGTTCCAAGTGAAGTGGTCCGACTTCTTCAACAGTCGATATAAGGGCAGGCTCCGCTCACCGAGTTGGGTGATGAAATGGCTGAGCGCGGCCAAGCACCCTGTGACGCGCTGGACCCCCTTCACATTCTGGATGGGCCCCATGTCAGTGATGGCGAAGATCTTCTCAGGATTGGCCTCGATGCCGCGTTCTGACACGACAAAGCCGAGGAGCATGCCTCTCGGAACCCCGAAAACGCACTTTTTGGGGTTGAGCTTCACCTTGTTTTGCCTGAGCTTCTCGAAGACCGCCGCAAGGTCTGGGACTAAGTCACCAACGCGCTTGGATTTCACCACAATGTCGTCAACATATGCTTCAACCAGTCGGCCGATGAGATCGCCAAAGACGCGACGCATGCATCTCTGGAACGTGGCGCCCTCGTTTTTTAGCCCGAATGGCATAGATGAGTAGCAGAAAGTGCCGAAAGGTGTGATGAAAGACGTCGCGAGTTGGTCGGCCAAACTCATTGCGATCTGATGGTAGCCGGAGTAAGCATCGAGAAAGCAAAGGGTTTCGCACCCAGCGTTGAATCGGCCACCTGATCTATGCGAGGAAGAGGGAAGGAATCTTTTGGACATGCCTTGTTAAGGCCGGTATAGTCTATGCACGTCCTCCATTTCCCATTCTTCTTTTTTACAAGGATAGGGTTCGCTAACCACGCGGGGTGGTATACTTCCCTAATAAAGCCTGCACCGAGGAGCTTCTTGATCTCCTCGCCGATGGCCTTGCATTTGTCCTTGTCGAAGCGTCGGAGCCTCTGTTTGACTGGACGTGAGCCAGGCTTAATGTTCAGTTTATGCTCGGCGACCTCCCTTGGAATCCCTGGCATGTCCGAGGGCTTCCATGCAAACACGTCGAGGTTTGCTCGGAGGAAGTCGACAAGCGCGCTTTCCTATTTCGGATCGAGCGCCGTCCCGATACTGAGGGTGCGGCCGTCGTCGGTGACGGTAACCTCCTTGGCATCCTTGGCCGGCTCAAAGGAGCAAGCGGCTCGCTTGGACGTCTCGGGAGATATCGAGGTCCCTGGGAGAAGGCTCCGCGGTGAGCTTCTCAGACCGGATGAGTGCCTCCGCGAACTAGAAGCACTCGGTGTCGCATGCGTACGCGTGCTCAAAGGAAGTTCCCACCGTGATGACGCCCTTGGGCCCGGGGATCTTCAGCTTGAGATACGTGTAGTTCGGGATGGCCATGAACTTTGCGTACGCTGGCCTCCCAAGGATGGCGTGGTATGTCCCTGGGAACCCCACTACTTCGAAAGTGAGGATCTCCCTCTGGAAGTTACGCGGAGTCCCGAAAGTGACGGGCAGGTCGATCTGCCCGAGGGGTACCGCGTCCGCACCAGGGACGACTCCGTGGAAGGGCGCCGCAGACGGCCGCAGTCGGGATCGCGGGATCCCCATTTCGTCATGAGTTTCGGCGTAGAGGATGTTGAGGCCGCTTCCTCCGTCCATCAGCACCTTGTGGATGCGCTTCATCCCAAAAAGAGGAGCGACAACGAGCAGGTATCTCTCCGGCTGCGGGATGTGGTCGGGGTGATCGGAGCGGTCGAAAGTAATCGGGGCCTCCGACCACCTGAGGTAGGAGGGCACCGTGGGCTCCGTGTTGCAGACCTCCCACTGGATCAGCTTTTCCTTGCGCCTCGAAGGGCAGGCCGTGGACCCCCCAAAGATCATCATGACAGCGCCGTCTTCCTTGGGGTATTCGTCGCCGTCGTTGTTCGGGCCCCCGGCCTCATCTTTGGCCGCCTCAGGAGCTTTCTTCTTCAGAGTTCCCACGAGGCAGCTCTTCATGAGCTTACAGTCTTTTAAGGCATGCTTGACGGGGCCCTCATGATTGGTGCACGGAGCCTCGAGGAGTTTCTCGAAGTGGTCCTTTGGTGCGTTCCCTTTGGGCTTGGCAGCTTTTCGTTCGGCTGCCGCCACCATGCCGCCGTCACATCGCCGCTTGTCCTTTTTCTTCTTCTTGTCAGCCTGAGCGAAGGCGCCCTCATCGGCTCCCTCCAACTGCTTGCCTTTGCTTTGGGATCGATCAAGAGTCGCGGCGACAGCGTCTTCCCCATCGGCGTGGTCAGTGGCGATGTCGAGGAGCTCTCGGATGGTTCGCGGCTTCTTGCGCCCCAGTTCATGAATGAGGGTCGCACAGGTGGTTCCGAATCGGAATGCCGAGACGACGTCGGTGTCGGCGGTGTTGGGCAGCTCGGTGCACCGCTTGGAGAAGCGCTTGATGTAGTCGCGCAGGCTTTCGTCTCTCCTTTGGAGGCAGTTGCGCAGATCCCACAAGTTCCCAGGACGTGTGTAGGTACCCTGGAAGTTGCCAATGAATGCATCGCGCAGTTGTGCCCAACTGTCGATCTTGCCGTCGGGGAGGTGTTCTAACCACGTTCGCGCCGAGTCGACAAGGTAGAGGGGGAGGTTCTTGATGATGAAGTAGTCGTCTTGTTCTCCGCCCGCGTGGCATGCTAGTCGGTAGTCCTCCAGCCATATGCTGGGATTCGTGTCCCCGTCATACTTGGGCACCGTTGTTGGAGCTCGAAAGCGTGGAGGGAAACGAGCGCCGAGGACACGAGGTCCAAAATCACACGGACCCCTGGGATCAGGAGACACACTCCTGCTCCGGTCTTCGTCACTGTCGTAGCGGCCTCCGCGCCACCTGTTGTAGGCTCATCGTGGGTGGTGCCCTCGGTGCTCGTCTCGTTGCCAGGCGTCTCTGTCCGCCGCGACCCCGTGATGATGCACGGACTACTCCTGGCCCTGCTCCTTGGAAGCCCGCTGTCGTGACGCGGAGCTCTCCACTTGCTGAACTACTGCAGTTTCCAGGAGCGTGCGGAGCTGTTGATGGAACCTTCGATCCTCGGGGGTCGCTGGTTCAGGATGTCCGCGAAGCAGGACAGCGGCCGCCGCGAGGTTCTGGGACGCTCGTTTGAAGATTGGCGCGTCGTTGGCGCCGTCATTGTCGTTGTTGATTATGCATTGGTGCACGTCCCGTGCACGCGCGCGGGCGGCTCCTTCATCCGTGTTTTTCCCGAGCTCGCGGTGGAGTTGCCCGTGTTCGTCCTCGAGTTGACGCTGTGCCTCGTCGAGCTCCTGCAGCCTGGCCCGCCGAGTATCGCCTGCAGGGTCGTCCCGGGGCGGTGCTTGGCGAGGGTTGTCCTACGCCGAGCTGCTAGTGGGTCGTACTTCCCTTTCCGGGGTGTGGCACATAAAGCACTCCCAGGAGGGGTCGTAGAACGTCGATGGAGCCCGGCTCGACTGTGAGTCCGAGTCCCGCTCGTCTGTCGCGCCCTTATTGGTAGGCGCGGTGCAGGAGTTGAGCTTTGTCGGTGGCGAGGCGGCTGCTAGATCGTGTGGCAGGCCCGGCTGCCCCTCCGGGTACATGGCCCCGTAGTAGTCGAGGAACTCGTCCCAGAGGAGATGCTCTTCCCCTCCAGCTTGGAGGGCGAGATTGGTGATCATGTAGGAGATGTTGCGGAAATGCTCTTGGGTCGGGCTCCGCCCCAGAGCGGCTGCCAGAGCCTCGCCTAGTATGTCAAGGATGTAGGCGGTGGCGCCCAAGGTGACATGTGAGGGCTCGGACCTCTTGTCGTGGATCGTGTTAGGGCCGTCGTCGAAGGTGGGCTCGGGGCAAAAGAAGGTGGCCCCAATGAGGGGCTCCTCCGACTTGCTGAAGACAAAGTCGAGGGAGCCGAAACGCAGGTGAGCGCCTGGCGCCAACGGGGCGCCTCCGTGGGCCATCCAGACCCTGGTGAAGTGAAGCGACACGCGAAGGCCCCTACCTGGCGTGCCAACTGTCGGGGTTCTCTACCGCCGGCAAGTAATATTTCTACGATCGCGTGTCAGGGCACCGGATGGTGGCTCAAGAGACACAGGAAGTTATACTGGTTCGGGCCTCCAGAGAGTAATACCCTACGTCCAGTGTGAACCGGCGTTCTCAAGCCCAAATCTGTAGTAGGGGTTACAAACCGGTCAGGAGAGGGAGAACGGTCCCAAGTCCCTGTGTAATGCGTTGTAGTGTGTCGCGTGTGTGTGCACGAGTGTTCACCCGATGTCCCCATCGATCCTCCCTTGGTCCCCTTTTATAGCCGCAAGGGGAGTAAGGAAAGGGAGGGGTAAAAAGGGAGTTACAAACTGAGTTACAGCGCCGGGGTCTTCGCCGTCGTCTTGCATCCCGGGTCGTACGCGGCGTATAGGGGCTCACTGTTGTAGTTGGTGTTGACGGAATGGGCGTTCCATTTGACCCGGAGCCGGCGGCGTCCGAGTGGTTGGTGTATGCGGCCTCTCGGACGCGTCTTCGAGTGGTTCTCGGGTCGCGGTTGTACTATGCTTCCTTGGACTTCAGGTGTCATTGCTCGAGCAGGCGAGCGTCCTTTTCCAGGGACTGTGGCGTTCCTGTTTAGACGAGATGGGTGCCCCTGTGGCCGCTGTGGCGTTGGGCAGGCACCCATCCCGTTCTGACATGGCAGGCACCAGGTGGGTACGGCCCGGAGTGGGCAAAAAGTGGGGGGGCGGTGCCGAGTGAACCAGACAGGCGAGGCGGAGACTCGTCAGGCAAGGTGGAAACTACTCGGACGAGGTGGGACTTACTCGGACGAGGTGGGACCTTCACAGGTAAGCCCAAAGCCATTCGAACGAGATGGGTCCGTTTGATCCGGGGCGCTAGCTCTTGTTTTTGAAGGGTCATTTGGCGACGTGTCGTGGATTGGTGGGTTGATCGGTCAACCCTGTTCTTGACCCTCATCACGAATTATGCCACTTGCAATATTTTTTTTCTTTAATTCTTCGGCAGAAGGAATTGTATGATTTGGGGAAAGCCTGATTTGTTTCTCTGCCAATAATAAATCAAATATTTTATCAGCTTTGGTAATATCAAAACTGTACCTTTCTGGCTTGACCTTAACCCATGGACAGGCGACAGAATTCTTGTTCTTGGTCCATTCAGCCAAATCGATCTCAGCTTCTTCCCCATCGGAGTCATATTCAATATTAGCAATCTTCCTCTGAAACTTCTCCCTCCGATAATCATTTCCACGTCCTTCATGCTGAGAGAGCTTTTGAATCATGTGCCCCAAGCCTTCAAAATCTTGACTTGTGTATCGGTCTCTGACCTGAGGCAATAACCCTTGGAAAGCCAAATCAACCAATTGTCCCTCCGATAGATTCAATGAATAGCATTGACTGCGAACATCTCTGAATCTTTGGACAAACTCGCGAACCGATTCCCCGTTTCTCTGTCGGAGCGCAGTCAAATCGGACAGTCTGGTCTCTTGTACTCCCATGAAGAAATAGGTGCGAAATTGCTTTTCTAAATCGGCCCAATTACTGATGGAATTCGGTGGTAATGAAGAAAACCACGAAAAGGCCGACCCAGAAAGTGACATGGGAAACAGCTTAACTTTCAATGGATCAATCGATGCTACTTCACCACATTGAATCATGTAACGACTAATATGCTCAATGGTGGTAACGTCTCCTTGTCCAGAAAATTTGTAAAAATCCGGAATCCTGAATCGGGCTGGCATAGGTAGTGTATCAAACCAGTCCGGATACGGCTTCCGACATAGATAGGATTGTCCCTTAGGCTTCAAACCAAACTGATTTTTTATGACATCAGCAATCTTATCTGTCCAATCCTCCTGAGTGTAATTTCCCTGACTGATCGGAGTACGAGACATTATAACTGGTGTCTCAATAGGTCCGATTGATGGCTCCCGATTGTCAGCTCCCTTGTTCTTTGGTGGATCTTCGGTGTTGAAGTAAGCAGGGTAAACCATCTTGCCCTCAACTACAAGAATTCGGCTGCCAAACTGATCAATATGTTGAGTCCCGCCATAATTCTTGTCTTCCGATTCTTCTTCATGTTCCTTTTCTTCACCTCCCTCCACCGCCTTGGCTTTTGCCTTCTTTGCCTTGGGAGTTTTATAACACTCAAGATGTGTTTCTGGTGATGTGGATGAATTGATCTGCACCATCTTCTTCTTGAGATCTTTAATTGCCGAAGAAGCACTAGTATCAAAGTAAGCAGGTCCCTTCTGGACATCTTTCAGTACAGCTCCATCCAGCAACTTGGAGATCAATCCCGCCACCGTGTTAACCAGTATACCAGATTGGTTAATTAAAGCATAACTCACACCAGCATCTATATAATCTTGAAAGAATTTTCTTTCCTCGGCCGTGATCCGATCAAATGCTTCCTGGGGAACAGAAAACTGATTTTTCTTGATCACCGCATTGCGAGTTTTGCTGAATGAGTCGAGGCACAGATTCTTGAATTCTTCAAGCTGTGCTTCTACGAGTTTCTTTTGCTCATCGCTAAGATCCTCCATCGTGACAGCAGGGATCTCAGGGGGTGCCATCGCAGAAGCTTTCTTGTCCCACTGGGCGTGCCAAAATGTGTTGACGTCTAAAAAGTCAGGCGTTGACTCTCGAAAATTAACACTATGGCCTGGAAGATTTGCTCTACTTCAGTGCAGGTCCAAAATCTTGAGGTTCGGGGCGTGCCAGTCAATTTGACCTGAAATTGACAAGGTAGAGTTTGATCAGTAAGCAACAAGTAACTCATCGGCCAAAGCCCTGACTCGTCCCGGAAATTGGATCAACGTGAAAGGAAGTCCAATTTTGATAGCATGAACCATCGGCCTTGAGTCCGATTCGTGAGAATGTAACATGTATTGAAATAAACCATCGACTATGGAAACCGAATCGGAGATAAATCTAACCTAAACTCATTCTTTAATATACATTTTTCCAAAGACAGTAAACAAACTGAATCGTATGTCACTAACAATCGGATCGATTTCGAGACAGCATTGCTAGCAGGGCACCGATTAGTTTATCTACTCCGATAGATCAATATATATCAAAGAACTCGTTTAAACAGATTTATTTGTAACTTTCTTATTAAATTTAAATTAGCTATATAAACAATATAAACAGATCTATTATGAAACTTGAATTATGATAAAACAGAATAGATCTTTTCTGATAGATGTAAGCCGATAAGATAAAATCAACAAGATACGGTAAAGGATGAGCGATCTAAACGAAGAAGGGCGATACGCCTCAATCTAAAGTCTAGAACAACTCAATAAATTGGTGAATTAACTAAACGAAGAAGGGCGATGCGCCTCAATCTAAAGCCTAGATTAATTCGATAGGGTGTCGGACTTACAGACAAACCGGAGGTCAAGATGATGCAGCCCTGCTTGCTGAAGAACTCGATGAAAAAGAATTGTTGGCACGTAAGGCCGAAAGTTGTGTTTGATTGATTGTTGTGTGAACATTTTTTACAATGGCGCAGGGCTTATATTTATACTGAAAATCTAGCGAATACTTGTCGGCTACGACAATATCTCTAATTTATTTAAAGCAATCTAATCCTAAACTATCAAAACTATTACAAATCTTGACGCTCAGTCAGACCCTAAAGAAGCTTCCAGACGTGTCCTCCCATGTCAGTCGTACGTGCTCCGGTCTTCTCCTCCCGTATCCGATCGGGACTCTATCGGACGTACCCCGATCGGAATCGGAGACTGACTCAGAATCGGACTCGGCCCTTGCCCTGGCTCTGTCATGCACATCCTCAGCCGAGTCAAAATCTGGTGTCAACACCTGCTCTTCGAAACATTGATTCAAAATGCTTATCCCACAAGAACGGAAATTGCATTGGTTTGCCTCAAGAACACCGTACTTGTCCAAATAGCCCTGAAAATAGTTCCAATGTTTATTGTTGTCATCGACAACGATTATCGAGTCTACAAAACCAATAGTCGGATGTTTTGTTCCAGAATTTTGAGATTTTCATTCCTTTCGATCATGTATTTTATTTAAAGGATTAGCATGGAGCCTCGAAACGTTCGGAAAAAATGGCGGCATGCGCACATGTTCCTGTGCACCACTGGATCACGGAAACAGCTGGTCCCGATCGGATTGGACAAACACGAACATGCGTCACCGATCGAGAGGTAGACACCACACTATGTCAAAAAAATATTGCGGGTCACTATGTCAAAATTTGCATGAAGAAATCCATGATATTGCGCGTGATGAGAATGTGGACGCATGTACACAGGAGTCAGATTTATTACACGGGATATGCATGCATGGGTGGTCCGATGGGACGAACATATACATGTACGTACGGTCTCCCGGCTGCTTTGCACGAGACTTTGGTGATCGGTGCGAGGCGCGCTTAACACATATCTTGACCTGCTCCTACACGACGAATCGAGCGAGCGCGTACACACATGCGCGTAGGCGTAGCAGAGCACAAGTCTCTCCTACGACAAGTCTCTGCTTACACATGTCTACAGCGAAGAAAGCAACTGTCCTGTGCATGCATGCATGCATGGAGCGGCGGAAGACGACGCTGGCGACTGCATGCACCATGCACATATGGTACTTGCAAGTGATGAGGCAATATGTCAGGCTGTTTGAACTAGTTGGCAGGCGTTCGATCAGCACCGCACGGACGAGAGTAGAGCGTGAGAGCTGCTCATGTTCACTGTAAAAGGGGGAAAAATAAAAGGCTGTGCAGACTGCAGAGGCCAGAGGTGGTAATCCATTTCCCATCTGATTTTTTCGAGTGAATTTATTAATCACCGATTTGTACTCTAACCCATGGCATGTGGAAGTGGGTAAATTTCCGCTTGCAGATAATTAAGGAATATGTGTTATTAAAAAAATAAGTCGCTAAAGCGAGTGGCTCTCGCGATAGCGCTACACGAAGAGCCCCCGGCCCCGCTCCTGCTTGTGGATCCTACCCTTTTCTTCTTCTTCTTCTCCTGCATCTCCTCTGCATATTCTCAAGTGGACCCACCTCTCTTCCCGGCATCGTCATCCTCAGCACGTCCAGACCTTCCTCTTTTTTTAAAATCTGTTTGAGTGTTTGAACTCATAATGTGTAGGGATGGGAATGGGCCGGGTCGACCCATTGGGTAGTTGGCCCGACCCAAAAAAGCAAGGCCAATGGGTCACGTGGGTCGGCCTCAAGTAGCAAAGGGGCCATAAGAGCCGGAACCTACCGACCCAATGGGTCAAGTAGGGCCGACCCAAAACCTTAAATTTGTGTTTTAAGATACCATTAATATAATTTGCATATATCTTATATATTTAAAAATGCTTGTATAAGTATAGTCTAGAAATGTATTGGGCCGACCCATGTGGCCCGTTGGGCCATCGAGGCCATAGTTAAACATTAAATTGGGTCGACCTATGGCCCTTAAAATTGGCCTTGAGGCCATAGAGACCAGGTCCAAGACCGGGGCCGGGCCGACCCATTCCCATCCCTACTGCCTCGTCCTCGTACGTTCCAAATAGAGAGGGCACTTGGACTGAGCCTAGGTCGAGAGTCATCTCGATTTAATTAGCTTTTGGGTTAAAAAAAGTTCTACACAGGTGAATCTCATAAGCAACTAACCATGTGATGCGAGTAAACATTTTCATGTTGTTTAGATACCACACAAGGAAATTATTCCTGGTGATGAACTGGCAAGAAAATTATATTTCCCCGTCGCACTAGCCCATCATCAGGGAACTAACTTTTTCCTATGTTCCTTTCGGTCACGAATCACTTGTAGCCATGTTATTTAGATTTTATCTATTTTTTAGCGTATCTCGTGAGGATTAACATGGATGCATCAAAATGAGTCTCCAATTAGTAATAATAAGACAAGGCTCATGGCCACAAGACAATTTTTCCTCTCGCTTAGACTCTTCCCACGTGTGTAGTACTCATTAATTTCTCAAGAAAAAGAAGAACACGAGTACTAGCATGTAATCCGGGGTCGTTCTCTAAGCATCGATCATAAGGGGGACTACTCAAGTCACTAAGCCAACAACTCGGAAGAGTTGAGTTCATCAAGTACGCACGGTACTTTTGACACGATGCAGTGCACGAACTTTCCAATCTTGAAGGTAAACGATGATGCATAGTGAAGCATCGCTATCACCGCAAAGTCAAACAAGTCATTATCGGAAGATCCAGCTTTCCAATCTCTAACCTGCAGATAATTACAAGGGAGTCTCACCCTGCTGCTCCCAGGAAAAATGCATCTACAAATAACAAGGAGCTAGGCACTATATATATACGCGTCCTTGTCCGTATCTATACATGCATGGGGTCAGCTCTTACGGGAATAATGGATATGCTACATTTGTTTGTATCTTGCATAAGAGAAATTGAATGCATGTACTTGGGACAGCTCAAACTCCAAAAGAGATTACAAGGATCGTTTGGTCATACCATCTGGGATACATGCTGTATCCTGCTGATCAAAGTGCCAGAGCATAATAACCCATATCCATGTGTCTTCTTATCATTATTGCAGACACGGTTGTTATGTATGCATGGGATAAGGCCATGGAGTCAGTGCATATGAAACACAAATCAGGATATATCCATGTGGATATCCGTACATATGAAGTGCCAAAGTCAAATGCATGATCGAGCAAGAAGAGGAATGCAGCTGCTACACCATTAGCTGATTAGCACATTTACAATGGGATGAAAGGAGATCGGGATATGGAATCACATGGATCCAGCTCATCATCAACTAGATTTGAAGTCAAACCCTCTCGATCATGAGCCAGAGTTTTTTATATTATAGTAAGGTAGAGTGTGGCCAGGTCTGACCAAGTGATTTGGCTTTAAAGCAAGCTCGATCATTAGCCCGGTAATATAAAGACCCTGGCTCAAGTTGACAACTTGATGGCCGTGTCATACGGGGTGAATTTTAGACCTCTTTGGTAGACCTTATAGCAGTTCAGCTTTACTTGTTTTACGCAAAACAAGGCATTGCAGCGTAAAGCTGTTTTGGAAAACGATGCAAAAATGAACTAAAAGCTAGGTAAAACTAGTTTTTTCAGCTTCTCCAAAATAGCTTCACCGCGATGATCGACGAGTCCGTGGTACGGAGTGCTCACATTTTCTTTTTTTAGAATTAAATTAATATATTCCTTAAATAAAATTAAACTACGCTACGCATCACACATTACACACGTTACAGCATCTATCAAGAGCTTTTATGCATATCCATGCATATAGCATGCCTCCTACAACTATATCCGGCTTTAAACGGCATCTCATTGTTTAAATGGAAAGGCAAGGAATTCCAACAGCGCTGGCGTACACATGTTTATCTTTACTGGCTGGAATATAACAAGCAGTCTTACTATTACTAATTGGAGGATCCTTTTGAAGCCTCCAGTGAAGCTATCTAGGATCCTAGGTGGACACCCTAGAAAAAGAAAGAAATCCTAAAAATTCTCACAAAAAAAGCAAAATATCTAGCCATCAATTATTATGAAAATAGCTTAAAGTAACCCCCTAAATCTATATCTAAATTATCCACCTCTGCCATTATATAAAAAAAACAAAATAACCCCTTAATCTTCATCAAAATTACCCACTTATGCCATTATAAACAATATTTAAATAACCTCCTAAATTTGCAAGTAAATTACCCACTATGAATACTTAAAAAATAACTTAAAGTAACCCCTTAACTTTACATTTATATTACCCGCATATGTCATTACTAAAAATAACATGAGGTAAACCTATATTTGAATCCAAATCACCTTAATAGAAAATATACACCAATATAAGATTCTAAATCGTGTATTTCATACTTTATTGGTTTATGATATAGGGGTTAAGGCATATACGCATGATGTGTGTTATAAGATTCTAAATCGTGTATTTCATACTTTATTGTTTTATCATATAGTGGTTAAGGCATATACGTATGATGTGTCTTGTCATTTATAAAGATATAGGGGAAGCGACGAGAATATAGATTTATGTGTTAAAATTTTAGTTCAAATTTAGGGTTTATTAAATAAATATGAGCGCGTACATGTCATGCAAAGTGAAAATTTAAAGATTATAAATGTGTATGAAAATATTATAGAGTAATTACTCACTAAAATCTATCACAATCAAATGAAATAAATAAGTATATATCTATATAGGTATTGTGTTCAAATATTTAACAAATGAGAGATAGCTCAAGGTAATAATCTGGTAGCAATGTAGCCTTAATTTTTTAATTGGAGACTCTGCATTAGTTCTTACAAGACATGCTAGAAAAAAAAGACAAATCCTAGAAATTCTCACAGATATGAGAAACATCAATCATGTGAACTCTAATAATCATAGTCAATTATAATTTTTAAAAAGTTACCCACCACTATCATTATAAAATCTTATAAAATAAACTCTAAGACTATATCTAAATTATCGAGCTATGACATTATGAAATATGATTTAAATTAACCCCATAATATTTATCTAAATTACTTTGCATGTCATTGTAAAGGATAACTTAAAATGACATTCAAAATTTGTATCTAAGTTACCCATGTATGTCTTTATTAAAGATAACCTAAACTAAGCACCTAAATATTAATCTAATTATCTTCATGTCCATCTTACCAAAAAGTCCAAAAGTAAATTAATGTATGATTCTAAATTACCTATTTATCATTGTTAATATAGAAATAATAAGCTAAGGTATACAGCATGATATGTGTCACCATGTAGACCATTTATACATGTATATGTGAGGAAATGATGAAAAATATTGATTTTTATGCTAAATATAATATATGCAGGTGCGATGCAAAATAAAAAAAGTGTGAATGTGGATGAAAAAGTGTATAGAGTAATTATTAATTAAAAATCAATCACAAATAAAAAAAGATAAGTACACATCTATATTATTATTTTCTTGAAGTATTGAAATAAATGAAAGAGTAATATGTACACAATTTTATTTATTAGGTAGGAGTTTAATTTATAAATAATTTTTAAATATAATTATTTTTTAAAATATTAGCCCGTGCGGGAGCACGGGTTGATGGACTAGTTGATCTAATTGGGATACACATAGATGCCTCATATATAGTATATACGCCGATACAAAATTTTGCAGAGATATACAGGTCAACATATCGCGCATGCTGAGAACGCGGACATGTATACTGGAAGAGTCAAATATTACACGTACGGCCGGGATGACCACATACTTGTTGTACGCTTCTTCGACAACCATGCACCGGCTGCTAGCTTGCACACATTTATAATCCACTGGCCCGATCGGCACGTCACGTCCATGACTTTGGTGTGGTGTGTGTCGGCTCTTTTACTTTATGAATTAGCATGCATGATATCCTGACCGTACGTATAGGCATCATGCCATCATGGATCATGTCATGTAGCTGGAGTGACGAATCGAGCGGACGTCGACGTAGGAGCGGCCGGATCGAACACGACGCCGCCGACCGATCTCCCGACTTGGTGGCAGTCAGCTCAGCACAGCCGCCGGGCAACGTTGAACTGTGCATTGAACTGCAACTACGTTCTGCGTACGTTCATCGTGATCGATTCCTCGACTTTGCACGTACGTTACAATGTGTGGAGCACATGTATTTGCAAGCAGTGCAGCATGCAAAACGTTCTGGCACGGGCTATCGATTTAAGCTTATCGCACGTTC
>CM014278.1:47704966-47733050 GCA_004135705.1 Alloteropsis semialata
CGACGAGTGACGACGGCGATGCGGGGGCGGCGGGGGCAGCGAGGAGAGGATAAGGCCGGGTGCGGGTGGGGTTCGAGCCGTGGAGGAGATAAGGCCGGGTGAGATTTGATCCTGGCCGTCCATTTTAGATCCGACGGTCCAAAATCCAGGTGTGGGGATGAAGAGGGAATACCCAGGTGCACAGTAGATAGCCCCAGAAGAAAGTATTTCCATGAACGCGTAATCTGGCAAGGAAAACGAATTTAAAAGCCCACCTAACATAGTTGCAAATGGCTTGTTTTGTGACGTCACCTTTTATTCCCTACATGGGCAAAGTCGCAACTTCAACAAATCGTCTTGAAACTGACGAAGTCAACACCATAAGATGTTCACAAGCACACACACTCTATCCATATCAACATCTCAAAAAGATTGAAATAGAAAATCTTGAGATTAATGAAGTATCCATATCAACATCTCAAAAAGATTGAAATAGAAAATCTTGAGATTAATGAAGTCTACCAAAAGAAAACTGACCGAAAATACGAGGTCAGGGAACCGAACAGGTTATTACACAATAAAGAACCAAACAGTTGGTGAGAACAAGTGAACAACGTTACATCATAGGCGAGTAATAGTTTACTGAAGTAAACGAAAACAACACAGTAAATTGGAGAAGAAGTTTTATTATGTTATTTGGAAGCAAACGGTAACAGCGATGAGGATCTTTCAAGAATGGTGGGGGGAGAAGCCCTGTCTCCCTCTCCTGTCACTCTCTTCCCCATCCTCTTCTCTCCTCTCCTACCTTCTCTTTATGAGTAAACCCGGGATCTTTTCGAGCACCAAAACAGAAAAGTTCCCTTTACAATAATCCAATTCCTAAGCCAAAACACCCAAAAAAATAGAAAAGAAAAAACCCTCCTTTCCACCATAATCCATGCACACTTGAGTGTACATTCTTCTCTCAATTTCAAGCCCTCTTCATACTGGTTGTCAACAAGCAAAACAGTCAACTGTTGGTCACCATCTTCGGTGTCACTCTCTGTTCAGCCATGGTTTTGTATATGTCTGTATATGTGCATTCCTTGTAAAAGAGTGTAGTTGTTTTGGACAATCTTCGGATTTAGAACTTCGCATTCCAGATTGCATTCTCACTCTCACCGCAGCGCTGATGGACTTCCTTGATCCGGTCTGCAGATTTGCAGATGCCGCTGCAGCTCCAGTCGAAAGACGCAACGCACACGTTTCCTGCCTGCGCCTTCCACTCGCAATCTGCACAGGTTTACCGAGCACAATCAGGTCAAATACCCCTCAGATTTGGCATCAAATTACTCTGATTACCCAAATACTTGATGCAGAGAAAGCTTTTTTTTTGTTATGCAATTGATGCAGAGAAAGTTTTAAGTGCAAGTTGTCAGTTGACAATTTCTGATCTTTTGCTACAATTCCACCTAACAAAACCCATCATACAGAGATTCATATTCCCATTGTACTCTTTTTTTTATCATATTATTCCCATAGTACTCGAGGATACATGAATTGGCAATTGGCATGATGCATAATGTTCACTACAGTACCACTGATGGAACTGCATCTAAGGTAAAATGTTTCTTCATTTCGATGGGCCACTGCCACCTTCAATCATAGCACAATGTGACCTTCCTAAGAAAAGGGTCAGATGTCTCATGTCATGACAGACTACTAAGATGGTTAACACACACAATGTTGACAAGCACATGCTTCTGACAGCGAAGTCGCACCTACTCACTGAAGTTGACCATCAACTACTCCAAGCAACCTGTTTCCACAAATAATCCCATACAGATCGGAGATCACGTATGGTGTATGCTAAAGACCAACTACCGATACAGTTGGGAGTCTCACTGACATCACATGTTGACACCAACCGATTCCGGTAGAGGAAACGAGTATGCTAAAACAGAGGGGAAATCATCAACCATACCCGGTGGCGTGCCGCAGCAGAGACGGCGATCGTCGACGTGTTCGACGTCTAATCCGATGAACCAGGCTCCCAGTGATACATCCTCATTAGCATATTTGTGCAGAACATGCCTGAAATGTCACCATCCGCATATAAAAGCATAACTGAAAGGAAGAACAGGGGAGAAAATATTTGAATAAAATCGCTTACTGGTTGAGTGCTATGTAGGAGGCCAGATCCTTGGAGATGGCGTAGAGCTGACCGGTGGCATGCCGGAAGTACTTGTTTCCCCATTCGCCGAATTTCCAGTATTCAGGCTCGTGGTATCTCACACCCCTGAAACAAGAATATCTCACATTTTTCAGTTGCTGTCACAAGAACATGCAGAGTTGATGGCAGCACTGAAACTTACTTCTGAGCCAGAACTGGGCCAGATTTCATGCAGCCAACGTAAACTCTAGGCTTCGAACGATGTCTTGCTAACGTGTTTCCAAGTGTTGCTGCAGTATAACAAAATGTTGTTAGTTCAAGTTCACTGCTGCCGTCGAAAACTGAACATGGAACTACACTGCTGTTCATCAGCTTAAGAAGGCTCGTCAGTAAACCATGGGATCAGAGGGTAAAAATTTGCACACCTATATTTACATGTACGTCGTCATCGACCTTGATGTAGTACTCTGCATCCCACATGGACACGGCAGCGACGAAGTACGCTTTGGTCTTGGCAGCCAGCTCCAGGTACCCTTCAACATGGTCCTGAATGATTGGAAGCCATTCCCAGGATACTTCAGTTCGGCACATGCCAACAGACAGACAGACAGCTACAACTGTTGAACTGCATCCGGAGGAAATTTTACCAGTCTCATGAAGTCCTCATGTTTCCTGTCCTCTGCATCAATTGCTCGATCCAGTATACCACCAGAGGTCGCACTACAGTATGGCAAAGCAAGAGTTTCTGGTTTAGTAACTGTAAGCTACTGTTCCTTTTGAAAATTCAGAACTGTAATCTACTGTTCTGACAATGCAGAACTGTCAGCTCTTTTGAGTTACTACCTAGTTGGAGTACATTTCAAGAAAATCTCATACTGTCCTTTTACTGGCATGATTGCATGAAGAAATGCAAAGTAGTACATTTTTTTTCTCTGTGAACTAACCTATGACCGATGACAAACCGAACGATAATGCCCTTCTCTTCCTCCATCTTTCTTCGTTTCTCACCTGTTAGTGAACCCAGGAAAAAAGGAGTCAGAAGAATTTTACAAGGCAGGGGACTCTTGGAGGCATAAGATTCTGCATACCTTGAGGCATCCATGTAGCACGGACTGAATCTCTTCGTTTCCGGCTGCTGAACGCGGTGTTTATGCCGATGACCATGAAGTATTTCCGCTTCCCTGTCGATTCAGATGCTGGGGCGACACTGAGCATGGATTCCTGCGTCGCCTTTGCAGATGCCAGTTCCATTTCTAGGTTCGATATCGTTTTGTCCAGTGTCCTGCAGATCACAGAGATAGAGTTTCCTAAGTCTCAAGAGAAGCATGTACAGCTTGATGTCAAGAAATAGAATGAACTGACTGAAGCAGTATGGCTACTTACTGTATAACATCTTGGGTTCTTGGGACCTCTCCAGGAACGTCTTTGACATCGCTGGTCTGTATCACGAGCAGAAAGCTATTACAGACTTGTTCCCGATTCAGAGCAGAAGTCCAGCACCAGAAACTGAAACTGCAGGGCACTTACACTTTTCGGAGCACAGTCACCGGCGACAAGATTCATCTTCTCCACTTCGAGAGTCGACCTCCTTAAGACCTCTTTCGGCTCCGGCATTGTCCACATCCTGCATCAATCAGTTCTTTAGTGCTTTTGTGCTTAAAACTCAGCTTGCAGGAACCTGAACAATGCTACTCAATAAAAACGGGAAAAAAAATAAAAATATCAATCAAGAGTTCTGAAGAGTGGCGCGCTTTCAGGAACCTGAACATCTATACCACTCAATAAAAATGGGGAAAAACAACTAACACCCAGACAGATTTCTTATGGAGAAAATGCGGTCAGTCAAAGTAGTACATCGTAATCCTTGTTTCCCATTAAAATGAATTCAGCAATCAGTGGAACACGATTTAGAGCAACTCCAAGAGCCTCTGTAAATCTTCTTGGTTCGGTAAATATGGCAAAAAAGGAGTAAAATACCCATCCAACAGACTCTCTATTTTCCCCTCCTCGCTATCTCCCTCGCAATCCCGCTGTCTTCGCTAGCTTTCTTTGCCGAGCTCCCACGCCTCGCTATCTGCCGTTCCGAGTTCCGACGTCCTCGCAGCATCCCGCGCGCCCTCCCGCCCACGCCGCTCCTCTTTCCCGTAGGTGTGTCCTGCCTCGGCCCTCGTCGTCCGCGCGCTTCCTGGTGGCGCTCCTGTGCTCCTGCTCCCTGCCGACGGGGCTCCTTGCCCCAGAACCAGATGCCCTTGAGTCATGCGCCACGGACGTCCAGGTGCATGGCGAGGTGGTGGCAGATGTGGCCGTCCGCGCTGTCGCCGGCCAGGAACACGCGGGCGATGTCCACTTGAGGATCGCGAGGGAGTCCTCGACTCCTCGTACGCGGCGGGGAGCACGTGCTCCGGGCCGAGGCGGTAGTCAATGGAGACGGCGGCGGCGAGGTCGTTGAGGAAGCAGTACACGCAGTAGGCCGCCGACCCCATGACGAAGCCGCTGCTATGGAAGTCGCTCCGCCTGCCCGCTGCCGCCTGGACTGCCACCGACGCACCTCTTTCCCGCCTGGCGAGGGGGGCGCTGCCGCTGGGTCTCCGATGAATGCCCACCCGCGCCACTCGGATGTCTGTGTGTGGGCCTCAAGTCCGACGTGGACATGATTTGAGGATGGATACTCAAAGATTTGCAGAGTCTGTTGGTTTACCTCTTATTTAGTAGGTCCTCTATTTTTTTACAGAGCTTGTAAAACTCCAAATTTAGCTAGGATTATACCTAAGCTGTTGGAGTTGCTCTTAGAACACTATAAATTTCCGGGAACAATCGATGTATACTGCAAAAACTTCAGTGCCGATCAGAGAGTATAGTTCGAGAAGCCTCCTCTGACAGACAAAAATATTAGTAACCCGCAACTTCCTCAACAAACCGAAGCGTAAAAAGTAAAAACCAACCGCAGGATCAACCGAAAGGGCGTCAGCAGAAACGGCCAACTATTTTTGATCCGCGACGCCCCTTCTTTTCACTCCCAAGAACAAAACACAAAAGCAGGGTGGAAAAAAAAAGTTTTTACCGCCGGCTAGCCGTGGGCCCGGTTCAGGAGCGAACTTACGAGGTGAAAGTGAAACTGTGAAAGAACAGGAGCGCCGCGGCTGCCTGCCACTATGTTGTCGGCGACGGGTGGCGCTCTTCTTTCAGGGAGGGGAGACGGGCGGCACGAGATAAACCAGACCCTCCCTCCCGTCGCGCTTTACCTGCAGGCGATGCAACCGCGGCGCCGAATCTTCTTCTTCCCCGGGAGAGTAAAGGCGAGCGAGGACGATCGAGGCCCGGATTTCCACATTCAGCAGGAGGACGATCGGGGCCTCTTGGGTTGGGGGGCTCCCGGGATTCCTTGATTCTTCAGAGTACGATACGGCAACAGAAGTACATCAACTGCAATAGCTGCTGGGCGGTACTCCATTGACCAGGTAGAGCGTGGGCATGGAAAGAGGCAGAGAGTTTCGTCTCAGCTGGATGGAATGGTCGCAAGGAAATCTGGAATCGTGGGAGAGCGAGGCAGGATCGGAATCGACGGCGACAAATTCATGTCGTATTTCAGAACATGTAAATGATGTCTGGACCAAGAACCATGAGTTTGTGCGCGAGTTTGTGAGAGAAGGAAGGGCGTGTAACGTGTATGATCCAGGTGAATTTGCAGGTGATCATCAGATTGCAAGAACCATCGAAACGAGTTTATTTAACACCAAAGTCCAAAGACCAAATAAATAGTCACAAGATGCGAGAGGAGCAGAGAGAGAGAGGAAGAGAGAAGAGCAAGAAGCGGCGGCATGGCGCGCACCTGTTGGTGAAGAGGAGGCCGATGCAGAAGCTGCCGAGGCAGAGGAGGAAGGTCCACTTCTTGGAGATGGAGCCTCGCAGCACCAGCTCGTCTCCGCCGATCACCCCTCCCCTGCTCTTGTTGAAGCTCATCTTCCCTCTCTCTGTCCGTCCCTCGCTTTCCCAATCACTCGGATTCCCTCTCCACGATCCTCCCAGTCTCTCTGCCTCTCTCACCTCAGTAACCTCAGGGGCCTACTGCACCTCCCTCTCTGGAACCTCATGATCGCAGCACAAGAACTCTACTCCAGGCACCAAGAAACGGTCCCTCCTCCTCCTTCTGCAGCCTCCAGCAGTTGCTCTGGCTTTTGTGAAGAGCAAGTCTCCACCTTTCTTCCCCCACTGTCCCTCCTCCAGATTCCCCTGGCTCCTCCTGACGCCCGGCTCCCTCCAGGCTCCAACGCCTGCCACTGGTTGTTGCCTTTGGGGTGAAGGGGAAGCTAGCTTGGCGGAGGAAGAAGCAGGCGCGGCCGCGCGGGCGGCCAGGGACACGACGCACCAAGTGCGCCTCCCCCCGCGCGCGCGCACGCGTGGAGTGGAGTCCGGAGGAGGGAAGGGATCTCTCTCTCTCTCTCTCTCGCTCGATCCTGCCTTGTGGAGCGCGCTACTGCACAGTGGTGGCCTCGGCTCCGAGATTTATTCGGCCACTTGATCCCGTCTGGTCGTTTCCGGCCGGCCGGCCGGCTGGCTGGGTGGTTAAAGGCGGCTTAAACTTTGCTCCTGTTGGTGCATTATGCAGGGTATTCGTCAAGTGGCAACACCATTAATGGGGTGTAGTGGAGTCTATACAGTAGTGTGGTTAGAGGAGTTTGAACTGCCAAGAGGAAATGTCGGTTTTGCCTCTTTCCAGTCTCCCCTGTGGTCAAGTCAATGGCGCTGGCGCCTTCTTTCTTGTTAAATTCTGCCCCTGTTTGCAAGGAAGCCATCTCCTGTCCCATGTGTTCCCCGGGGTTGGGTACTGTGCAAGTGCTTAGGGGTTGTTTAAATCGTCAAACTTTTTCAATTCGAATGTTCGGATACTAATTAGGAGTATTAAATGTGGATAACCGACAAAACCCATTTCATAACCCCCGGGTGAAATTGTGAGACGAATCTATTAAGCCTAATTAGACCATGATTAGACAATATCGTGATACAGTAAACAATCTCTAATGATGGATTAATTAAGCTTAATAGATTCGTCTCGCGATTTTCCGTCCATCTATATAATTAGTTTTATAATTATATCATATTTAGTCCTCCTAATCTTCGGTTTAAAATTGCTACAGTAAATTTCGCAAAGTTTTTCATCGGATTTAAACAGGCCAGTCCGATGGCATTGAGGATTCCATGGCTAGGATATGTCTGCAAGTCAATTCTGTTGCAGTTTGAAGGTGCTCAGCAGATCAGGAAATGATTCTAGAAGAGCAAATAACAATAGAAAAATAAAAGGAACTAATCCCGAGTACTAAAGTCTACTCCTGGCCTCTTACTATCCTTTGTGGAGAGGCAAAGGATCTAGTTCCCTTCTCCACTACTACTGATGGTGCCCTTTACATTTTCCTCACTTTACCTCCTTTCTTTCCCTGAGAATATAATCAGAAACAGCTAGATCAAGCTTTGTTTATCTCCCCACCCCCAAACCAAGAACAACAAATGAAATCGGCGAATCGTGCGATTATACTTCCCACATAACAAAACAGCAAATATATTCACCTCCACGCACCTACATGGTCCATGTTTCTGCAGCAACCACACACAATGCCATGATCATGTTGTTGAACCTCGGGCATGAATCACAAGCACGCCCTACATGGATACAGTACGTCCTGCCAAGCGCTAGCGTGCATTTAGAAAAAGGGAGCGTACGTACAGTATATCCCAACAACGCAAGAGATATATATTTATATATATAGTAAGTGTTGATGTACGAGATGGCTGGACCGGACGAGGGATCGGAGCTAGCGATGCTGCGCTGGGGGCAGCGAGGGAGGGGGGGCGTGACTGGCATGTGAGCAAAGAGCGGGTACAGGGTGGGCTGAGCCCAAAATCCTCGGCACGCCTCATGCTGCTCATGTGCGCTCTGCCTTCAATCATTGTGTGGATCATTGTCTACCCGCCTCTAGATCCAGTCTCCATTTCACTCGCTAGCAGCAGGACCTGACCTCCTTGCCTTGCCTTTCTGTAGCTGCAGATCCGTGTGTATGATGTGCTCGATCAATTGCAGAGAAAGTATGTAGGGGCGTATCTGCATAAAGACAAGAAGCTTCCAATCGTAGGGCGGGTAATAATAATGCCGTCCATGGGTTCATGTTCTTCTTCTCCATGCTCCAGTAGTCCATTGCGTATCTTTCTCAAACAAATGGGGGGAAAGTTTATCTTTTGCATTCATGGATATAAACACAGCCTCAGTTCATTATTACAAAATCTTATTGTAAAAGAAATGGAACTATGAGTGAATGAGAAATATATGTTGTCCTATGAGTGAATGGGAAATATATTTTTAATTAACCAGCTAGGACAATGCTATTTCCAATCTAGAAAATATATGATGTCCTGTGAGTGAATTAGAAATAAAAATAATTGTGCAAGTAAAATTGCATTTTATATGCGTACAAACTCTAGGTACGCTATTAAATATTGGAAAAGGATTCAGCTGACTTTGCTTTAATAATAATGTAAAATACCAAAAAAATAAGTATAGAAACGGAAAAGTAATAAAGTGGCCTCAACTGGCATATTGTTGCCCGGGACCGTACTCCGTACGTACGTAAGCTGGTGGTAGCTGGCTAGTTTATTCATGTGCCCACAAATACAATGATTTTGTCATGCGTTGTGCAAAATGCCCGGAAGATGTTCTGTGGCTAAAAAGGGGAAGCTTTGCATCTTCACATGTACTTGTATGTATTCCGACATCCCGTACTTGTATGTTTTCTTTTGCTAGGAGTTTTGTACTTGTATGTATTCCGGCCGGTCAGAATTTGCAGTGTTCTGAGCCAATAAACTGACAAGTTGGCATTCTTGAGACTTTCAAGATCTCCACATTGTAAATATTAAAAGGTTCAAATTTATCAAGGTGGAGATAGAGCTCAAAAGGATATTGTAGATGGTTTTCACATGTCTATCTCATTGTTAAGAAAATTCTTATCTTCGAAGCATTTACTGTTGCATTGTAGTTGACAAAGTATAATCGATATTCAGTTTATCTGTAACTTTTTATCTTGAAAGTATAAAGGCATTAGACCTATGTTTTAATTTGGTCCCTTATATTAATTCGGTTGTTTGTAAATGCATTCTTATCATTTTCTACATCTTTGTGAACTTTGTTGAATTTTTTTATTTGTAAGTGGACTTAATTTAGCTATTTGTAGTAATGTATCATTGTGAATCGCCCTCAAAGTTTGTTGTTTGTAAATACTTCACCTGTTTGAATTTTGTCGATTGTGAGTATCATGATATAAAATTAAGTTGGAGTCCAATGAGAAGTTAAATATTTCCATTCTGGTATATTGAGATTGTTTTACCAGTTTCTCTTTGCTCATGGTGATAGCAGAGGGTCTGGCAAATCACTTTGTTGTTGCTTTTCTCTGGTGGTGGCAATGGATCTGCATCAAGCTTGTTTTGGGGTGTTGCCCCGGCCAAAGGTCTTTCATCGGTTCTTTTGCCCTGTCTCTTGGGACAGGCTTCTATTGCGGCTTCTGTAGCCCGTTGTGGCGTTCTGTGTTGATGCGAAGTCGGGGGTGCTCATGGCAGTCCCTTTCCTTTTGCTGTTGCTTGGGAGAAGCTGATGGCGAGCTCCATGATGTATTGCAGACTGCGAGGAAGATGACAATGTTGGGCGTATTTGTAATTTTCCTTTTCGTTAAGGGTGTTGTGGTGTCGAGTTCTGTACTCCCGTGTACTGTTGTTGTTCTTATCTAATGAAAGCAGATATCCCCTTTCAAAAAAAAAAAAAAAAGAGAACGGGGCTATATACCTGTCGCAAGCACGTGCAGGCTCACATGCGTGGAGCTAGGGATCAGCTGAAGCTCCAGCCCATACGTGCACTGAACCGTGCGTAAGCAGTGGGCACAATTCCTTTTCGTACCATGCCGACATCAACAAGCTCCTGGGATGAGCTCAGAAGATGGTATGGAACTTTGCGCTCTTCTTGAAAAACTGTACAACGGATAAGATTATGTGCAGACTATTTTACCAAAATTAATGTACATTGGAGCTGGTGAAAACTAAAGTTAAATTATCTCGAAAGAGGTGGAGCAAATTTGGTGGCCATATCCAGATTTGGACTTTGACTGTCCATTACTTGTGTAATACAGTATATTCTAAAAAGGACGAAATGATTGCTATATACAAAGTACTATACTTTTATGTCAAGCATTACGTTGTTTTTTTTTTGAAATTAAAGCAGAGCACTGCAATTCATTTAAGGAAGAGGAGAATTGCGAGTTCTTACAAGGTCGTTATTACATAAAAGAGAAATTCTCAAACTCATGGAAAGACTAACTAACATAAGAAACTACGGGAACTCGGGACTCCCACACGCTTGCTTCCTGAGTGCCATCTCTTCCAGAATGAAGTTGATGATCTGCATTGGCGTCACGTGCTGGCCTTGAAAGATCCTCCTGTTACGTTAATTCCATATGTTCCAAAAAGTGTATATGAGCAAAGCAGCCTTGTGTCGCCTTTCTTTCTTTGACAGCCCTGCCAATGCATCAATCCACCACGCCTCCATGGTTTCCCCAATTGCCGGTGCAGTGATCCTTCCACTAGTCAGTACACTCATCCTACCCCATATTTCTTGGGCGAATGGGCAATGGAGGCAAAGGTGTTCAGCTATCTCTTCTTGTTGCCGACAGAGAGCACAGATGGGGTCACATGGGCAGTTCCTCTTGAGCAGCTTATCAGCGGTTAACAGCTTACATTGAATCAAAAGCCAGGCAAAGAAACGATGTTTTCCTTCAGCTTCGGCTTTCCAGATAGTATCATGCGGAAAGGTGCAGTAGGAGCCCTGCTGTTGTGCCAGATATGCCGATTTTGCAGAATATATGCCATCCTGTGTCCATCTCCACTCCATTGTGTCAGGATCAACATTCAGCTGCACTCTCTCGAGCATTCCCCAGAGTCTGACGAACTCAACCATTTCTGAAATGCTGCTCATGCGCCAAAGGCCTCTTGTCCAGTTTAAGTTCTGCAGCTCCTCATGCACACATTTGTTTTTCCTCCAAACCAATCTGTAGAGGTTTGGTGCTATATCTCTTGGTGCTCTCCCTTGCAACCATGAGTCATTCCAAAATTTGGCCCTTGTACCGTCTCCCAAAGTAACTACTGTAGATGCTCTGAAAAGTTGCCGATCAAACTCTGTCACTGGAGGTGGAGTTCCAACCCACGGCCTATCAGGGTCAGCCCATTGAAACCAAAGCCATCTAAGAGGTAGAGCACGACCAAACATGTCAAGATCAAGGATGCCAAGTCCTCCAAACTTTTTTGGTTTCTTGCACTTTTGCCAATTTACCAGAAAGTTTCCCCCATTTGCATCTTCAGTTCCTTTCCACAAGAAGCTTCTTCTGAGTTTGTCAATTTTCTTCAGGGCCCATTTCTTCAAGGGGAAAATGGTGAGGAAGTAGACTGGAATGGACATGAGCAAGTGATTAATCACTTTGAGTCAGCCGGCTCTGTTCAGCAGCCTTCCCTGCCATCCTGGCAAGCGGGCTCTCATCTTGTGAATCAAAGGCTGAATGTCTACTCGACGAAGCTGTCGATAGTTAAGGGGGAGGCCCAAATATTTGCACGGGAAAGCTGTGATAGGGCACTGAAACTCCAACATCACTTCATGCAAGTCCAGGTCTTCACAATGAATTGGGTATGCAGCACTTTTACTCTGGTTGACCATGAGACCTGACACTTCCCCAAATGTGGTGAGAACCTCATTTACCATCCTAGCATCTTGGTGGACCGAGTTGATCAGTATAGCTGCATCATCTGCATACATGCTGATGCGCAATTTGGCCGATTGTTGGTTGAAAGGCGTGAGCAGATGATCTCGAGTAGTAGCTGCAAGTAGTTTTTGCAAAGGTTCCATGGCAAGGATGAAGAGCATAGGAGAGAGGGGATCACCCTGCCGTAATCCTCGGCAATGTCTGAACCACTGCCCTCGAACTCCATTAAGCAGCACCGAAGTTGTTGCTATATGAAGTAGATTTGTTACCCACGCTTGCCATCTAGGACCAAATCCCATTCGTTGCATTACTTCCATCAGATAATCCCACCGGACGCTATCAAAAGCTTTGGAGATGTCCAACTTGAGGAAAAGCCCCAGAATTTTCCTCTTGTGCAGCTCTCTAATAGTGTTTTGAACATATAGAAAATTATCCTGAATGGATCTTTTCTTGACAAAAGCACTCTGTGCTCTGGACACTAGCTGTGAAAGCCAAGGTGCTAGCCGAAGTGCTAATGCTTTGGAGTGGAGTTTGGAGATACTATGTGTCTAACTTATTGGCCTGTAATCTTGTACTCGCGCAGCAGCAGCAGTTTTGGGAATTAGTGTGAGATGCGCTGAATTTAGCTTGTCAAAATGCTGATCATGTTGTGCATGAAAGAAGTGAACTGCAGCCATGATATCTTCCTTAATAATTTCCCAGCTGGCCTTGAAGAAAGCCCCAATGAATCCGTCCGGACCTGGTGCTTTATTAGAAGCAAGCTCACTGATCACAGCTTTGATTTCCTCCTCCTGAAAAGGTTGCTCTAGTGCATGCAGATCACAGCCCCCCATCTCTAACTGATCCCAATCAATACTGAAGCCCCGTGATGACGGCTGGCCAAATTGTGCCCTGAAATGCTTGAGAATACACTGAGCTTTATCTTCATGAGTGAAAGCTAAGCCATATGAATGCTCCAAATACTGAATTGTATTTTTCCTGCGCCTTCCATTTACCCTCAAGAAGAAGAGTTTTTCCGAAGCTTCAGCAGCTCTGATATGCCTCAATCTGGATTGTTGTTTAGCTCGAAGCTTTTCAACTGCAGTCACACCTAGGATCTTGCTCTGTAGCCCTCTTTTGAGTTGGATTTCCAGATCACTAAGACTTCTGAACTCTTGTACAACATCCAGAATTCCAATTAATTTCCTTGCAGCACATAGCAGTAGTTTGTTGTTGCTAATCTTTGCTTTCTTCCACTTCTTCAATGCCTTGGCCATGTGCTGCAATTTAGTGTGCAATCTAAGGAACGGGTTGTACAATGCAAGAGGCTTGCTCCATGCTTGTTGCACCACTTGAGCATAACCTTCAATTTTTGGCCAAAATGCTTCGAACCTGAAACCAGCGTAGCTGCGCAGCGTAGCTCTTCCGACAAGCAAAAGGGGGGAATGATCTGAGACCAGGGATGACATAGCTTGGAGAGTTGAATGCAGTTGCATTAAATCCCAATCAACCATGCAGAATGCTCTGTCAATCCTTGTCATTGTCGTCGAGTTCGCCCAAGTGAACTTTCTCCCTTGCAACGGGATCTCCACAAGCTCCAGATCAGAGACCAAGGTGGCAAAAGCGCCCATTAGACGCCTATTCAGATTATCATTGCTCTTGTCACGAGCATGGAGGATCATGTTGAAATCTCCAATGATCAACCATCTGTCACTGACGAGGAACCTGATATCTTTGAGCTCTTGTAGAAATCGCAGTTTCTCACCATCCTCATGCGGTGCATATACCACAGTCAGCCACCATTATGCCAGAGTGCGTGTTGCCGATAATTTGGCAGTCACAGTGAATTCACCTGCCTCTGCAAGGCTGAGTTGGAAGAAATCCTCATGAGCAGCTAATAGGGCTCCCCCTCTGGTGCCATCTGCCAGCAAGTAAGCAAAGTTTGCAGCAAACTCAAGACCAAGAGTATCAGTTACAACTGCTGAATCTATGTTCTGTAATTTGGTTTCCTGCAAAGCAGCTACAGTGCATCTAGTGTCTCTTGCCAGATCCAAGACCACTTTCCTCCTGACTTTGCTATTAAGCCCTCTCACATTCCAATTTAGTAGCAAGCATTGTTGGTCTCCCATTTATTCAAACCATGAACTCATACAGTGTCTGAGGAAGCCGAGTTTCTCAGCACCAACAGCAACAGAACTAGTGAAACGCTTCTCCTCTCCCGCCTAGTGCACCAGCACACACACACATATGGACTCACACCAACACAACAGAGATGTAGTGAATGGAAAATTCATAAGAAAAAAGGTGGACACACGCACACACCCATCCCCATCCGTGAGGATCTCAAGCTTCAGCTTCAACGGCAGCCGGCCCCAGGGGATCGGCTCCATTGCCAGCAATGCCAAAGGTGACATTGAACTCTTGCACACTATTGAGGTCAAGTCGCTGAACAAATTTTTCTCCGAACTTAGCTTCTGAAATAGCGTCAGGCTTGCGCTGATCACTAATGACACCACACTTCTTCATGAGTAGTGCAGTGGCCTGCTCTTCCACCGTCAGATCAGATTTGGGCGATTTGCCAGCCTTGTGCTTTTCCTCTGAGTGCTTTGCACTTTAAGCTTGTTCCTGGAGTCCAGCTTGACCCCCAGCTGATTGCCATATTTGACCTTTGGAGTTGAGAGAACCGAATGCTCAATTGGTTTTGTGTATCTTGGCGCTGACACTGCAATGCTCTGATCAGTGCTTCCAGTACCATCAGCAGGCGTCACGGTGGCGATCGGGATCGCTGGCGAGTGAGCAGCTTGGTGCACAAGTGGCCCATCAGAGGTTTGCGGCCCATCTGCATCCAGCCCGCTCGATTCAAAAACCTCCACAATGCAGTTCATTGGCGCTCCCAAAAGCCCCAGAGGTGCCAGAGAATCCTCTGTGACCGTGGTCAGGTCAGCTTCCAGGCATGTCGTTGCAGGCCAAACAGCTGCTCTTTCTGCTTCGACAGTCATTGGATCCCACTCATCCTCTCGAACAGTGTGACTTTCACGAAGATGGAAATCCAACTCCTGCTCCTCCAGAAAGCAACGCATCTCCTTGCCTTGAACGATGCCATCAGCGGTGATCCCCTCAACGCCACCGGTGTGGTCACCTTGTGTTATCTCCTCCGTACGTCGCCGGCCACCCAGATACCATGGCCGGCCACTGCGCGACGAGCTTCCACTGCCGCCGCCGCCGCCAGAAGCCCGCGCCATGTCAAACTGGTTCGGCGGCGGGATTCCCATCTGTCTGCCTCCACTGCTGCCGCCTCCCCTCGGCGGAGAACGGTCTCTCCTGCTACCGCCAAGCCGGTCATGAACCGAGCGACGCGCCGGCTCATGCACCGTCCCGTCAACCTCTCCACGGTGCCAAGGGAAGACATGCTTGACAGGCCATTCCTCCTCGAGGCTATCATCTAGTATGCTGCTAATGTCGCTCTGATAGCTTGCATTGGACGGACTGGCTGGGAGGGGCGAGTAATCCAACACCCGATCCAGGTGAATGAGGACCTTGTACTGAAGCATGCTTGCCGGACCTGGTCGGTCCATCGGGGAGCCCATGTTGCCTAGATGCTCGAAATACTCAATTGACACCGGTATAGGCTCTGCAATCTGAAGGGTGGATTCCCTGGCCAACATATCTGGTGCCACGCACCAGATCCACGCGTTGGTGCACCCGATCTCTTGTTCCTTCTCAACATTCAGGTCAATTTTCTCAATGAAGGAGGAAGAAGGGAGTAGATGTAGTAAAGTCTCGATCTGACGCGCGTGAGCAGGTACACCCTCAAAACACAGGCGAGCTTTGTATGGGAGAGTTACCAGAGTCGAATTCGCCTGGCGCGTCCAGGGCATGAAGCGCAGACCGATGGTGTGGCCGATCCTGATGATGTTCTTCGCGAGCGCCGCGTTGTGCAGCTCCGGTGTCTCAAAAGTGAAGAGGAAAGACGCCGACGTGAGCCGCTCCACGTAGAGAGCGTACTCCGGGATGCGAAGCTGACGTAGAGCATCCCGGCGCACACCGTCGCAGGAGAGGCGTGCACGTGCATCGGTTGGGACCGCCATGAGGGAGCGCATCTCCATGTCGCGCTCAGCATCAGCAAGCACGCCAGTGTGCCCCACACACGCGATGATCTTCTCCGAGCGGTTGTAGGCTTGCCCGGGGGGGATTCGGGGAACATCGTCTTCTTCCTAGGTGGAGACCTCGGCCGCTCAGCAACAGTCGCCGCACCGCGCACCGGCGGAATGTCGCGCACCGGGGGATGCTCGCCGAGCACTGCACGCTCGTCGCGGATGTGGGTGTGCAGATCGCGGCAAGCTTTCGCCTTGTGGCCCGACCGGGAGCACAGGATGCACCTTGGTGGGTCGCGACACTGAGCGATCCGACTATCTTGAGCGAAACAGTTGAAGCACCGCCCGACCGCTTTAGCTTTCAGCAGCTCTGAGAGGTTGCTTGTTGGAGCTTTCCGCGGTCTCAGGCGCTCATGAATGCTCACCCGTCGTCCCAGCCTATCATGAATGCCCGCCTGCTTTCCCAGCCGCTCATGGACCGGCCGCCGCTTCTCATCTTCCACTCTGCGCCATTCGAACCCAACAGTCCAAGGAATCTTGTCCTTCGTTGCTTGTCCCGACCTCCATTGCCGAGGAGGGCCGCTTTGTAGCTTGTAGGCTTGACAGGGACCGAACGGAGAGGATGTGGCGCTGCTCGGCCATCCTTGCTTGTCCTGGAATCCTGGCGAGGCAGGGCATCTGAGGCGCCGTCTTGCTCCATCACAGCCTTCCCTTTCCTTTGAAAAGTTGCATCTTCACGAACATGCCGAGCCGGGCTGTCTCCTCCCTCGCTACTGGAGCAGTCAAAGTCGAGCTCCACCGCAGCGGGCGGTGAAGACACGGTGCTAGGCGGTGAACAGTGGGGGATGTGGGTGGGGGTGGTGAGGTGGTGGTTTGGTGTAGAGGGTGGGTGGGTAGTTGGTTAACCGGCGGCAAGGGGGCACTGGCCGACGCAGGGGCGGGCGTCCGCGGACGTCGGGAGGGTCCGGGGTCGCTCATCCTTCCCCGATATCGTTAGCATTACGTTGTTCAATTAGCTGTTGGTGGGATACATTGAAATTGAAGGGTGTAAAAGCACCATATAGTAGTATCTTCTATGGTGAATATATGAAAACATATATGAAACAAAAACTTTTTAAAACTTGACATTGTTCAGCTATCTGTTGGTATGGAAGAATGCATGATTGAGTGATAGCTTGCTATTTAATTCCACTAGTCTATCAACCCGTGCTCCCGCATGCATGGGTTAATAATATGGGAGACATGAGTATGACAAATCATTAAGAAATTAGAACCCATAGTTAATGTTCAAAATTATTTACCTTCCACTCTTTTATTTTTTTAAAATTTCTTTTACTTTGCATCGCCCTCTATAAAATGTTCAATTTAACCCTATATTTAAGCTATGACATTAACATATAAATCTTTATTCTCATTGTTTCATCCATACATGTATATATAGTCTACATGGTGATATACATCATGTCTATATGTCTTAATAAGTTAATAGTTTCTATATTAACAATGACAGAAATAGGTAATTTATAATTATATACCGGTGGTAAGTTAGATGCATGCAAGTTTAGAGTTTGAGCTACCAGCTTAATTAACATTGGAAAATATATGCTCTCATTGATTTTTTTTCATACATGGTGACACACATCTTGCATACATACTTTGAGTTAATATTTTCCATATTAACAATTAATGATAGAGTTAGGTAATTTAGAATCATATATTGGGTGTAATTTAACATATTTTAATAATGACATGTATGTCATTTTTAATACTAACGGATGTTGTTATCATCTCTTGCTTCGTCATTCATATATGATCAATGTGATAAGACTCAACGTGGATAATACCTTAAATTTATATTTTCTATATTAAAATTTAATGCAAAAATAATAATTTAGAAATCATATACCATTGTACTTTGGGATGATATAATGACATATGTAGGGTTTCTTTTATTGATATAGGTAATTTAGATGTAAATTTAGGGGGTTATTTTGAATTATTTTTATAATGGCATAGGGTGTAATTTAGATGAATATTAGGGGTTATTTTATATTATTTTTATAATAGCAGAGGTGGGTAATTAAGCTATAGACTTAGGGGGTTACTTTAGGGCATTTTCATAATGGCAAAGTGGGTAATTGTTTTTAGAAAATATGACAGATCTGATGGCTATGATGATTAGAGTTTACGGATTGATTGCTAGATGTTTCTGATTTTTGTGAGAATTTCTAGGATTTATCTTTTTTTTCTAGCATATCTCCTAAGGGTTAACATGGAGGCCTAAAAAAGAGTCTCCAATTAGTAATAGTAAGATAGTTTAGAAATAATGGAAAATATTTCATTAACAAATCACACACCAATGACATTAAAATCCATTCTAAGTTATTAATTTTGAGACCTCATGATAATAAATAATTTAATGTAAGCTTATACATTACATAAATAAATTCAATAAACATAATAGCACATCTGCATTGATACTTTAATTTAGCTCTCTGCTTTTTATTAGAAATGTATACTACTACATAATCTTTGAATCCAACACTTTTTAGTGTTATGGTGCATGGTGCAAGCTGAAACGTCTGTTTTGAATAGGAGGTATAAACAGCACTTCAATTCCAATTTAACATGTGGAGAAAATAAAAAATTTCATATGGGTATGGTGTTCAGCTGTTACTAGTATGGTCCTGTGTAAGCTACGGTGGAGTGTTCTAAGAATGGCACTACAGTCTTGTTTGGTAGAGCTCTAGCATCCAACTCCGTGACAAATATGTAGCATTTGTATGGCTGAAATAAAATGGATTAAGCCTCTATTTAATTTAAATAGAAACAAAATGACAAAGCTAAACATATATCCATGTCCTTGTTGTCAACCAAGCTATAACAATTCTCGGAGCTAAAATTCTACCGAACAGGTAGATAAAACTGTGCAGCCCTTACAAGAAGGGAACATGGAACATTCAACATTGTGCTAGCTAATTTCAAGATGAGTGCATCTTCTGTTTTTTTTTTGGGTCAGCATGCATTTTGATAAAAAAAAAGTAGATTTTCCATTTTTTGTCTAATTTCACCTGAAATAAGAAGATTTAACCCGATGAAAAAAAATATGATAATTACTGGTTACTCTGCCAAATTGTCATCAGGAAGGCTAGAATTTCTGTAACAAGAACCCCCTGCTCCCAAGATAGAATACAATAACGGATTTCTATTCCATTACTACATGTCAAAGTTATTCACTCGTTGTTTTACTTCAATATCTGGCCAAATATAGAGGGAAACAAAAGGATCTACGATCCATCTGAATTCAGCTTTTTTTTTCGAAAGACCAATACAGACGCAGACGTTCACACACGCACACACTTATCTTTATGAATTCAGCCTTCGCACGGATCCGAAATAGACCAAGAGTGCACTTTATTTGCGGTACAACGTAACCACCAGCGATCTGCTGGTTCTGGTTGGTGGAGGAAACAGTTGAGGCGTGCATGTTGATTCATATGCGCTGGGTTTTTGTCACGTTGTTGCTTTTGGATGCATGAATGTTTTTTATATATATCTTGTATAGTAGTTGTGGTGGAGGAAGAATCTCACGAGAGTTATATCAAGACTGGACCTCGAACCCTGAAGAATAAAGTACTATCTCCTCCATAGGAATCTAGTGCCGGCTGTCCCGTGAGTTGGCGCCAGGAGTTGTCATTTGAGCGGGTGAACGACCTACGGTGCCGGCCCAGTGTCCTGGCTGTGGGAACGAAATGGCCATTTCGCAAATTTCTATATGGGATGTAATAAGGTCCTAGTTTGTTTGGAACTCCAGGCCGGTCTAGCAGGCTTCAGTTGGTTGGCTCCTAAAAGCCTACTGAAGATGCAAATAAATCTGTAGTCTGCCATGACAGAATTTTTTTTCTCAAATACGCAGGAGAGCTGCGTATCTTTGTATTAAGGGCATGTTTGGATCAGCTTCGCTCCACGTTTTTTTAGCTCTACTCCAACAATTCTAAGCCAAACACCACCAGCTCCACGAAAAATGTGAATCTAGAGGTCAACTCCACGTTTTTTGTGAAGCTCCTCAAGAGGTGCTCCATGGTTTGCAACTCCACGGTGGATCTGCTCTATGGTGGAGTTGGTGGAGTGGAGCTGCGTGGATCTGATCCAAACAGGCCCTAAGAAGAATGATAAAACAAGTTCATTTACAGGAGCTGCTGCATAGCCCAAGCTGCCACAAGCTCACCGACGATCTGGTGAGAGCAGAGGTTACGTAACAACAACACAACAGAAAACACTAAGACTACTCAGAGCTAAGGCAACCCAAACGGTTCGCCCCCACCATGATCCAAAGTCGCATCTCTTGCTTGATCATGGCATGCAGGTCATAGGAGGTTGTAACTTGGCTATTGAACAGCCAATTGTTGCGCTCCTTCCATAGGTTCCAGATAACCAGCATGAAAAGTGAGTCGAAGCCCTTCCGCTTGTGCCCATGACAGAAATTGAGTTCACTGCTGCATCACCGGCTGCTGGCGAAGCTAGGTCAGTTGGCACCCAACATGAGTATTAACAAGCTGACATTAGTTGATCTATAGAACTCAGCAGTGTGGTAAAACCTAGGCATCCATTGTACTGTATGCAGCAACTTGGAGAATTCTCTATTTTTTTTAAGAGAAGGTTTCCCCCGCTTCATTACCACATACAGAGTTTACAGGTTCAAGTGCTAAGCGTATTCGAGACGCGCCAGCCAAAAGCATTACAAATATTTGAGTTTAACACACGCAGTTGAGCAATGAGATTTCCCTATTTGACTAAAAAAATTCGAGGTCTGTGTTGAAGAAACAAAAATTAGGGGTGGTTCGCATGCTCTTAATTATATATTGGTGGATTTGCTGGCCACACCTGCTGCTCTTCCAGTGATCAAGTATTGACTGCCTCGCGTCAGGATTTAAATCTAATAGAAATCATGTAATGACCTGAATAAGTACATACGTTTTCAGTTAACTAACTGGCCGACACTGGCACTATTTCTCAGTGTGACCTAACCATTTTGTACATATTGTACTGAAACACATAACCGAAACATCAGCATTCAACTGTACAATATATCTGTGTGTACCACCCTGTTCAAGCAAACGTCACAGGCTTCGTCTAACAAAAGAATTATCGACACGTACGCATCGACATAAACAAGTACTCGAGTATGATGCATGTAGAGGTCACATGCATTTGTTGCACCAACGACCAAACGTGAGAGGGTAACGCAGTGGGGCCAGATCCAATACCGAGCTGGTCCAAAGCTTAATTGTATTATAAGGCAATTATGCAGGGGGCTTAGCACTTAGCACACATGTTGTTGAGCCTGACTGTCACCCGTAAGCCATGGCGTCACGCATGTATTTGGGAGAGGATTATGCCTAGCAAGTAGGCACAAGTGATCTTCTGGTAGATATATAGGTACTACCTAGATATTATAGGGCATGTTCCTCCATTGCTAGGACCCCACCGTACCCCAAATTCTCAAGTTGAGGTCGTACCATACCATGATACCAAGCATGCTGGGGTTGAGGACAACGACCTTCTCTTGCGCGCTCCACGTGGTGAGGCCGGCCGGCCCCATGAAAGCAGCCAAACGTATCCTGCCACTACGTGATCAAAGTTCAAAGAGCAGCTCGATCTAGCTTCTCTTCTTGCAACAATGGAGTATGTCCCAGCCGTTGGATATGTCTGAAACTCTGAACCCATCAAAGAATGCAAAGATCAACGGATGTTATTACGCCCCCCTGCTACTGATGTTTCCTCCTCGTCAGTGTACATGATAGATGTCCCAGAGCCGCCAACACAAGCACGGTAGGACACCACCATGAGGCCATGCCGTGAGCCCATGCAAGCACAGATGATTCGTGTGCGTGCCGGGCATGGCCGCCACATGCCGTGCTGCACAAACGCACATGTACGTGGTGTGGCCAGCCACACGGCAGAGCTACCACTACCGTCCTCTCCATGTCCCAACAGCTTTGGGTTGGGCCTCTTCCGAATGTTTATGTCCTCTTTTTGTACTAACACATTAGCCTCCCCGAACAGCTTGGGCTGGGCACTAAATAAGGGTCGGAGAATTGCACTAATGTTCTTTTTAAACCTTTTGCATTATTGCTTTATAGTATCTTTTTGAAAGTTCACCTGCTGAAAAAAGACACTATTGAAGTTTACATTTTGGAGAGCTAGCTATCTAGCATTTGATCAGCTCAAAGTGGGATCTATAGCTAGGTTTGAGCAGACCCACATGGCCCCATTATGGAGGGCACGGTCTCTCTGGCGAGGAGCCATCACCCCCTACATTTGGAAGGAAATCCTACGAGACATGGTCCTATGCTCTTTGCTATTAGGGTTGGGTGCTTGGTTAAACTAGGCATCTAGCTAGCTGTACCCGGCCAGATCTCTTGGAACTTGGAAGTTGGAACAAGCTAAGGCGCATAGAAATGAACCGTACCAAATAATGCAAATCGTGCAATGCAAACACACCATTATCAAACTTTGCACCATAATGATATGTTCTATGTATATATGTGTTTACAGAGAAAACAAGTTCTTTAATAAGTAAGCAATTTCGGCCATCTGGGTTTCGTAGCGATGCAATATTATGACAAGTCACAAGAAAACAGAGAATGTTATGTTTTTAATGCGCTTCAGGTAACAAATATATTGAACTGCCCATTCAAATAAGAGTCTTAAAGTAAATTGTTTAAAAACATTGTCCAATTTGAATTTGAAAAACTTCACTTTTGTGGAAAACTCGCTAATTAAGCTTATCCCCTTTTTTTATGAAAGACCAGTACAGACGCGACGCTCGCATATGCACGCATACTCACCCATATGAATACACGCACGCAAACTCTATCCTTATAAGCTTATCCCCTTTTTGTGTGTGCGGGTGTGCGCGCAACTAACCAACATGTACGTTAGTGAATCAAACAAATAAGTACAGCAGATCGACTTGATTAGACACGGGTTATGGTCTTAAACCATTTCATTAGTACACCTCTTTGCTACGTCCAAGGGGAATTTCTCACTGCATTTTACCGTTCTCAAAAATACATATACTACACAAATCCATCCACATCCCTCTGATGGTCTCATCAACCAATAGCATAACTAGCAGCAGCATCTCTCATCTCGTTGCCAAGAACGATGACATTGTCAACTCATCACAGATTCCCCCTTTCAAATCAGAGAACGAAACATTAACCAATCACCAACCACCTCGTTCCAGCCACACTGGCTAGTTTAACCCCCGTATCTGACGGATCCCCCCTCTATCTCACCGTCCAAACGTCATGGAAACCCTTACTAAAACGGATAGCGACAGATCGTATCTGATCGGGGGGACCCAAAAGTTTTATGCTTCCGAGATGGCATCCCCTTCAGTCCTTCACCAATCCGTCGCTTGGCGCTCACTCAGAGAAGCTCGGAAAGGGCGGCTGCATCGCATCTGCATCTCCGGATGGGGAGCCGGGCCGCCGGCACATGGCGTCGCCGGGAGGCGCTTGCCGACCTGGCGTGTGTCCCCGGCGGGCGGCGCACGGTGGCGCGCTGGGCCTGCTCGGGCAAAGCGCGACCGGGCCCGTGTGCTTTTCTGCCGCTGCGGCGTGGCTGGCTGGCTGCTCCAAAAGCTCCGGCTGGCTGGCTCCTCGTGCCCTGCCGCTGCCGTCGTGCAGGCCAGAGTTGCAGGCCGTGCTGCGAGTTCTCCATTTTTATAATATTTTTTTGGGTGCGTACGTGTAAAACGGCGGTTGATTGGTTTATTTTTGTATGGTTTTTGGGTGGCCGAATCTGTGCCTTTTGGGGATCTCAATGACGCGTTTCAGCAATTGAAAACCGTTGTGCTCTGTTGCGTTTGCAGATCGCGACACGCATAGGACGGAGTTCATAATGAATTTGTAATGGTTTAGGAAAAAGATGGGAGTGGCATGGCATGTATATCCTTCTTGTTTTGTTCATGCACTTTCTTGGTCTTTTGTTGCAGGTCCCGCTCCATCTGTCGGCAGCAGTTAGTTTTATGCCTGTAGTGTCCATTACTTCCTTTTGCTTTCAACACTAGACTAGGGGCCTATTTAGTTTGGAAAGAAAGTTTGCGAAAGAAAGTTTCCAATTCTAAATCGAAGATTAGGAGAACTAAACATGATCTAATTATAAAACTAAATACACGGATGGACGGGAAATTGCGAGACGAATCTATTAAGTCTAATTAATCTGTCATTAGAGATTGTTTACTGTAGCACGACATTGTCTAATCATGGCCTAATTAGGCTCATTAGATTCGTCTCGCAAAGTTGCCGGGGGTTATGGAATGGGTTTTGTCATTAACACACGTTTAATACTCCATGCATGTACAAAAGTTTCGTGGTGATCTAAACAGGCCCTAGATATGTTTCTGTACAAGATAATGGGGGCATTATTATATATACAAAGTCATTTTCCCGATGATAATGGGACAAGCTATAGTTCGATCATATGAGTTTACAAGCGGGTTGGCATTGATTGGAATTGAAAAAATAAACCTTTTTTCTGAAAAAAAAATGGTGGGATCAATCGTGTTCGTGTGCAGAGCCTACATCGAACTCATTTTAGTTGGTCTTAAACGCTGTCGGGATGTAGATGTGGTTTGGGCCGCATGTCTTATTTTATTGGGCTTCAAAAGTTGTCAATGGTAGCATGGTAGGCTAGTGCCGGTCCAGTCCATCCTGTTTGTTCTGGCTGGGGGTGGCTAATTTTGTTGAGCAAATTCCTTTAGTGCCACGTAAATTTACGTCAATTCTCTCGATGCCATGAAATTTTTTGAATTTTCTTCGGTGCCATTGAAATTTTAACATATCCCCTCAGTGCCATTCCGTCCGGTTTCTCATCCATACGCCGTTAAGAGTGGTAGAAAAAGACAACTTTACCTTTCCTGACACATGGTCCCACCTGTAAGTGCTTGTCTATATTTTCTCCCTTTTGTCTCTCTATTTCGGGACACCGGCACACCGCCGGCTGCCCGTCCGCTCGCGCATGGCCGCGACGCCGGCGGACTCCGCCCCTGTCAGCCGAGCTCGCAGCAGCAGCCTTGACGCTGGCCGCTGGGGGTCGCTGCTCCGGACGCCGCCGGCTGGCCGTTGGCCCGCTCACGCGTCCGGGGCAGCGGTCCGACGTGAGCGGACATTGAGGCAGCGCAGGCAGGCCCGGACCTCGGCTTTGAATTGCAAGTGAGCTCCATTCCCTCCACCCGATGGCCACACCTACTCGCTCAATCCTAACTTGCCTGAATTGGATGATTGCTTTGATGGAAATACATGTACGAGTTTGCTTTTCTTCTCTGAATTGATCTTCCCCTCCCTTAAGATTCATTTTTGGTTGCCAAGCGTGGTCCGTTTGGAAGGCTGCATCCATGTGGCGCAGTCTAGCAGATGCCGAACGACGAGAAACACGGAGCGAGCATGACGCACGACGCGGTCTCGTCGGCACAAAGAGGGGCGGAACTCGCAGGGCAGCGCCAGTGGGGTCCAGGTGGCGCGTCCTTGAAGCGGAGCAACAGGCTCAAGTGCGCGTGTCCGCCCCCACCATTGATGCGGGCGCACGGGCGAGCTGCAGCTGGTAGCGCGACGCTGCCCGTGCTGACTTCGGATCCAGGCCCTGTGATGCGAGCACCTTCTCCATCCTCTGGCATAGTACAGCGCCGCCGCCGGCAACGATGGACGCCGACCTCCGTCGCGGCTGCGCCGGTGACAGCCCGCGCACCACCATCTCCCGCGGCATGGAGAAGAACTGAAGAAGCCTTTGCTTTCCTGGTGGACATGGCAGGGAAGCGAGGAAACTCAGGAAAGACACGGACTTGCGGGGAAGAAGACAGGGCATCGAGGTAAGACAGAGAAAAGAGAGATGAGCACTGACTGGTGGGGCTAGAATCAGGAAGGGCAAAGTTGTCTTTTCCAACCATTCTTAACGGCATATGAATGGAAAAGTGGACAGAAGGGGGCTCCTATCTAGCTTCCGAGTGCTAGTAACTCAAGTTAGATTTAAAGCCCACCACGGCCCAGTTTGTCCCCCACGCACGTACGTTAATAAAAAAAAGCCCCCGCGCAGAGTTTTTCTCCGCGCAGTAACCACTCACGCCGTGCCATGCGTTAATGAAAAAACAACGGACTTTCTCGGTTCTGTTTGTAACGGAAAAATATAAACTAGCTGGACTTTTTCTTTGGCGCGCGGAGGGTTCGTCCGTTGTTTGTTAAATATCACGCGCATGACTTTTTTCGGGCGACGTGGTTGAAAGGGGAAAAAGAACGGGTGGGAACTTCAAACTACAAATTTGAAGTTGCAATTCCATAAAAATACAATACAAACTATGAGTATCATAGATACGAAAATCACATATTTTCAAATACAAATATCACAAATATTAATGAAACAATTTAGTCCTCAACAGCCACCCAGTCTTCAAATTTGTTATCAACTTCCACCTGTCAAAGTAAAAAATGTTGAGATAGGTTAATACAAATGTTAAAACAATTAAGCAGAAATATTGAGTGATATAAAGGAAATTGTTGTAACATTTGTAGCTAAATGTTGACATAGCTTACAAATAAGTTGGAAATATATCTTTACAAATATTGAATCATTCTGTAAAAAGTGTTCACATAGTTTTACTTACATGTTTAAAAATATAATAAGTAATGTTCAATGAGTTTGATTAGATATTGAACCATTTTGATGTTTAAAAATATAATTAGTACATAAATATTGATGTACCTTAAAACAAAAGTTCAAACTGTTTCACATAAATATTGAACCATTTTACAGATAATGTTGATATAATTTCATTGAAATGTTGGCATTGCTTAACAGAAATATTGAAACTGTTTTATATAAATATTGAACCTTTGTATTGATAATATTGGCAGAATTTCATTGAAATTTTGACATACTAACAGAAATGTTGAAACTGTTTTTGAAAATATTGAACCATTGTATACATAATGTTGACATAGTTTCATTCAAATGTTGACATAACTTAACAGAAATAAATATTGAACCATTCTACCAAAAATGTTGACATAGTGTCATCTAAATGTTGACATAATTTTGGCCTTCTATAGCAGGGGGTACATGGCCACCCAAAACCCCAAACATGCTTCTGAACCCGATAGGACGGAGTCGCCCCCAAACAAACCCTGAACCCTAACTGGTATAACCGAAGCCGAAACAATTTAGCCTTCTATGGCAGGGGAGCCAAAGCAGAAGCAATTTGGCCTTCTATGGCAGGGGGTACATGGCCGCCCCAAACCCCGAACATGCTTTTGAACCCGATAGAACGGAGTCGCCCCCAAACAAACCTTGAACCCTAACTGGTATAACCGAAGCCGAAGCAATTTAACCTTCTATGGCAGGGGAACTGAAGCCGAAGCAATTTGGCCTTCTATGGCAGGGGGTACATGGCCGCCCCAAACCCCGAACATGCTTCTGAACCCGATAGGACGGAGTCGCCCCCAAACAAACCCTGAACCCTAACTAGTATAAACGAAGCCGAAGCAATTTAGCCTTCTATGGCAGGGGAGCCGAAGCCGAAACAATTTGGCCTTCTATGGCAGGGCGTAAAGAAGATGCCAAAGAAAATGTTGAGGAATGCCGTGAAATGTTAAAGAAAAATGTTGGTACATGTAAGAAAGTTAAAGAAAAAATGGCAGCATGAGTACTAGCACTATGTACTTGGAAAAATTGCCGGTACTCATGCGTATTCATTGTATTGCAGGTACAGGCACTATGAATTCCAAAGAAATGCTAAGAAAAATATTGGTACTTGTAAAAAAGTTAAAGAAATGTTAAAGAAAAATGTTGGTACGGCGTAAAGAAGGGACTCTTGCGTATCCGTACTATAAGCATGCAACACTTTTGAAAATGACTCCCACTTTAAAACACACCTATACCCCCTCACATCTCCCCCAGTTGAGGCCCACATCGCAATCTTAGAATGACCAAAGTTTTAGATTCTTGAAAAAAATCGCACTTTCTAAAATGTTTCGCACTCTTTCGGCTCTTTTTTTTTTCACCGGCCATTTTTCTTACCCGCCTCGTGTACCCACCCG
>CM014278.1:47734050-47764699 GCA_004135705.1 Alloteropsis semialata
GGGTTTTCTATTTTCTATTTTGTTTCTACTCTTTGTTATCATACTGCATATACTAACAAAGAGCCGGGGACTACCATGCTGAAAATTTTCTTTTCAGACCTATTCTATGCATCCCGAGCTCTACGCTCGGGGGCTCCCCATTTGATCGGAAAGTTTCTTGCAGTTCGTACTTCTAGACTCTTTTTCAGCATGCCAGCATGACTGTAAAAGAGCCCGGGGGCTACTACGGTACTACTACCATGCAAGAAAAGGGCTTTTTAATTCAAGAAAGCTAGGCAGACGCTAAAATTACCGAACACCATGACTACAAGGAATTACACAGTTCAGCAGGCCGCCCGAGTCTCAGCAACTAAACAATTCCGGAATAGCTTATGGTAACGGGATTTTTGGCTATGGAAAAGCTATCAGTTAAAAAGATCCATGAAAACACCGATCAGCTCCAAAGATTTACGCAAAAACATGCATGCATATGTTTAGCAAAACTAAATCACATTCTAAACTGTTAAAGTCTTGTCCTATTACAGGAATTCAGCACAATGTTCAGGGTGATTCTTCCGAATCACTCAGATGGAGACCAAGTTTCTTGACAAAAGGTTCAACCATTGGGTTAAGACTCTCAAACATGGCCTCGGCATCTGACGTCGAACACTTGAAGCCTTCTGAGAGCACAGAAACGTCCAGATTAGGGATATGGCTCTTCAGAGCCCCGACGGTTTGAGTTGCAGCAATGCAGGCACCTTCCATCAGCCTGGTTTCCAAGGATGAATTATGCTTCTCTAATGCTTCAAGTCGGGCAGTCAGATCGGCCAGCTTCCCTTCGAGGTCCGAGTTCTTCTTCTCGAGCAATTCAATGCTCTTGGAGTCAGCTACAGGATCAAAGGCAGCGTATAGATCAAAAATAAAGATTCAATAAGCAAAGCGTAAGCTTTAAGTTACATACCTTCTTTCTCGGACTGGAGAACAGTCACCTGGGCTCCCAGTCTGATCACAGATGCTTCAGCAGCAGAGGCACGAGCGTCCAGCAAACGCCATTGCTCTTCAGCTGTTGAGAGCACGCTATAGATCGGGACCAGGGGCGTCGGGACGGGTCCTACAATCTCCGCAGTCTTCTCTAAGTCATCGGGTTGTGCTGTCGAGTCCAGCTCGGGAGTTTTCTCTTTAACGGATGGCTTGACAGGAGAAGAGGCTGTGGGATCGGGACGCCTGAATTCCCAAACAATCAACGCACAATGAAAATAACATTTGAGAAAAATGTTCATACATATTCAAAGATTGTCAAAGCTCTTACTTGGCCGTCGGAATGTTGAATTTAAACCTTTTGGCTCCAGCAGTCAGCTTTGATAATGGCCTGGTCGGACGAATTTCCTGTCGAGAAGTCTCCCGATCATGTTTAGCTTTGGATATGCGATCAAAGGCTGCGAATAAACGCCCGAATACGATCATGCTTGGTACCTGGGCGACAGGACGAGGCTGATTGTGACTGGGCTGCCGACTGGCTGACCCCGGCGATCCAGAGACTTCCGAATCTGGAACTATCCCTCTACACTGTGAGAGCGTTTCCGAGTTCGGGGGATATTCGCCTGGGGGCTGCTCGGGATCTCCTTTTCCGAACCAGGTGATAGTTCGGGTGGTTCGTTGATCGGGGCCCTGGTACCCTGATCAACAGGCTGCTCGCCCTCCTCTTCGACATTGATGGCACCGCTCTGGGGAGGGGCGTCAACAATAGCTGGAGCCTGGTCGGAAAAAAAGAGAAATGTTATATCATTATCATACAAGAAAGAACGTTTTTCTGAGAAACAGTTTACCTTTGGAGGGGGGTTCTCAGCGCTATAAGGTACTGGGACGTCTTCCCAAACCGGGAGGCCAGTCCCGAACATCTTGTTCAAGCGTTCGAACACTTCTGACTCTGGGACAACTGCTAGTTAAGAGTCATGAACTCAAATGACCGAACTAACTCGGAAAAACAACAGAACAGACAAATGAATGCTCACCATCAGGTTTCATCCTGTTCGGATCATTGACGCCCGTGAATGTCCAGGCATATCGGTCATGAGTCATGAGCGGAATGAATCTCCATCTAATGAAGATTTCCGCCACATGAACTGCCGTCAAACCTGCGTTGCGGAGCTCCACGATCCGATCAATGTGCTTTTTCATATCCGGGGTGAGTCTTGGCACGGCCTTGACCTCGTCCTTGAGATTCGGCATCAAGTACTTCCCTTTTGCCCGCGAGGCTTGGGGAAGGGTGATGTAAAACCAGTGACGTTCATATCCTTTCCAGCTATCTTTGACTGGAAAGGGGATGTAAATCTCCCGATTTCTCAAAGAGAAACTGATGGACCCAATCATCAGTTGATTTTTATAGTATGAAGGGTTATAAAAATACCTCCACAGCAGCAGCGAGGGTTTAATTCCTAACCAGGCTTCGCACAAGAAGGCAAAGACGGTAAGCATTGTCAAAGCGCCAGGCTTAAGGTGCACAAGCTCTATTTGGTAATATTCACAGACGCTGTGGAGGAACTCAGACGGAAAAACCCCGAATCCGCAATAAAAGAACTCCAAGAACACCACCATCTCGAGAGTGTCGGGGGTCGGAAACATCTGACCTTTGGCATGTTGCCGAGGGAAGAGTTCGGTGCTTGGGAGTAATCCAAGATCCTCTAGCTTCTGCAGGTGTTTCTCCGTCGTGGTCGATTTCTTCCAGTATTCATTCGCAGTAGGGATCGTGTTCCCACTGCGGAGTTCGCGTCCGGTCGCGGCGTTGCTCTGGTTCTCAGTGGACTCGGTGCCGGAAGATGACTGGTGCGTGGATGCCATGGCGACTGGAAACTAAGCAAGGTTGGAGGAGCAGATGAACAGTGGTTGAGAATGGCGAGTGTGGGTGTGGACAAGGAAGTCGAAGTCCCAAATAGATCTCAAGCGGCCGCGCTTGGGGGCTTTATGGTTCTGCGAGGGAGCGCGAGCCCCGAAAAACCTGCCCTTGAGCCGCGCAATCCGCAGTGACTGTTGGGTCAAAAAGATTCTTTCCTTTTTCTGCGGCACGCGTCGTTTCGAAAATTGTGCAGGACAGATTCAACGCATTTAGAATTGGTAGGCCTACAAGGGAAGCTATCAGTTTAAAATGACCGAACACTTAGTGTGAAGCGAGGAGATCTCCCGATCACGTTTGATTGGGATCAAATTTCCCGAACACACTAAAGATCGTCAGTCTGTTCGGGAGAGAGTTTATTCAGGATGATTTAGTCTGGATGAATAATTTCCTAAACAGATTGACTTAGATAAAATTTCAAAGCATGAGAAATTCAAAATTACATCCATCAGGTGAAATTTCTTCATTGAATCCAAAAGAGGGAACATTTCACAATGGATCGATAACTATCCTAAAATCCAAATACTAAAGCACCCTGATCTTGGGTTGATGAATATCAACTGCTGATCAGGGCGATGGCGTAGTCTCCGGTGGATCATCATCTATCGCGTTCTCCTCCTCGGAGTCGCTGACGAGATCCACAAGCGCTCCGTCTCCAGGAATCCCGATCAGGTCGCGGTTCAAGGAGACGAAGAGGCGCCGGGCGAATTCCTCGTCGCCGCTGGTGTCCACCGGAGCAGAAGACGAAGATGCGCCTGCGTCCGCCGCTTCTGGCTTCAGCCGGATCCCGCTCCCTCCTTGCTTTGGCTCGTCGTCGGAGGAGAGGGAGATAGGGGACGCCGGAGCCGGGGAGGAAGGCGCAGGGCGTTTCCCGGCGGCAATGCTCGACGGAGCAGCCTCGGGAGATGGTGGCGCGGCCACCGGAGCCTCCTCTTTTGGTGGCTCAACTTCGACTCCTTCATCCCCATGCCAGGGGAGAGCTAGGAGCGGAGCCTGAGGAGGAGCGACGGGTGGTGTCGTCGCCGGCGGGTCCTCCGGCTTGTCAGGCGGTTGTTCGCCGGAGCTGCGAGGGGAGTCTCCGAAGAGGAGGCGAGGAAGCTTGAATCTACTACTAAGCTTTTTCTTTCCCATGGCGAGAGGAGGGAGAAGGTTTAGAATGGAAAGTTCAAGTACGGATCGATCTAGGAAATCTGATATTTAAAGACCCAGAGATGCAACGCTTCGCGCGGGATTCGAGGAGACGGAGCAGAGCCGTACTGCGTGCACTGCTAAAGTTCCGGGAGACGTGCGGAGTGGGTTTTAAATGCACTGGGCAGCAGTTGCATCACTCCTGGGGCGTTTCATTTTCCAAGACGGAACAGTTCTTTTATATTATTATGGCTGATATTTTTCTTTGACCTTATCATTCAGATGCAGGTTTCCACATTCAAGAGTTCGGGAACTTTTCTGGCTCTCATGATTGACGAGATATTCTCATATCCAGAAATCACCCGAAGAGCAAAAAGACCCGAAGACTATTGAACGATCAACCTTTTCTGAACAAGATAAGCTCGGGGGCTACTGTTGAGGCCATAATACCAGGGTACCCGACCACGAGGATTGCCGACTACCGATTCCAAGACGACCAAGACTCCGAACAAGACACGACGACCAGATCGCAGGAGGGAAGCCCGAAGACAGTTCGAGTCCTACTAGGTTTAGGTCTGTTTTGTCTTGTAAGGCACGTCTCCCTGGATATAAAAGCGGGGGTCCTGTCCGTAGAGGGTATTCTCAATAGTTGCTCATTGATCCACAAGTTCGCCCGAGGGTACTTGTTACGCATTGTAATCTGTACTCGACGAAATAATACAAGCAGCAACTGGACGTAGGGTTATTACTCGATCTCGAGGGCCCGAACCAGTATAAAAATCCCGTGCCCTTCTGTTCATCATCGTGATCAATCTTCGCACAAAGCGGGGTGTCTGCCGGACAAATATCTGACGAGTACAACCTCGACACTTAGAATCAGAACGATCCTGTTAATGTTTTATCTGCTTATTTGCTTAATCTGATTAACACCTTTGCGAGCATCTTGTTTAGTTGTTGGATTGGTAAATTGAGTCTGATTGTTTAGCTACTTAATCCGATTATTGCTGGAGTAAGTTCGCTGCATCCGTCTGTGAAACCGTGTCGAAACAGCTTTGGTCCGATTGGTTAGCTAGATGGTCCGATAAGATAGATCAAACCGGCAACTAAGCAAGGTGGACAATGTATCGGCTCACACTTTGATTATTTAATATCTTGCTCAAAGGTATAGCTGATCCATTACTCACATATTGGCCATGTTTTACACTTTATTTCATTATTTAAAGGCTGATCTGTCACAAGGTCCGATCCTGATTGGTCCGATTCTGTGGTCCGATTAGATGACTGATTGAGGTCCGATTATATTGGTCCGATTGGAGTTGTCTATGAAGTCCGATTTTGAGGTCCGATTGGCATCGGCCGATGCAAGTCTGATTGGGTCTTGGCTGAAATCCAACGTGCCTCTGCCGTTTGGAATAGAGCCGGCACAATCAAAGAGTAATTTAACTGTTTTATCCCCTTGTCAATTTCAGGTCAAATTGACTGGCACGCCGCGAACCTGAACGAAGTGCAGGCTGGCACTGGAGTGAAGCAGATCTCCCTGGTCTTCTTGTGTTGACCGCTGAGGATACGATCGCCGATTTTCCACGTCAACACATAGAGAGACGGGGGGAGGCTTGGAGAGGGCTCGAGAGAGTACAGGGATAAGGGCGGCAGTTTGCCGAGGCGGCTGGGCGCGGGGTTCGTTCCGAGGGGAGCGGGGAGATAGGGATAGCGCTGTGGGGGTGAACGCGGGGGTGGAGCGGCAGTTGCGGAAGCAGGCGCGTGGGAGCGTGGCGGTGTGCGCGCGGCGAGCGGCGGCTGTTCAGCGAGCGCCCGGGGCGGCGTCGGGAGGTAAAAGGAGGCGCTGACACGCGGGCCCGGTTGGTCAGCGAGTGAGGAAGACAAGAGAGTGCGGGAGAGAGGGGGAGGCCGAGCGGGCCGGTGTTGGGCCGCTTGCTGGGCCTACCGGGGAAGAGGGAGAGAAAGAGAGTGAAATGGGCCGGGCTAGATTGGAAAGAGAGGAAGGAGGGAAAAAGAATTGGTTTAAAAGTTGTTTGAATTGGGATTTGAGAAGTTTGAGAGGAATTTGAGTGGAGTTTGAATTTGGAGAGGATTCAGGAATTCACACAAGCAACCAAAGCAAATGCAAAGGCATGAAATACAACAATCATTTGTTGTACTAAAATTAGGTAATTATTATTTAAGTATTTAGGGCCACAAATTCATTAAAAGTAAACTCATTGAACCTAGATAAATCTAAAAGAAAACAAATGTTGCTATAATTTATTAAGTGATGGAATTTGGGGTGTTACAAATCCTAACCCCCTTAGAATCTCGTCCTCGAGATTCGGATAGATTTGGATACAACTGCGGGAATTCTGCCATGAGCTCATCTTCTCTTTCCCAGGTAGCTTCATCCTCTGAGTGATGACTCCACTGCACTTTGCACATTTTGATGACTTTGTTTCTCATGGCTCTTTCTGATGTTTCTAAGATTTTGACTGGGTGCTCTGAATAAGTCAGATCATCTTGCACATTAAGCTCTTCCAATGGCAGTTGCTCTTCGGGTACCCTCAAACACTTTTTCAACTGAGAAATGTGGAACACATCGTGAACATCTGACAGTCGCTCGGGTAACTCCAGCTGATATGCCACTTCACCTTTCCTTTTCAAGATCTGAAAAGGACTGATATAGCGAGGTGACAACTTTCCCTTGACTTTGAATCTGCGGAGGCCTCTGATGGGTGACACCTTGAGATACACATAATCTCCTACCTCAAACGTCAACTCTCTTCTCTAGGTACCGGCATAACTCTTCTGTCGTGACTGAGCAGTCCTGAGATTATCTCGGATTATCTGGACTTGTCTTTCAGCTTCTTGCAGAATTTCTGGTCCAAAAACCTGACTTTCACCTGTCTGACTCCAGTATAGCGGTGTCCTACACCTTCTTCCGTATAGAGCTTCAAATGGAGCCATCTTGAGACTGGCGTGATAGCTGTTGTTATAAGAGAATTCTGCGTACGGCAAACTCTTATCCCAACTGCCTCCATGCTTTAAAGCACAAGCTCGTAGCATATCCTCTAAGATTTGATTTGTCCTCTTAGTTTGTCCGTCTGTCTGCGGATGATATGCTGAACTGAAATTAAGCTTAGTGTCCATTGACTCATGCAGTTTCTGCCAAAAATGGGATGTGAACTAGGTACCTCGGTCAGACACTATCTTCTTTGGCACTCCGTGTAAACACACAATTCTGGACATATGCAGCTTTGCTAACTTGGCTCCCGAATATGTGGTCTTGACTGGAATGAAGTGAGCAACTTTGGTCAATCTGTCCACAATAACCCATATAGAATCATAGCCATCTCGAGTGCGAGGCAATCCGACGATAAAGTCCATACTAATTTCTTTCCATTTCCACTTGGGTACCTTTAGCGGCTGAAGCAAACCTGCTGACCTTTGGTGTTCCGCCTTCACTCTTTGGCATACGTCACACAAAGCCATGTGAGTTGCCACGTCTCTCTTAAGACCATACCACCAATATTTCTCCTTCAAGTCCTGGTACATCTTGGTACTACCGGGGTGAATGGAATAGACAGTGTCATGGGCTTCCTTCAGTATGAGCTCTCGAAGACGGTCGTTGTCGGGTACACAGATCCTTTTTTTTGAACCAAATAGTGCCTTGATCATCTTCAGTGAAGTCGGTTGTTTTCCCTAAACCAATCAGAGCCTTGATTTCTTTGATCTTAGCATCCGTCAACTGACCTTGCCTGATTTTCTGCTCAAGAGTGGGTTCAATCTCCATAGTCATAGCTTCCGAGTTATAGAGAATCCCGAGATTGAGTCGTTCTATTTCCCAACACAATTCCTGAGGCATCAGTCGAGCTATAGCCATGTTAGCTTGACTCTTCCGACTCAAAGCATCTACTACGACGTTTGCCTTGCCAGGGTGATACTGGATATCCAGATCGTAATCCTTTATCAGTTCCAACCATCTGCGTTGTCTGAGATTGAGATCTCTCTGAGTGAAGATGTACTTCAAGCTTTTGTTATCCGTGAAAATCTGACACTTATTTCCAATCATATAATGTCTCCAGATCTTCAGTGCGTGCACGATGGCGGCTAGTTCCAAGTCATGAGTTGGATAGTTTTGCTCATGCTTCCCCAGCTGCCTTGATGCATAAGCTACCACTCTTCCTTCTTGCATAAGCACACAACCAAGACCGAGACGTGAAGCGTCACAGTAGACATCGAACCTTTTGTGTATATCTAGCATTATCAACACTGGGGCCATGGTTAACCTCTTCTTCAATTCTTCAAAGCAATTCTAACAAGTTTCATCCCATTTGAACTCTCGTTCTTTCTCCAACAATGAAGTGAGCGGTTTCACAATCTTGGAGAATCCTTCAATAAATTTGCGGTAATACCCTACCAAACCAAGAAAACTCCTGATCTCGGACAAATTTGTAGGCGGTTTCCAGTTCAACACATCCTGAACCTTGCTGGGATCAACTGCTATTCCTCCGTCGGTGATGACGTGACCAAGGAAAGAAACTTCTTTCAACCAGAAATCACACTTACTGAGCTTGGCATACAACTGATTCTCTCAAAGTTTCTATGGTACCAACCTTAGATGTTCTTCATGTTCTTCTTCATTCTGAGAAAACACCAAGATGTCGTCGATGAACACCACTACAAACTTGTCGAGGTATTCCGTGAACACCTTGTTCATCAAGTACATGAAGTATGCCGGGGCGTTGGTCAATCCAAAAGACACCACTGTGTACTCAAATAACCCATATCTGGAGGTGAACGTTGTTTTGGGAATATCTTCTGGTCGGATTCTCAACTGATGATATCCTGATCGTAGATAATAATGTGTCAATTTAGCGCAAGAGAAATATAAGCATAAACACAATTTTTCAACTGGAAGATATCTAGTTTCTGCATCGATCAATTTCTGACTTTAATAATAAACCACTCTCTCTTTTTCTTCAAATTCCTGTATCAGGATTGACCCGATTGACAACTCATCGGTCGACAAATATAATCGGAATGGCTTATCTCTCTGAGGTGGAATCAAAACTAGCGGTGTCATCATATATCATTTTATATCATCAAACACCTTTTGTTGCTCTTCTCTCCATACAAATTCCTCATCGGCTTTCAATTTCAGCAGTGGAGAGAAAGGATGAATTCTTCTAGATAAATTCGATATAAATCTTCTAACAAAATTAATCTTACCAATCAACGATTGGAGACTCATTTTATCGGTGGGTGGTTTTGCATCCTTAATAGCCTTCATACTCTTTTGTCCGACTTCAATCCCTCTTTCATGAACCATGAAGCCCAAAAATTGTCCAGCCGATACTCCAAATGCACATTTATTAGGATTCATCTTCAAACCATGCTTTCTCGTGCACTCAAAAGTTTCCCGCAAATCGGCCAGATGCTGCTTGTATCCATCGGACTTCACCACCACATTATCAATGTAAATTTCAACAATCCTGCCGATCAATTTATGGAAGATATAATTCATTGCTCTCTGATATGTAGCACCAGCATTTTTTAAACCAAAGGTCATTACAACCCACTCATATAATCCAAGAGCGCCAGGACATCGGAATGCAGTTTTAGGGATATCTTCTTCTGCCATGAAAATTTGATTATATCCTGCATTACCATCCATAAAACTAATCACCTTATGTCCTGAGGCTGCATCGACCAACATATCAGGATAACCATCCATTGGAGTTGCTTTATTGAGATTCCTGAAATCCATACAAACTCGCAATTTCCCATTTTTCTTGAAAACAGGAACGATGTTAGATATCACTCAGCATATCGACAAGGTTGAATAAACTTAGCTTCATATAACCGAGTTATTTCGGCTTTTATTTCTTTATCTAATTCTGGTTTAAATCGTCTCGGTGCTTGTTTAAAAGGCCGATACCCTGGTTTGATCGGGAGCCGATGTTCAACAATAGATCGGCTTAAACCTGGCATTTCATAGTATTCCCAAGCAAAATAATCACGATACTCTTTCAGTAACTTCATTAATTCTTGTTTAAACTCAGGATCCTAATTTAGCACTAACATATGTCGGCCGAGGTCTATCTCCTAAGCCTATATCTACCTCCTCTAACTCATCGGCCGACGTAAACCCTTGACCAAGTTTACCCTCATCTTCTACAAACTCTTCCATTAATATAAACTTTCAGAGCCGACTGCTTGGATCGGCTTTATCCCATCATCGGACATTTGAAGAAATTTGCCTTCCCAGACTTTGCCTGATGAGCACTCTATTCCTTCAAACTCCCAAACTGTCAAATCGGCAGTAGCAATACTGACCGATTCATCGACTTGAACAATCTCGATGTGATCTCCATGCCATTGAATAAGACACTAATGCATAGTAGATGGCACGAAGCAATTAGCATGGATCCAATCATGCCCAAGGAGCAAACTGTAAGACCCTTTGCTATCGATGACGAAGAAAGTAGTAGGCAATGTCTTGTTTCCGATCGTCAGTTCAACATTCAATGCCCCCCCGAGCTGGCGATGGATTCCCATCAAAGTCCTTAAGCATCATATCAGTTTTGATCAAATCATCAAGCCCTTTGCCAAGCTTCCGATATGTAGTATATGGCATCAAATTCACTGCAGCCCCCCATCAACAAGCACCTTCGTCATCGGCTTGCCATCAACATATCCTTTAACATACAAAGGCCTCAAATGCCGATACTTTTCATCAATTGGCTTTTCAAACACAGCTTGTTGAGGTTGTAAGACTAACTGTGCCATAGCTTCTTCAACATCATCGGCCTCATCATCGGTTAAACTTACATTGTACTCAACTGGAAGCACAAATACCAAGTTTACCGACGCCGATGGTCCTTCTTCATCACACTTGGGCTTAGCTCTCCAGATCTTGGAATTATCATCTCCTTGACATTTTTCTTTAAGCTGTTCCCTGTATCGAAGACGCTGAACCCTTCTTTTTTGTGTTTTAGTCAAACCCTTAGGACACCACTGCGGATTAACCTTAGGATGCGGACCTGGTTTGACATCCTGATCTTCTTCCGATTCCTGCACATCGTCTGGTTTTTGTATATTTTCCTTTTTTCTGTAAACCAAATGATCATGTACAGAAACACGTTCCTCTTTATATTTTTGGCAGTCATTATACCTACGGTGATCATTGTCCCATCGGTCATAGCACCGATTTTCATACTCATGCCGATCATGATATTCACGCCAATCTTCGCGTTCTTGCTGATAAACAACTTCATCATGCTAATTACATTGACGTCCATAATCTAAACGATCATGCACAAAATGGCGCTGTCTTTTTGAATCCCTATAACTTTCTACTGATCGCTGCACTCTGGACAATCATAGATTGATGGAGGTCTCAACCTTTCATTCTAGCAAAACCTGAAAAACGGACATCCCCAACGATCTTCATCATCAAATCTCTTTGTGGGAGGATTTCGATCTCTTTCTTGCTGACGCATGTATTTATCAATAAGTTGCCCTAACGTAACCCTTGGCTTTTCTCTTCGGCGGTGATCTTCACGATAAACTTGATAGTTCTGATCCCTCACCTCATCGGCCGACACATGGCATTCAGGATCAACAGCTCCCGAATTCTTCGCATGGTCCGATGTGAGGACTTTAGCCTTCATTTTTCTGTCAGGTGCTCCGATTTCAACCATGTTCTGAGGAAATGGATGTCCATCGAGTTTCATTGGCTTCTTGCCGGATTCTACTTTGATGATTCCCTTCTCAATTGCCGATTGAATCTCATTGCGGAAGACTTTGCAATCATTTGTATGATGGGACACTGAATTGTGCCATTTGCAATATTTTTCTTCTTTAATTACTCGGCAGAAGGAATCGTATGATTCGGAGATAGCCTAATTTGCTTTTCTGCTGACAATAAATCAAATATTTTATCGGCTTTAGTAATATCAAAGCTGTACCTTTCTGGCTTAACCTTNCGCCGCCGCTCTTCCACTACCCCGTCGCCGCCCCGCCGCCTCGAGCCTCCCTTGTCCTAGGTGAGAGGCGGGACGTGATCCCCTCGGCCTCCTCTCCCTCCCACGCCTCTCCACGGCCGTCGCCGTGGCCCGGAGGCCGGCAAGCCGTCGCCGCCCGAGCCACCGCCGCACTCCCCTCCTCTCCTTTCCGTTCGGCCGAAGGAAGAAGAGAGAAGGGAGGAATGGATGTTTTGCAGAAAGCCCCCTGCCTTTCTCAAAATCCCAAAAGAACCCTTTTTCCTTTAGACAGTTTTCAAAGATAGCCCCTGATCTTTATAGATAATCCCAAATGAGACCCTGGCCATTACCACCACCCCCAAAATCTTTTCTAAATTACAATCAGGTCCTTCCACTATGCAAAGATATTCTAGAAAGGTCCCTGGCCCTTTATAATATTTATAAAGAGGTCCTAAACCTCCCAAATGAGCCCTAATACCTCCTTAACCTCGTCATTTTATGCGCCAAACTCCTCCGGAATTCCACCAAATTCGCACACACCTTTCTTTCATCTATTCCGGCCAAGCTATACAAAACTCACTCATAAATAATCCTCCTTCCTATTTTATTTTATTATTTCCCTTTTCCAACTCATCGGTAAAGGATTGTTGTTTTCTTATTGTGTGTTGTTTGTGCGTGCCCTAGACGACGGAGTGAACGAGAAAGGACAGTACCGCGAGCCGGAGTATGAAGGAGAGTACGGCGAGCCCGAACCCGACGACTTGTACCACGAGCAGGAACTCCCGGAAGCTTTTGGAGACGGCAAGTCCAATCCCATCCTTTGATGCATGTTTATCCCAGTTTTATAAACACAACCTATTGGCCTTTGATAAATTGCATTGTTTTACTATTGAAAACCCGGTTGGATAGCCATTCCTTGATTGATATGATCATGCCTTGATAACCTAGTTATCTCTGAATATGATTTGCTCTGTTTGGATGATAACCACTGCTAGAATGCTTAGGACTTGTTTTCTTTAATTAAAACAATCATGACTATACTTGGTTTATTAAAAGAATAAAAGTGTGAGTGTGTTGAGTAAAGAAAATGGGTTTCGAGTTTTGGAAATAAAGAAAAAGTGTTGGATAAGATGGATGGGTATTTCTTTGTGAAATACCATTTGGAGGCTTGTACCTTTGTGGTTAAGCAAGTTGGGAGATATCCATTTTGTCCGGTTTTAAACCGAGGTGATGTGTCATCTTGCCTAACCCAATTATCTCGTACAACCACTCGACTCTTGTATGGTGCAAGGGCTTAGTCTAAATCCCACTAGCCAGGCTGTTAGTTGTCTGGAGGCAGGTGTGCAGCGGGAAACCAAGTGCCGACTTAGTGTCATGGGTGCCGACTTGGTGTCATAAACCCCCTTGGTTATTTTCTCGTGATGGCTAGGCAGTTTTGGCTATGGTGGGTAATGGCTTCGATAGGATCCGCGCTGGCACTAAGGTGACCGTGTTGCGGTACCCTACTTGTGGTGAAAGTGTACACCTCTGCAGAGTTTCCAAACTATTCGAATAGCCGTGCCCACGGTCATGGGCAAGTTATGGCTTGGTCACAATACCGAAGGTTTTGGGATGGGATGGAGTGTGTTGGTTTTGGAAAGAGTCCGGCTTTGTGCTGGGAAGCTACGACGGATGGGGAATCCGGTAGCATTAAAAATTTGGATCCTTTGTGGATCAACCCCCACTTATTGTTTTGTTACTAAACTTGCTTTGCCAAAATCTTTCTTGACAAAACTTTGCATGTGTTACAAACTAGCTTTATCGCAAATGAAACTTAGCCTATTCCTTGATATATCCTGTGCATATTTCTGTGTTAACCCCTCCGTGGGTGTGGTTGGACTTGCTGAGTACTTTTGTACTCACCCTTGCTTTTGTTGCTTCAGAAGAAGACCCGGACTTTGTTGTTGAGGACGCTGAGTAGGTGGTCGCTTCCACACCCAACTTTGCCTGTGGAGTTTGGACCCGCCCAAGATGTCTTCGCTGTCGCGTAGCTCTGATCCCTTTGTTGAGCCGGTCTGGTTCATAATCTAGCTCATCGCCGTAGTTTACCTTCTGGTTATCCTAGCTTGTATTAGGTGCCCGCTCCCTCGGGGGCTGTAAGGTTCTGGACTATCTATTGAATAAATGTGTATCAGCCTCCTGGGACTGATAATTTGTATCACATTTAGTCTCTGCTTAGGCAGGGGCGCTTCAGTGCCCTAGTTCTCCACACTTGAAGCAGCCATTCGGTGGAACTTGTGCGGCTGAGTTGTTGTTGCTACCATTATTGTTGCACACTGGAGCACCAGAAGAACTGCCAGAACTGTTCTGCTGGAAGTTGGGGTTGCGCTGGGCCTGCTGATTGAAGCACTGGGGCTGCAGCTGGCCACGGTACTGCTGATTCTGCTGAAAGTTTTCGCCTTGCCCTCCAGAGCGAAACTGGGATCCCGGCTGAGAGTTGAAGCGCGGGCGGCTATTGCTAGACTGTCCCTGAGACTGGGACTTCCTCTTGAGCTCACCGAGCTCCTTGCGGGTATTCTCTAGGCCAATAGCTTTGTCCAGGAGCTTCTGGAAGGACGGGAAGGTGTGGCTCTGCAGCTGGTACTTGAGTGGGCCGATCAGACCATCCAAGAAGTGGTCCTGCTTCTTCTCGTCATCATCAACTTCAGTGGGCGCGTAGCGGGACAACTGGATGAACTTGTCCCGATATTCACTCACAGATATGTGGCCTTGCTTCAGTGCCAGGAACTCATTCTTCTTGAGTTTCATCACACCAGCTGGGATGTGATGCGAGGGAAACTTTCCTGGAACTCTGCCCAGGTGATGGTGTTGGCGTCAGCGTGAGCAGCAGTGTAAGCATCCCACCAATCAGATGCAGATCCCTCCAAGCGTCTAGCAGCATACAAGACCCTCTCACGGTCAGTGCACTGCGTGGTGTCCAGCTTCTTGCCAATGACCTTCAGCCAGTCATCAGCATCCAAAGCGTGGTCCGCTGAGTGAGAGTAGGTTGGTGGGTGGTGACTCATGAACTCCCGGTGTCTGTCACTGGCTTGTGGGGGCATATGGGGTGGCTGCTGGTTCTGCTGTGCTTGCATGTTGTGCACAGTGTTAGTCAGGTCCTGCAGCAACTACATCTAGGCGGCCAAGAACTGCTCCATTGCTGGGTTTGGGGGTGGAGGCGGTGCTTGATTCTGCTGGTTAGCGACGTGAGCACGCCTGACACTTGGGATGTCTTGTCCTCTGCCTCTCCTGGTATTTAACATCTGATTGTTAGAAGAGTACTTTAGATAAGGCCAAGGTAGAACTAAAACTGACTTTAGCTTTAATTTAATAATGCATTTGTGGCCATCACTCCACAAAAGCATGACAATCATTACATAAAAGATCCAAATCAAACAAGTAGCAAACAAGCAAAGATAAACATCGCACGTTCTCGTAGGAATGAATCTAACGCGATGACTTATTTTGGTGGACTCCCTAATCCTAGCAAAGGAGACCGGAGATAGAGCCTGGTGCACCGAGACCAAGCCTCTTGCGCGGGGGCGAAGCGGCGGGAAAGTCGGCTGTCTCTGCCTCCACTGGGGGAACACGTCCCACCACCTGAGCCTCCAGCTGCCATATCCTGGCCTGAGCACCAGCCAGTCTCTCGTAGGTCTCCAAGAGGTCCAAAGCAGTGTTCTCCACATCGGTGTTGAGGGCGGCGGTGACGCGAGCGAGGATGTTGACTCGGGGCTCCTGGTGTCCTCCAAGTGGCACGTGGGTCGCCCCTGTGCCACGAGCCCATCGTGGAAGGTGGCGGTACTCCGTGATGCTCAGCTCACCACGGCGAGTGTGGCTGAGAGACCACAGAGCTCTCCTGGCGGCGCTGCTGACGGCGATGATGACGATGGAGTATGGGATGTTGGAGTAGTGCACCGAGACGGTCCTGTATCCATCCGTGTCAGTAGCCTCCTGGATGTTTACTCGGCTGATGTAGTAGATCGGCATCCCTGGTCCGTCGACGCGCTGCGAGATGTACAGGGGCTTGGTGTTGTTGCCCAGCTCCCGTAGTACCTCCACAAGCAGCTTAGGGAAGGCGCCGGTCTCGTCGTCGGAGGTGCGAGACTCATAGGATGTCCTCACAACCTCGGCCTCACCAGCCAGTACCTCGTTCTGGCCAACGCCAGAACCGTCATCCTGGGCCTGAACCTGGTCGTCCTGACCATGGCCCTGGGCATCCTCCTGGGCGTCCTCGCCCTGCTCATGGCCGTCGTCCGGCTGTCCTCCAGCAACAGGTACTGGAGCGTCCTGAGTAGGAGCGGCAGGTGCTGGTGGAGCGTCAAGTGCGGGGTCCACTGGGACGAGGTCTCCGTCTTCATTCTCATCAAAGTAGTAGAGCTCCACAGGCTCTTCCTCCTCCTGTTCCACCACTGGGGGAAGCCGCGGAACTGGTTGTGCAGGAGCGATGCGCTTCCTGCCTCCGGTGCTCTTGCGTGCTGTCTGCCTCTGCCTGACCATCTGTGATAGAGCAAGAACAAAACTAAGTACAAGGACAAAAAGAGATAGAACAGGAACAGAGTAAGTTTTTATGCAAATAAAATTTTTCCTAAGAGCAGAAAGGCTGACTAAGAATGTGAATCCTAAGTTTCGACCATTTTCTAACTAGGCTAGCGTCCTACAGTCAACATAGCTTTGATACCACTTCTGTCACACCCGATTTTAAGGACAAAATCGAATGCATCACATATGTGTGCCAGGACCCGTTCATCACACATATGCTGACTTCATCAGTGAATATATCAAAAGACAATATTTAAAGCGTACAAAGAGAGTTCATAACTTATTACCCTCATCGATATTTAGACACGAAGGTCTTAAACTTTCATCGATAAGCTAAAACGAAACAGCTTCACGACTCCTTCCACAGGCTATAGACTGGTTGAAGCACGCCTTAGAACTCCTCGAAGTACTCCTTCCACAGGCTATAGACTGGTTGAAGCACGCCTTAGAACTCCTCGAAGTCGCTGTAGTGCTCCACTTTATTGTTATCTTCTGAACTGCAGTTGTTTAGCAAGAGTGAGTACACTTATGGTTGGTACTCAACAAGTGGGGGAAAATGCAAGGCCATCAAAGGGGGTTCAGGCTCATGCGGTTAGCACTTTTAGTTGGTCAAGTTTTATTAGCAAGCACCTATTTACTAGATGTAAGTATATACCAACCCAAATTAAGCATAAAATTCCAAAGATATTCCACCAAATACCAAGAACCACAAATTAAGATCATGTTTCAGTTCGATTATCATGTGAGGGTCCAAGCCGCTCTTAACCGTGAGCACAGCTGATATATCAGTTTTACACTCTGCAGAGGTCGTACACTTTCCCCACAGCTCATGTTCCCTTGGTCGCCCGGGTTTGCAAAGCCCTTAAACACTTCCTTTGGTGAGTGGCGAGGGTTCACTACAAAGCCTTTACAAAGACCCAAAGCTAACTAGCAGCCCGCTAGAGTTTCAGCAGCGGTGAGGTCCACAGCTCTGCCAAGAGAGGACGTACCTTAGCAAAGACTACTCCTACAAAAGGACCGAGCTATGACCCCTCACTGGCCCCCTCCTTGCCCTTACGCTAAGACTACTAGCCAACCCCAAGTCTAATTAATTAGCTAAGTCAGAGCCATGTGAAACTGTGGTTGCACTGTTTTCTTGGGTGGTTCTCCATATTCCCATTAATCATGATGATCTTGTAATTAAGCAAATATATAACAACATAAATAAAGCATGATTAACATTTGTATCCAAGTGACAGAACCATCCCAAGGTATAAGCAAGCTAAGCATTCATCTACCCATGATATAACCAGGTGATTCAAGGTTAAGGCAAAAAGTCTAGTCATGTTCTAATAGGTATCCCATCAAAATTAATGCATAACAGTAAAGTAAAAGTGAATTCATGAATGTAAATAGGACAAAAAGAATGTTCATGTAGAGGGAGGCCACTTGTCTTCCTCAACAAACTGCTGCTGATCCTCTTCGAACTGCTGCTGCTCTTCACCTTCCTCGAATGGCAAGTTCTCTATACAGTCACACAAAGCAATACAACAAAATAAAATACAAACAATACACCAAACAGTACTAAAAGTACAGAACAAGTACTCTAAACTAGAGAGCATGCAGAGACGATCACGTGGCCGCAAGAATCGCCCAAAACGGATTTAAAACGATGAAGTTATACTAATTACAAGGCTGCAGGGACTAATATGCAATTAAATCTAAAGGTTGCGTACTATTTTGAATAAAACTGAGGGCCTAAACATAAATACATATAAGAATACAGGGGCTAACATTTGAAAAGTGCTGATAAGGACGGTGGGTTTGAATATTTGAGTACTCAGGGGCCTAAACAGAAAATGCAAGGGCATATGTATGATTATTTTGTATTGAGCATGGATCGCGGGTTAATTAAATAGAAAGGCAGGGACTCTTTAGCAAAATGCACAGGGCGGGTGGGTCTTGACTTGGTTGACCGGTACGCCGAGATGCGTCTGAGCCGTCGGATCTAAGATGGACGGCGGGGAAAGGAAGAGGGCGCCGGCGGCCACTGGACGCGGCGGCGCCGCCGTGACTGCGGCGGGGTCTCGCCGGAGTTGAGGCTACTGAGCGCTATGAAGCACTAGGAGGTAAACAGATGGTACAAGGACGCAGTGGGGATCACGGCGAGCTCACCAGTGGGCTTCGCGACGTTGATTAAAGGGCGGGGATGGGTCGGCGACGAGGAACAGCGGCGGCGAGCTCGGTCTCGCGACGAAGGAAGGCGTCCGACGTCGAATTCGACCTCTGGACGTCGGGATTGAGCTCTGGGAGATCCTGTGTACGAGGGAGCAAGACAGAAAGGGTCAAGGGAGGCTCGGCAGGGAGGAATTGAGCGGCAGCGATGCTCTACCTCGGCACGGCGGCGGTGAGCTCCGGTAGGAAGAATCCGAGCACAAGGGAGGTGGGTTTGATGCGTGGCTTGTGTGTGCGGGTGAGGGGATGGGCGCCGGGGGTTTTATAGAGAGACAGGGGGAGGGCTAGGAGAGGGCTCAGCCGAGAGGGAGAGTGCGGGGATAAGGGCGGTAGCTTGCCGAGGCGGCCGGGCGCGGGGTTCGTTCCGAGGGGAGCGGGGAGATAGGGATAGCGTTGCGGGGGTGAACACGGGGGTGGAGCGGCAGTTGCGGAAGCAGGCGCGTGGGAGCGGGGCGGTGTGTGCGCAGCGAGCGGCGGCTATTCAGCGGGCGCCCGGGGCGGCGTCGGGAGGTAGAAGGAGGCGCTGACGTGCGGGCCCGGTTGATCAGCGAGTGAGGAAGAGAAGAGAGCGCGGGAGAGAGGGAGAGGCCGAGCGGGCCGGTGTTGGGCCGCTTGCTGGGCCTGCCGGGGAAGGGGGAGAGAAAGAGAGTGAAGTGGGCCGGGCTAGATTGGAAAGAGAGGAAGGAGGGAAAAAGAATTGGTTCGAACATTGTTTGAATTGGGATTTGAGAAGTTTGAGAGGAATTTGAGTGGAGTTTGAATTTGGAGAGGATTCAGGAATTCACACAAGCAACCAAAGCAAATGCAAAGGCATGAAATGCAACAATCACTTGTTGTACTAAAATTAAGTAATTATTATTTAAGTATTTAGGGCCACAAATTCATTAAAAGTAAACTCATTGAACCTAGATAAATCTAAAAGAAAACAAATGTTGCTATAATTTATTAAGTGATGGAATTTGGGGTGTTACATTTTTGAACTTGAGAATCATTGAAATGCCACTAGCAATACACTGTAAAGCCGTGTTTACTCAACCATAACCTGGCAGTGGTGTCTTCAGAGTAGAATCATTGAAATGCCACTAACAATACATTGTGAAGCCGTGTTTACTCAACCATAACTTGGCAGTGGTGTCTTCAGAGTAAAATCTGCTTTGTTGTAGAGGATGATCATAGTGGGTCCATTGCTTCATAATATTTAGAGTTACTATATTATCTTTGCTATAGAGCGAATAACATGCTAATAACCAAGTGATCTTCCCGTTTGGATGTAGTTAGACAAACTACATCTCATTTCATTGCAATCTAAAAAGTAACTAAGTTTGGACTAACATTTCATTGCAATCTAAAAATTGGAAGGAGAAGAAGTTATAACTACGTTGCTACTGTAATACAGATTCAGTTAAGCTATTTTTTTGCGTCCCAAGGAAACCATATAACATCTCCAAATCCCAATTGCAAAATACTAGTTCGTACAAAGGTAGACGCAACCTTAGTCATTGTATCTTGAAAAAATCAAGGTTCATCTCAACATTATGTTGCTGATGAATTATATTATATCCATGCAGAGCTATACATGCATTTCTTTTGAACTCAATATTCAGAAGTCTCATGTTTGTACATTTCTCAAACCAGGACATGACTTGTGAAAATATTTCAGATTGGCTGATTTGGTGACTCTCTGAAACATAAAAGCAGTTCTAACCTACAATTTTGGAGCCATGTTTTTTGTTGTTCTAAATATATGAACATATACTAAATTATACTGATTTTTCTTCCTTGTGGTGCAGCTGCAACATGGAAGGAAAAGGGAAATGAGAAAATATGGAAAAATGGGCGAAAATCATATTTGATGTCCCTACCTTTGTAGAATGAGTGCAGCACCCAACTGACTAATTGAGCAGGCAGCAAATCTGTTGACTTAGAACAGGATGCATTAATAATCTTGCAGTTGTTGTCGTTTACCGAAACCTCAAATCAATTGCTTCCAATGTTAGTTTGCTGCTCTCTGAGCAAATCCAATTGAGGGAGAGCAAGCCTGCTTGATTGAACGAGTGCAAAGGGTCTTGCAGTGCTTAGCGAGGAGGCCGACAGTGCGGGTCATCGCAAGGCAGCGGCACCCCCAGAACTATGGGCTATGGCTGTGAGGATGAGGCAGCGACGGTCGAGGCTGTGAAGTGAAGGGGATAGGGTCGCTCAGGGCCTCATCGTGCGCAGGCCCTTCACTGCGTATACGACGCTTGGCTGAGGTCAACGATGGACGAGCAAGTAGACGCCGAGAATGCCGCGGCTTAGGCGACTGCCGCCGCGGTGGAGGCCGAGCCATGGTTCGTGCCACCGCTTCTCCTTCTAGGCTCAGGCGCGGCGCGAGGAATGGGTACTGGCCGGGGGAGCTGAAAGCAGCCGGCGGGAGGAGGCGCAGCGAAGTCTGTGGGTCTGACGAGGTGGAAGGCCCATACTGATCTCCTAGGTGACACATTCCGTGGAGCCCAGGCGACAGTGGCTCGCACGGGGATGAGTAGGTCGATGTGGGCGTCGAGCCAGAGGGCTGTTGACACCAGCGGTGGCAAATAGAAAATCCGCAAGCGCACGGCTGTCGTAGTAGCTTTCACCCGTGAGTAAACCAGGTATCGAATCCACAGGGAACGTAAAAGTATATCTAATCACTAAAGCTGAGCCAGATCGATCGAGTGTATATAAAGGCTGGGTAGAGAGGATAACTTAGCACTAAGGCTCTGATTATAGTTAAGAGAATTCTCCTATGCTTGCTTTAGGCACCGGGGTATTCTAGGCCTCTAGGAAATTGCCGGCCAACAGCTCTACGCCGTACCTGTACGTGGAGGGTTACAAAGGACGGACAGGGCTGTCACCACCTGCCGCCTACCTCTACTAATCCGTGGGGCTACGAGGCAAACGAGGGCAGATATACACCTAAGCACCACGCCTAAGATAATATCAGCTATCCTAACCTTGATCAAAGATTAGAATACTTTATAAATAAAGCAACGAATCCACAAGCACAATAGAGACTTAATTTATCTATAACTCAGACTTAATTACTAGTTGAATCCTGGATACTCACTGAGTAGCTCGCATCCGTCGAGGTACAGGTGGAGGGTCGCCGACAGGCCGGGACTCCTCCAGACTCTCCCTCACTCTCTCCCTATTTCTACTCTGGATATGAGGAGGGCTTCGCCTTGGATCTTCACTTCTGCTCGATGATGATTAGCCCTGCCCCGAGTTCAGCTACTTATAGCTTGGAGAGGCGGTTAAGAGTCGGTTCGCAGCGGTTGAGGCGGTCCGGAGGTGGGCCCAGGTCGGCCGACTAAGGGGGATCGGCCGACCATCAGATCCACCGTCTTTGATGATCCACGGCGCAGATAAACTCCTAGTGACGGTTTACAGTTACTGGTGAAGGCGGTGCCGATTCGGGCGCGTGGCCAAGTCGGCCGACCTGGGGAGGTCGGCCGACCCAGGGCTGTGGCCCCTCGGCCCCACTTCGTCAGTGTCTCTTGCTAGTGGGTCCTGTAGTCGGTTTCCGGTGGGTAATGGCGAAGATGTGTCAGTTAAGTTAGAAATATGGGCCCATGAATCCATTTGCTTGCCACGTGGCCCAATCCCAACTCTCCATTTCCACCGTCTTGATTTCAACGTGCCTGATCACTCCTGAGTGTGCTTGTTGCTGTTGGGCTGAAAATGGACCTCACTGGGCCTGGACCCAGGTCGGCCGACCAAGGTAGGTCGGGCGACCTGGCCCTGGGCCCACTTTGGCTCTGCTTTTGCCACTTTATTCCTGTAAGCACATATACACCAAAACTCATGGAATTCATTAGTAATCAACCCTATGTCTATTTGTTTTATCATATTTTATATCTTTGTTGGCAGTAATAAGTTGTCATTAAGAATCGCCAACAAGCTCCCCCACACTTATCCTTTACTCGCCCTCGAGTAAAGTCTAAGCTTCATCATGGAGATCATTAACAAACATATAGGTTATTCCCAAACATTCAAGCTTAGTGGAAGTATATGAGTGGCTATCATGTCTTCTTGAGTTATTGCAGGAAGGAACAGTATTTTATATGACATGATACACTTCACTCTTAAGTACTTGGGGTTTTGAAATTTTGCAAAGAAAACATATGCCTTGCTCCTCAAAGAGTTTCTCTCTGGATAATCATGGTGGTTAGACAACGCTCATACTCTCCAAAATAGAACTTTTTGTGCGGAGCTCTCAAGATACATACCTTTTCTCACTTATGTTGTCATTCTAAGGATTGGATCCAAATCAGAGACAAGTCATGTAATCAAGTCAAGACTTGCAAGTGTGTGATATGAGGTGGACATTTAATGATACTCCTTTGTCTTGACCTTTCTTCCCTTTCTCTTTCTTTTGGATATGGGCTATTGCACTTCACTTTTTTTCACTCAATGCTCTTTTAGCATGAGTCTTTTTCTTCTCTTTATTTTTTCTATGCATTTAGCCCATATCTTCTTTCTATTTTAATTCTGGGAAGAAGGGTCGTTTTTCAGGAGTATTTATTTTATGACCATGAGACAAAGGCATGTTTTGCTTCATCCTCAGTGTAAGGATTTAGCTTTTATGGTGGAGTGTACGTGATCTTGACTTTAAAAACATGAAATATCTCTAATAAGGGTTACAAGACTTGAAACAACTCAAAGCTCAAAGGTAAAGCTTGATCATAATTGTAAGTGTTTGTCTCTCAAACCCATGAGGAGCATAGCAAGGTACAAAGTTTTAAAACTTTTCATAAATTCCAAGTACTCAAACAGCAAAAGTATCTTTCATATTAAAGCCATATCTCAAAATGCAATAACCTAGTTGACATGAGTTCCTATAAATATGAGGATTTCCACAAGCCAAAAGGTACAGGGAATAAAATATATGTAAGTTAATAAGAACTCCCAAGTGATGATGAGATGCAAAGGGTTGATTTTATTAAGTTTTTAAATTCCTTGATCAGGTTCTGCGAGTATTCAACTGAAATAGAGTTTAGGATGACCAAACCAGCGTGCAGGAAGAAACAGAGGTAAGGTGGGTCCCTAGCCAGGTCGGCCGATCTGGTGGGGTCGGGTGACCTGGGGGTGACTCCCCTGGTTCAGATCTTTCTCGTGCTGCTCTGTTGCGTTCTGATGTTCTCTGTTTCGCGTTGGATCGCTCTGTTTCCCGTTGCGTTTTCCCCCACACTTGTACCTTTCACTCAAAACAAGTGGAAACAAAAAGAAAACACAATCCTAATATGCTAAACACTTTATTTTATTCATCAATTCAAAGGCACATTACAAGATAATCAAAAGAAATAAATGAAATAAATGAATAGAAGGGAAACTAATGTGCCTATCCTAATCTAAGGCCTAGGGTATCTAGGGAGCATTATAGAGATTTTCATCCCCAGCAGCCTTGGCATAGCGCTTAAGTTTCACGGCTGTTGATTTGCGAAGCATATCAAAGTCGTCTTGAAGACTTATGCGCTCAAGTCGCTCTTCAGCGAACTTCTTCTCCAACTTTGCATGGTCACGACCGAGTTGATTAATCAACTCTAGTAACTCAGCATTGGAGGGAGCCTTGGGGCCTTCTCTTCATCATCACTCTCAAATTGGCCCCCAGGCCTGCGAATTGGAGGAGGCTTGATATGCCTCTTGATCTTGCCGGCGGGTGAAGATTCCACCGACTCCTCCAACTCCTTCCTCTCCTCAGGTGTGAGGGGAGGGAACAGCCCCTTACCATAGCCACCACCGGGTTTCCTTTCCCCGAAGACCCGAAAACGTGGCTCTGGGGTGCTGGCAGGAGAGTAGATGGACACATCGGACGTATAATGATACGCCACGACGTCCTCCCACTTATTCCTGACCACCTCCTTCAGCTTCTCCCCTAGTTGAAGCTTGGGGAGTCCATCCCCCTTGATTGGAGCGGCCGCCGGCGTCTTCTTTGGGGTCAATTGCCCCGTCGTCGGCCTTCTGTACGGGCTTGATGCCCGTGCATCACGCCTCTGGATTCTTCTCGGGGACTGAGATCGCGCCGCCGAGCGAGAACGTGAGGGGCCACCAGGGCCGGTCGGCCGACCAAGCACATCGGCCGACCCCCTGGTGCGGCCTCTCGCGTCCTCCTCTGGCGGGATGCTGGCCAGAGGGGTGACAACTACGGTCATGGCTTGCTCCAGGTTGGTGGGCACCAATTGGTTGGCCGGAGTGGGCTCTCCATCCAGATCAAAGGTTGATCGGGATTTGGGGTGGCTTTTCCCGGCCATTAATGGAGGATTGGGAGGTGTGGCTTGGTGATTTCGGAATGGGGGCAAGGAAGAACTCAGATGAGAGGGAAGAAGAGGATGGGTGAAATTTTAAAAATAGGCTAACCCTCTTCTCGGATCAATCAGAGTTGGAATCGCTCGTCCACTGCAGAACGGCTTCAGAGACGTTAGAGTAGAACGTTGGCAAAAGATAGGGCTGATCGGGCTTAGGATCAAATCGGCCGACCTGGTCAGGTCGGCCGACCTGGCCTTGAGCCCGGTCGCCCTCTTCTTTTTTGTGCGCTACGTGACAGGTCCACTAAACCCCAGAATGTGTGCATTAACGTGCTAGGGGTTAAGGATTTAACATAAGGTGTAATTATAAATGGGAATCATCCATGACCAAATTGATCACGTCAAATTCCTCATCTACTTTTTCAAGCTCAAAGAAAACTTTTAAACGTTGACCATTTACCTTGAAGAGGTTACCTTCATCATCTTGGAGTGTGATTGCCCCATGCGATGAAGTCTCCACCACAACGAATGGTCCTTCCCATTTGCTTCGAAGTTTTCCATGTCCAAAGAGCTTCACCCTGGAATTAAAGAGTAATACCTTATCCCCGAGGTGGATCTCCTTCACCTTGATCCTCTTGTCGTGCCATCTCTTGGTTCTGTCCTTGTAGATTCTGGCACTGTGGTATGCTTTGTCTCTCCACTCTTCCAATTCTGATAGTTGCATCCTTCTCATCTGCTGGGCTGCTGGCAAATCTATGTTCCATTTTCTTATGGCCCAGTGTGCCCGATGCTCTAGCTCAACTGGTAAATGGCAAGTCTTGCCGTAAACCAGCTGGTATGGGGACATCCCAATCGGCGTTTTGTACGCCATTCGGTAGGCCCATAGAGCATCTGGTAACTTGCTCTTCCATCCTTTGCCCATTTCTGTCACGGTCTTCTGCAGAATGTTCTTGATTTGTTTGTTCGATGTTTCTGCTTGACCGCTTGTCTGGGGGTGGTACGGTGTAGCTATGTTATGCTTTGCCCCCAGTTCTGCCAGAAATTTCTGGAAGGTCTTGTCGATGAAGTGCGACCCTCCATCACTGATCACCATCCTGGGAGTTCCAAAATGTGGAAAGATCATCTCATGGAACATCTTTCGCGCGTGTTTGGAGTCAGCGGCTCGACATGGCATTGCTTCAACCCACTTCGAGACATAGTCCACTGCCACCAGGATGTACTCACTGTCATAGGATTTGACAAAGGGTCCCATGAAATCAATGCCCCACACATCAAACAGCTCAACTTGTAAGTTGTTTGTGAGTGGCATAGCATCTCTTGCGGTGATCCCTCCGTGTTTCTGGCACTGCTGGCATCGTCGAATGAACTCTTTTGTATCCTCATATATTGTGGGCCAGTAGAATCCACTCTGCCAGATCTTTGACCTTGTCCTGAACGCCCCGTAGTGACCTCCATATGGGGCTGCATGGCACTGCTCAAGGATCTTCCTTGCTTCATTTGTTGGTACACATCGCCTGAGCATGCCATCTGAACATACCCTATACAGGTATGGTTCGTCCCATATATGGAGTCTACTCTCGTAGATCAGTCTTCTCTTGTTCTCCCCTGGCGGTACATATCCTGCAACCATAAAGTTCACAATATTTGCATACCAGGGGTCGGAGGCGGTCACCTTGAGTAGGGTGTCGTCGCGTAGAAATCATTTATCGGTAGATCCTGCATGTCAGTAAACTGCATATGCGACAAATGATCTGCTACTGAATTCTCTACTCCCTTTTAATCTTTAATTTCTAAATCAAATTCTTGGAGTAAGAGAATCCAGCGGATAAGGCGAGGTTTAGCATCCTTCTTGGTAAGCAAATATTTCAAAACAGCGTGATCGGTGTAGACAATCACCTTAGCACCTGCCAAGTAAGATCTATACTTGTCTATAGCAAAAACTACTGCCAAGAGCTCTTTTTCAGTGGTAGCATAATTAAGTTGAGCTTCTGTCAAAGTTTTACTAGCATATGAGATAGCATGATGATTCTTATTTTTGGTCTGTCCAAGGACAGCACCAACAGCATAATCACTGGCATCACACATAATCTCAAAGGGGAGCGTACAGTCAGGGGGTTGAATGACTGGTGCTGAGATGAGAGCGTTCTTTAAAATGGTGAAAGCATGTAAACACTCATCATCGAAATCAAAGGGCACGTCCTTGGCTAAGAGGCTAGTAAGGGGCCTGGCTATCTGAGAAAAATCTCTGATAAAGCGCCGGTAAAACCCCGCATGACCTAAGAAGCTGCGGATCCCTTTAACATTGGTGTGAGGTGGAAGCTTTTCTATGACTTCTATTTTTGCTCTATCCACCTCTATTCCCCGTTCGGACACTAAGTGTCCCAACACTATTCCCTCTCGGACCATGAAATGGCACTTTTCCCAGTTTAGCACCAGGTCCTTGTCTCGGCATCTTTGTAGTACCTTGTCCAAGTTCTGCAGACAATGATCGAAAGTCTTTCCATAGACTGAAAAATCATCCATGAAAACTTCCATGATTTCTTCAATCATGTCTGAGAAAATGGACATCATGCACCTTTGAAACGATGCTGGCGCATTGCATAATCCGAACGACATCCTACGATATGCATACGTTCCATAGGGGCAAGTGAAGGTGGTCTTTTCTTGATCATCGGGGTGGATGGGAATCTGGTGATAGCCGAAATACCCATCAAGAAAACAGAAGAAGGAGTGGTTCCCGAGTCTCTCCAACATCTCATCGATGAAGGGGAGCGGGAAGTGATCCTTCTTTGTTGCCTTGTTAAGCCGGTGGTAGTCAATACACATCCGCCACCCAGTAACGGTATGCTGAGGAATCAGCTCGTTTTTCTCGTTACTTACGACGGTCATACCTCCCTTCTTGGGCACTACTTGGACAGGGCTGACCCATTCACTATGAGGGACGGGATAAATGATCCCGTCGTGTAGAAGTTTCAAAACTTCCTTCTTTACGACTTCCCTCATTGCATTATTTAGCCTACGCTGAGGCTCCCTAGAAGGTGTAGAAGCTGGATCTATGGGAATGCGATGGGTACAGAGTGCAGGGCTTACTCCCTTCAAGTCCTTGAGGGAGTACCCGAACACCGAGCGGTGTTTCTCAAGCACCTTTATGAGTCTATCACTCTCGTCCTGTGATAGCTTGTCACTAATAATGACGGGGGTGTCCCGGTCTTCATTTAAGAAGACATAGCGAAGGCCAGCAGGCAAGGGTTTTAGCTCAACGAGTGTCTTAGGTGGCCCCTCGGTTTCAAGCAGCTCAGAAGCGTCATCTTCTTCCTCTATAAAGTTGTGAACATTCTCTTCGAGGAATGACTCAAATGGGTCACTATGCTGTAGGGATTTCACTTCCTCAGCCGGGTTAGGTTCTATCAAAGGTTCAACTATGGAGTTCTTAACCCTAGCTAGTGGTATAGTGAGAAGATTCCTTCCTACTTTAGTTAGGAGGTTTCCTTCCGAGGTTACATCCTGAAGCAGGCCCTCGATAGGATGTCCTATAAGGAGGTCGAAATCTGATGTCTCAAAGACATAATAGTCTAGAGGCATCTCAATCCCGTTGTGAGAGAGGAGAAAGTCTCGTACTAGGCCGAGACTCTTGAGAATACGACCTGAGGGTGTTCTAAGAAGTCTTGACGTTGGGGCCATCTTTTTACGACGTCCAAGGATGTAGGCGAAAGAACTGGACATGATGTTTGCCCCAACGGTCGGGTTGTACAGAATGTCTACGGCCACCTTGCTTATGAAACCTCGAATGGTCTGCGAAGGTGAGTTAATCCGAATAACTTCGGAAGAAGTCTCAGATTCGTTCGACCATTCCATGTTTAGGATGGCGATCAGCTCCCTCACGGTTTCGTTCAAAATTTCTTTCTCCATATAGATGGAGGGGGTCTTTACCGTAGGCTTCTTCTGTATTGAGTAGTTCAAGGTATTCCCAAAGTCTTCAAAAAGATCTTCCTCGAACTCAAATGGTAATCCGAGAGGTTGAGTTTCCTCTTCCTCAACGGATGGGGTCTCAGGAATTGGACTGGGCAAGACTATGGATTCTATCTGTGAGTCTTCTTGCTCAGTCTCGGTCGCGTCCGAAGGAGAGTTCTCTCGGATGGCCGCTAGGACTTCTTTAGCTCTGGACGGGGTTATGTGTAGGAATGAACCTCCGGCTGCTATGTCTATGTACCGGGCATCTTCACTATTCAACCCAGACCGAAAATACTGCATGAGCATGTAGTCTGGGAAGCCTAGATCTGTTCCGGTTAGACATGAGTCCTGAAATCGGTCCCATGCTTTAGCGATCGTTTCCTTCTCTCGTTGCTGGAAGTTGATGATCTCCTTCCGAAGTGCACAGATCCGGTGAATAGGAAAGTATTCAAGACAAAACTTGTCCCGTAACTTTTCCCATTCACCGTTCGTTAGCGCAACGGTGTGATCGTACCACTTCCTCGCTTTCTCTTTGAGAGAGAACAGGAAGAGCTTCCATCTAATCGTTGCCTGCGTCATGCCTGATATGACCAGACACGAGCAAAGCAACTCGAATTCATGCAAGTGACGGTATGGGTTTTCACCATCACCTCCAGAGAAGGATATGTCCTGGACCATAGCTATGAAGGTAGGGCGAAGTTCATAGCTATCGGTTAAAATAGGATTTGACGAGGGGTGCGGCTCCAATAATTCGCCCTTTGGAGCAGAGAACTCATGAATTTGGGTGGAATTCATGGTTGATAAAAAAGGAAATAGAAAAGAAATATAAAATAAAAGATATACGGGCAACCTTAGATCTTAGATAACTGCTACCGTTCCCCGGCAACGGCGCCAGAAAGCTTGTTGACACCAGCGGTGGCAAATAGAAAATCCGCAAGCGCACGGCTGTCGTAGTAGCTTTCACCCGTGAGTAAACCAGGTATCGAAACCACAGGGAACGTAAAAGTATATCTAATCACTAAAGCTGAGCCGGATCGATCGAGTGTATATAAAGGCTGGGTAGAGAGGATAACTTAGCACTAAGGCTCTGATTATAGTTAAGAGAATTCTCCTATGCTTGCTTTAGGCACCGGGGTATCCTAGGCCTCTAGGAAATTGCCGGCCAACAGCTCTACGCCGTACCTGTACGTGGAGGGTTACAAAGGACGGACAGGGCTGTCACCACCTGCCGCCTACCTCTACTAATCCGTGGGGCTACGAGGCAAACGAGGGCAGATATACACCTAAGCACCACGCCTAAGATAATATCAGCTATCCTAACCTTGATCAAAGATTAGAATACTTTATAAATAAAGCAACGAATCCACAAGCACAATAGAGACTTAATTTATCTATAACTCAGACTTAATTACTAGTTGAATCCTGGATACTCACTGAGTAGCTCGCATCCGTCGAGGTACAGGTGGAGGGTCGCCGACAGGCCGGGACTCCTCCAGACTCTCCCTCACTCTCTCCCTATTTCTACTCTGGATATGAGGAGGGCTTCGCCTTGGATCTTCACTTCTGCTCGATAATGATTAGCCCTGCCCCGAGTTCAGCTACTTATAGCTTGGAGAGGCGGTTAAGAGTCGGTTCGCAGCGGTTGAGGCGGTCCGGAGGTGGGCCCAGGTCGGCCGACTAAGGGGGATCGGCCG
>CM014278.1:47766406-47784869 GCA_004135705.1 Alloteropsis semialata
CGGCGGCGTCACAGGCCGGCCGCGCCTGAGGCAACAGACCACTCTTGACCAGGACAACGGACCACTGCCATGAGAGCCTCCAAAGGGACGATGGGCCGGCGGTTGTAGTTGTAGGACTCCCTGTCGGTGAGGTGCAGCTCGTCGTTGTCGTGGCAGCGGCGTCGTGGCCATGGCCGGCATGTGTAAATGGTCGGGCGCATGGCCAGCCCAAGGCCACAGCTGGGGCGGCGGCATGCAGCCAGCACACGCTCTGGGGCGACGGCGTTGCTTGCTCGTGCTCGTAGCCGTGGGCGGCGGTGGCCGTCGCACCCGTAGCTGTGCGGCTCGGTGGCTCGCCCGAGCATGGCGCACATGCGGCCCAGCGGCACGCTGGCCATGCAGCAGCCGGGAGCGTCAGGAGCCGGGTATGGATCTGACGGTCAAGAGATGCTCGTTGACAAGGGATCCTGTAGTTGGAGAGAAGGGGAAGAAAAGGGGAGAGGATTGAATCCCCTTTCTATAGGGGAGAGAGGAAGGGATAAAGAGGATTGAGAAAAAATTAAAGGGAAAGGGGAGTAGAAAAGAGATCTGTTGGAGATGTTTTTTTTTCATCTCAATCCTCTTTAACCAGGAATAAAGGGAAAGGGGATTGGTTTTCTCAATCTGTTGGAGATGCTCTTACCTTGGGGAGATGGGGATTTGTGAGTTTGAGACTGAAGTGTTGGTTATTGGGTTGATGATGGCAGAGGACACTTTGGAGGCATTTTTATGGTGCTCGGAGTATTATGGGTTGTATTGACAACAACCGGGTATAGATTGGTAGCCAGCTAGCTAATTATATTTATATTGCGATTTAAATGGATTTGTTTGATGGGATAAGCTGTTGCTATTTACTGTCCACTGTAATTTACTAGTACAGTAGAAAGTGATTGATTGAAGCTTATCTTTTAGGATCAAGAATTATTACATGGGATTGATTGAAACGATCTTCTAGGATCCTATGTATTTTTTCCCCTTTTTTGCGAGAAAAAATAGTTTTTTATTTAATAGAATTCTTGTGAAGTTGTTTGGTACTTTGCCATTCCAGCTTAGATTTTCCATCTTGTCTCAAAATCAAAACAGCATTTCAGAAACCGTAAACACTATATAACAGTTAGAGTAAAATGCACCACGGGTCCCTAAACTTGTCCCACATGCTCATCTAGGTCCCTAAACTCTCAAAACGTGTATCTGGGTCCCTAAACCCTGTAAAGGGGTCCATCCCAAGTCCCAAACACGCCACGCAAGCATCCGATGCTGATGTGGAATGCCACGTTGGCGCAAATTTACATAATAGACCTCCAAATTTTTTATCATTCATAATAAAACCCCCCCTCAGCTCCACCCCTCCATGTTCTTCTGTCCCCTCCCCACACGAGCCCGAGCAGAGCTCCGTCGCCGGCGAAATTCGCGGAGCTCCGGCTACCTCCCTTCGATTCCACACACGCACGGCTCCTTCTCCTTCCGAGCTTGCCCCTCAACCCACCATCGTCAAGCCGCGGCCAACCCATGGCTAGGAATCGCCGTTTCAGCATCCGCCATTGCTCCTGACCGGTCGAGCTCGATCTGCACGTGGAGCCGCTCCTCTGCTCCATCTCCGCACGAGCTAGGTACCAAAACCGCATTCCCGTGCCTCCCTGATGCTCTTGCACCTTTTCCCCCTTCCTCCCAGCCCCTGCAACGGCTGAACCATGGCCAGGCCACAGCTCGACGGCCCTGACCGTGTAGGGCTCAGGTGCTGCGCAGCAGGCCGCACCTGGCCGCAGGCAGCGCATGCCCTGGTCGCGCCCTGACCGCGCCACGGTCGCGCCCAGACCTAGCCCTGTCCGGGCGGCGCCGCCAGCCTGCTGCACTGCCGAACCGAGGCAGGTGGCGGTGCTCGACTCCTCCTGGACCTGCTCCGCACGGGCCGCCTCCACGTGCCGCCGCACCTCCCGGAGAAGCTCCTCTATGGCGGCATGGCCGCGTTCTCCGGCACCGCTTCCACGTCGCGCACGACCGGCAGGTCAAGTCCTTCACCGCCGGCGCGCTGGCGTTCAACCAGGACTCGAGCATCTTCGCCAGCTGCAAGGGCCGGCTCAACGATTACGGCATCGGCGCCTGGGACCGCGCCACCGGTGAGCAGGGCAGCAGGCCGACTTCTTCTATGAGCCCCCCGGCTGCGCCCTGGGCGACGCGGACAAGCTCCAGTGGCTGGACACCACCAACGCGCTGATGGTGGCCACGCTGTTCCCCAAGGAACGTGTCGTGGTCCTGGTCCGACGCCGGCGCGGCCGCGTCGCTGGACGACAAGCGCGTGCTTCACGCCATCGCCATGGAAGACGAGCGCTCCGTCTGCGTGCCCATGCCCGCGATGCGGCCGTTGCTCTGAGCACGAGCACGACGACGGCGACGCCGAGGCAGACATGGGCCATCGCCGCAGCAGCGGAAGGCGTCGCGTCCTCCTCCTCCTCCTCAACGCCGGCGCCTACGCCAGGGAGGCGGCGTCATCGTCTCCGGCCGCGTCCCCTGCACGCTCTGCTCCCCGGCGGCACCTGGTTCGCCCACGCAAAGGCAGTGGCACCCTGCACCTTGAACGTCACGTCGGCGCCATGCCCGTCATCCAGCAGCCTGCATAGGTGCTGGGCCAAGTCCGACGGCGGCGCCGTGACCTCAATCACGGGCTCGACCTCCGGCGCCCGGGTACCCTTGATCACGCGTAGCGTGGCCTGGACCACGACGCGGTCGCCGCGGAGGAACGGCGACGCCTCGAGCTCGCTCCTCTTCATGAACTTGTTGTAGATCCAGTTGTGCACGAACCCCTCGACGCAGCGCGTGACAAAGTCCGTCTTGAGGGTCGGCACCTGGTCCGCCCGCGCCGCTCCTGGTTGCGCGGCGCTGGCCACCTCCCTGACCGGCCGCGGCAGGTTGGAGGCGTCGTGGCCCGCGCCCGGTCCCGCCCAGCCTGCCCGGCTGCACCTCGCCCTCGCCGAGGGCCCGAGGTCCTCCTGGCGGCGGCGGCCGGCGCTGTCCCCTCACCCAGCCTGCCCCTCGCGCTGTCTCCGCGGGCCCGAGGTCCTCTCGCTCTGCATCCCGCGGGGAGAAGCCGCCGCCGACGCTCGCCGGTGGCAACCGAGAGGAGAAGGGATACAGAGAGAGAGAGGAGGTTTTTTTTTGCATATTTGTGCCACCGTGGCATGCCATGTCGACACCAGGAGCTCACGTGGCATGTTTGGGACCTGCTGTGGACCCCTTTATAGAGTTTGGGGAGCCAGATAGCCATTTTCGAAGTTTAGGGACCTAGATGGGACGTCACTACAAGTTTAGAGACCCGCCATGCATTTTACTCTAACAGTAAATCAGTAATAACACGCTTGCCCATCCTCGTGAAAGGCAGAAACTCCCGAATACGCCTCCCCACTGGCTTCACGAAAACCAAAGCGCATGAGCGTCCCCTCCTGTCTCCGACTCGAAGGCCCAAGTTCGGGCCGGATCGAGTCCGACTCGAGAGTTCGGGCCGGATACGCCGGGCCCATATTTAGTTGGATCCCCAAACCTCGCTGCTGTCTCCCGCCAACTCGAAACCCGCCGCTGCTCGGCCCGCTCTCGACTCGCCCTCCCTCACGCTCTGCGGCGATCACGACGATTCACGTCACGACCTCTCCGATCCCCGATCCTCCTGCCCCGCGCCGAGGAAGAGGAAGATGGACAGGGCGCCGCTCCTGCCCGCTACCGCCTTCGCCGTAGGCATCGACGGCGCCATCACCATCGTGGCGCCGGACGACGACGCCGCCGAGGGGCGCGCTCGCGGCAGGAGCCGACGGGAGGAGGAGGAGGACGACGCGGCGCGCGGGTGGTCGTCCGCGGTCCTGGAGCGCGGCCTCACCCTGCGTCGCCGGCGATGCTCCGCCACTGCGTCCTGCTCCGGCCGCAGCGGTGGCATGATCCGCACCGCCCGGGAAGAGCGGGGCTGCCGCCGCGAGCAGGCCGCCGCGCCAGCTGGTGCCCTCGGGACCAGAGCAGAAGCCTCGGTGGCGAAGAAACTGGTGCTTGATTGGGTGGCGTCCTTGTTCGTCAGCGTGCTCTAGTCTGTCAGAGTGCGGCATAGTGTTTATGTCTGTACTACTAGTGTATTATATATCGGTTCTAGCTGTATTCCGAGATCTTACTTTCTAGACTTATTGAGTCTGATTCTTGTATAAGATTCACAATTTTATGGTGTTTATTATACGGCAATATCACTCCTTTCTCAACAACCTGAACCTGGAGATGTTGAGACAAACGTCAAGAACCGAGAACGAACCTTAGCCAGCCATAGGAATCTGTTGGTTTCAAACTTAATTCGTTACGGTTTACACCCTTGTGATATAATACTGATTAGCAATCTGCTATGAACTGAGAATACGGTTTGAAAAAACTTCTGACAATCTGTTTCAGGAAACACAAGAATGGAACCAATGCAAAGGTCAAAGACCATCATAACAGGCCAATGCTTTAGCAACGAAAGGATCGGAAAAGCCGGCACTTTGAAATTTGAATACACCTCTGTGTATTTGTAGTGAAGAGTATGATGACAGCTTTATGTTGCAAACTCTGAATGTAGGTAATCGGTTTATGTTGACTGGCCCTCTGCGTGCCTAGAGTTTTTGGTTGAATCCCTATCCCTTTTCTGCTTACTGTAAACTTATGTTTATGCAGTGAAAGCTTCATATAATAGATCTAATTATACTCACTTGATATCATAAATATTATTACTCCTTTATATAAAATTTGTCAAACTTAAACTAGTTTAACTTAGGACAAAACAAAATGTCTTTATTTCAGGATAAAGGGAGTAGAGCTGGGTCTTATCCAAATATGGATCCACCAATAAACAAATGCTCAACTAGCAGGGTTGAAGGAGATAAGAATTTGGTGGTTTATCCAAGCTTGATCAGCCACCACCGCCTCATACTTTCTGTCCTTGCCATTGCCATCCAATGCATCGATGACGAAATGGTACTTGATGCCTAACTGCGGGTCCTCCTCCTCCTCACCACTCACCACCCGATTGAATCTGATCTTGTCATTTGCCTTCCTGTCATGCTCCGCCACTGCCCACTTACCAAGATCCTGGATGCGTGGGGCGGTAATGACCGGTACCGGAAACCTTCCGTGTTGGGAGACTACGATAGTGGGCACTGCGACAACATAGAGGACCGCAACAGTTGCGACAACAAGGTGGAAATCGGTTCTCATAGCTCTTGGGGAGATGGGAATTGTGACTTTGAGAATGATGAAGTGTTAGGCTGATGGTAGAGGACAATTTGAGGCATTTAAATAGCGCTTGAAGTGGACGGTATTGACAGCAATCGGGTCTGGATTGATGGACAGCTAGCTGATTAATGCGATTTTAAATGGACTGATTTGATGCGATCAGCTGTTGCTAATTTAGTAGAAAGTGATTGATTGAAGCAAATCTTTTTAGGACCATGATTTTGCATCGACTCTTTTCTTTCTCCTCCTAATGCATTGCCTTCTGCTGTGGTCATGGACATGAATCGGTTTCTACGTGCCACATTGGATCATCGGGCCAGTGGAGGTGGCTTTACCAGGATTGATTGAAGCAATCTTTTAATTAGGATACATTTGATTCTAGCTTGAAGGGAAAACGTGACATATAAATTTTGTTATTATGAAATTATTTGCTTACTCTGCCATTCCAACTTAGGTTTTCCAGCCTGTCTCAGAATCAAAACAGAATTTTGGTAATAAAATTTTGAAACCAGAGCATTTATCACGCTTTGCCCACAGCCTCGCGAAAGACAGAAATTCAGGAATACGCCTCTCCGCAGGCTTAACGAAACCAATGCGCATGCGCGTCCCCGGCTATTGCGGTGTCGCCGACTCCGAGGCCCGAGTTGATTCCGAGTCGGATTCCACATTCGGGTCGTCAAGCGGGCCCCATTTAGTTGGATCCCCCAAAACCTCGCTCGCTGTGTCGATCTCCCGCCAACTCCAAATCCGCCGCCGCTCAGCCGCTCGCGTCCTCACACTCCCGCGCGCTCTGCGATCGCGATCTCTCCCCGATCTCGATCCCGCCGCGTGGACGATGGCCGCGGACGGGAATGGGGGCCGCTACGGGGGCCTGGCCCAGAGGGAGGACACCGATGACGCGGCGCGAGGGTGGTCGTCCGCGATTCAGGAGCGCGGCCTCGTCCCGCGCCGTCGAGGAGGCTCCGCCGCGTCCTGCTCCCGCCGCGGCGGTGGCTTGGTCCGCGCCGCCGGCGCCGTGGAAGAGTGGGGCTGCCGCAGCGAAGAGGCCGCCGCGCCTGGCGCCCTCGGGGTCCGAGCAGCAGAAGCCGTGGTGGCGGAGAAGCTGGCGCTTGATCGGGTGGCGTTCTTCTGCCTCAGCGTCCTATAGGCTATAGTCAGTCAGAGTGTGGCGTGGTGTTCATGTCTGTGCAATACTGCAGTGTATATCGGTTCTGGTTGTATTCTGATTCCTTGCTTCTGAGACCTACTGAGTCAGATCCATGTAGAAAAGATTCACACTTTTGTGGTATCTGTAAGTTTCTGTTTGACGGTTTCATGTAATTCAGTTGTTGTAAACTTGTAATAGCATCATGCGGCAGATAACGAAAACAATGGAACAAAGTTTTATTTCTGATGTGGTCTTGTCCTGTTCTTCAGTTGTGGTAGATCATGTCTTGTGTTACTGAAATAATCTTGTTTACGAAAATTGAGAAGCCAATCTCTCGTATCAGAGAAAAAACCAAGCTCCATGATTTTTGGGGTAGATCATACTACGGCAATGTCACTCCTTTCTCAACAACCTGAACTCCTGAACCTGGAGATTTCGAGACAAAAGTGGAGACTGAAGACTGAACTGAACCTTTGCGGGAATAGGAGTCTGTTGGTTTCAAACTCCGTTAGAAACTTTGGATTTACATCCTTGTCATATATACTCATCGATTAGCAATCTGCTAGGAACCGAGAATACAGTTGGAAAAAAATCTCTGACAATCTGTTTCGGGAAAGACCTGAATCGAACCATTGCAAAGGGCAAGTCGAAGACCATCATCACAGCCCAACGCTTGGTCAAAGAAAGGATGGGAAAATCCATAGATACCATTTGCAAGCCGGCACTTTGAATGCACCTCCGTTATTTCTAGTGATGACAGCTTCACCTCATCTAATCTTTGTTTTGCCCATAGCCGTTGCGCGCCAGGACTGCCTATGAGCCGTTGGTTTATGTTGTGGTGCTCTCTGTGTCATCAGCAGTTTTTGGTCTCATCCATTTCTGCGGGTTGTTATAATCTTATGTTTATGCAATGAAAGCTGCATGGCTTCCCTTAATTAAGAACAAAAAAGGGGATATATATGAAGTAGTATCCGTTTCATAGCCCTTGTGAAAGGAGTATTATATTGCGCAGCATTTGGGATACCGCTGCCTCGCCGCCTTGGTGTGGTGCGGCCAGGGCATATATAGCACACTTGCATTTTGCCGTAGAAAAAATAAGATTAAATTATATTTGGAGTCATGACTCATGAAACTCCGATTTCTACTTGAATTAAGAAACTCCAATTTCTTACTGGTGCGCAAGCGGCAGAACAAGCACACAGTGTGTCACCAAATTGTTTTTTGCTTCAATAATTCAAATTTAAATGTATTCTGAATTGTTTATTTGTTTTTTAAATTGTTTACAACATGATGTTGGTCCAAATATACCATCACAAAAAATCGCACATAGCTGTCGAATATGTTCTCAAAATCTCTTTATTCAATTTACAGTTTGATGTGATGCTTCCTTCTTAAATGTTGAAAATAAGTGCAATTTCCCTAAGTTTGTAGATCATCATCAGTTTTACAAATTAGTTCATCAAAATTTTAATTTCTTTTATCTATATACTGCAAAGAACTAGAACATTGTTGTATTACAGCTGTTGGATACAAAAATGAAAAGAAAAGTAAAGAAGGATTGGGGGTGAGGGGGGTGACAAAGGTGGGGGGGGGGGTGTCTTGTGGGTGCTGCTCAGTGCTCACTGTGGGCTATTCATGATGCATATTGCGAGAAATTCAGAGCACTCTATCAAACTGCATAAACCCGTTAGATCAAGTCGGCGTTTAACAAAATGGATGCCCATTGCACGAGGGAGTACAATTGTGTGTAAATTTTAGTTCGGTATATTTACTATCACACGCGCAAATTTAACAATCCGACTTTATATTGTTTTTTAGAGAGTATAAAATAAATAAGAAAATTACTACTACTCCTTCAAATCCCTTTCCAGCAGGACTCACAGGTAGCATCTGCATATTGTAACTTTTTTTAACCACTTTTATTTGGATATGCAATCCAGGGGAGAGGGTTTATCTTGCTTCGTTTTTTTTTGGGGCTCCATAACAGTTTTCTGCCGGCAAGGAACAACTAATGCTTGCAGCTGGCAGCTAGTGTTATCACTCGATTGTTCTTTTTTCTTAGGGAATAACACAACTGAAGCATCATATATGCACTTGCTAGTTCGGCAGATATATACAGTGAAATAAATTTCAGTACCAGTGCTCATAATTTCATTGTGCTTTCCAAAAGTGAAGATGTGGCTGAGCTGACGTACAAAGAAAAGCTCAAGTCAAAAAACAAAACATTACCATAAAGTGGTGTGTGAGATTTCCTCCACTAGAAGCACTTCGCCAAACTTTTCTTTGGCCTCTTCTGCAAGGATTGCGGCGGCTAAACTTAACATCACTACTCTTTCTACCTTTCAAAGCTACAAATCCTGGGCTGACGATACTCCATTCGGTTTGGTGCTAGCTGCACTACGTACAGGACAGGAGCACACAATTAATAAACACCATAATTATTGTCAATAACTTCTACCAAATATTTAGCCAATCAGGATAAGGTTGGTGAGTCTGATTGTCTAAGCTGTTGCCCTTGCCACCATGGCATTATGAGCTGCCTCATATTTTTTGTTATATTAGTGGGACTTGTACTTTTTAAGAAAGTTTTATACATCAATAATACCTTGTGATAGTCTTACAATTTTCATCAGCTAGTTCCAAAATTTAAGATGGCCTTGCATACCCTATTAATTTGCACTGTCACCTTTTTCTCCTGTAATTAATTGATAAGCCATAGTAATCACTTACATTAGCTAACCTTAACTTATACATCCTGATATATATCACAGAAATGATAACTCATATAGCCATCTTCCGTTGCCATTTGCACATTCTATTTTGTTAACCTTTTAATTGTAGATAGCAAAAGTATAATGTACCAAAGTATAAAAATATAATGTACCTGTTTGGGTAAAATAAATATTATAATTACCCTACCTCTAAAAAAAACTCGACCTGCGAGGGGTAAGACCACCCCCACGGGCATTGTGTTAAGAAGGAAGACCATTCTCACACAGGTCGAGAAAATCCCCGAACCCCTATCCCACCCATACACAGCGGCACCGCAGCACACGTGAGATATGGCTGGCCTTAGACCTGTGCTTTGGCGTGGGATAGACGAGGAGATTTTTTTTCAACGCGCACCCGAAGGTGCGCACCTCCGGCCGCAAATTCGCCCCCGAGGGGGTTCGAACTCCGGCCGGCAGGGTGCGGACCGAGCTGCTAGACCAACCGGGCTAGCACTCGTCCACGTTTACCCTACCTCTACTCATTACGCAGTATATATCATGGTGTATGAAGTCCTGGAAGTGAAGAGGAGTGCACAGGAGATTTTGGGCCTGCAAGGACAGAGGCCGTAGTATGCAAATGAAAGCAGATTGGAAGAAATTAGGGTAGTCTAAGCATGTGTGTTTGTATTTCTTAGTAAAATTAAAATTATTATTTTATTTTTTGCCTTTTATATCTATTATAAGAAAACATTAGTATTCTATATAGGAGATCACTAAAATAAAGAAAAAAAACCCCATCTCGTTAGTAGTATAAATAATGCACGAGCATACAAACCAACATATCAGAATTACAAAAAGAATTTAAAGGCAAGGACTGTTTTTTTTATGATGGGTTTGCATTCCAATAAGAAATTTACATTTGACGAACATGTTATATAATCGAAACAAATTCATCTATTCAGTTTAGGGTGTGTATTTCAAAAGTTTGAGTGAACAAAACATTGTTATTTTTTCTGCAAGGTGTTTGTCAGGCCAGGAAGGACAAAGGATGAGAGGGGCCAGCTAGAACTTTTGGCAGGTTTTCCATGGTGGTTACTATTCTTCAATGTAAGTAAACTTTCTATGAAACGCCATATCTTGAACTAAATGAGACCATTTGACAATTTGCTTTACACAATATATATATACACATTTAATTTCCCCTAATATATATACATGACCAAAGTAGGGGACGCGCGGGGGATCAGGATGCAACATTCAGTATTACTTTTTTTTTGATAAAATAACTACACCATTTCTTCTATACTTTTTCTATATCCAATCAACATCAAATGCAGAAAACTGATATCTAAATAGATGAGAAGTGGAATTGCAAATTTTGCAACCAATCAGGTAAATTTGACCATTTTGAGGAGAACTGATACCCTAAATGGAGGATTTTTTAACACTGAGTTCATACGCAGAATTTTTGGAAGGCGGAAGTCTAGTATTTTGAACAAAGTTCATGTAGTGGCATGGAACGGAGCAAATCTAAAAGCCTATGGCATAGAGTGATTGGTAGCTATTATTCTGATTTTGAAAAGGTTCTCTCTCTCCCTCTCTCTCTTTCTCCTCTTCCCATTCTCTCTCCCCCTTGTGGCTGCCTGGCTGGTAACCTTGCTGGAAGAAACTCTTAATGAAGAGATTAAGCATGAAGACATACCTAGTAGTTTGCATGGAAATCAATTCTGTCCATGTTCTCGTGAAGAGGATGTCTCGATCGAGGCTAGCAACAGACGATTCTTGCTTGCAAACCAGCTTCATTCTCCATGAGGAACATGCATGAGAAGGGAGGCGAGCTAGGTATAGGAGATAAGCAAGGGGAGATATTGACGCGGCTCAATCCAAGAACATGGCTGCCGTGCCAATCAGCCATGCCTTCGGATTGAGGCACGCCAATACCTCCTTATCCTAGCAAGAAGAGCTTGCCGAAGCATCCCTTCTTCCCTTCCCTTCATGTCAAGCAAAACAGAAGCCATTTCTGCAAGATCACAGTCTAGAAGTCCAGTCTCTCTAGAAGATTACTCTCGGTTGAAAAAAACACAAATGAGAAAGTAGACAAAAAGGAAACAGTACAGATGTAGGCAAAGATATGTAGAGAGAGAGAGAGAGAGAGAGAGAGAGAGAGAGAGAGAGAGAGAGAGAGAGAGAGGCGTTGAAGACAAATGCATTGGTGGTGTGGACGGATACCTAATGGTGCTGCTACCTTCTCCAAGAGAGAGCGATATCTGGGGATTATATAGCCAGTAGGCGAGTGCCTTGCTCCTGTAGGGGCTTCTCTTTCTCATGATGGAAACCTTTTATCTCTTGGCTCCTAAAAGGCGGCAGAAAGTGAGTGACAGGATACAATCGAGAGAAATGTTTCAGGGCGCAACACCAATTCTGCTTGGACTTCTTGATGCGTTCGTTTATTCTTGCCGGAGATTCATGATTTTGTTCCACAACCAGTCTAACACTTCGCCAAGTTCCAGAACGAGCATAATTAGATACTACTACTTGGTGGTCAAAGAAGATGATGTGGAATGCAAAAATTTAATCTAAACAAATCCAAAGTTTCTTTTGAGATGAAAATAAGACAACAGCTATTGCATATTAAAATGTGTTACCTGGGGATTATTAGTATTACAATATACAGCTTATTATATGGTAGAGCCGCCATGTATTATTTATAATTGTTTCCATCCTTTTATTGAACAATAGTTTATGTCGTCAACTACCTCCAGCTCACCATTCCACCAGACAAGGTCAAGTGCATAAAGCACTTAAGAATATCAACATCAAACAAATACTTTTTTGAATTAAAAAAAAGGTTTTGCCCCATGCTACTTGGATCAAGATTTTGCACTCAATGGAAAAAAACTCATACATTTTTTTCACGGAGTTTTATTATGATTATTGTCCATAAACCTATAGTAAATATGGATACCATTTAGTAAAAAATACAAAAAGTAGCCGCAAGTAACTGCATATATATATTTAGATAATATATATGAACACCTGTATTTCGTATTATTTTTTCCCTTGAGCTGGATAAAGGACAACACCGCACTATATATTCAACACTTTTATTTATTCATATGCACTTGTACCCAACAATTAAGCTGTATTATAAAATTTCTTATCCAAAAAATATTCATGTTATAATTTATGTACAGCTACTATAACAAATTAGTATATAATCTAACAGATACACAATTATTTCCATTATATGTTTTGTTGAACAATGCTTCTGTGATCAACTACCTCCAGCTAACTTTCCACTAGACTATATCAAGCAATAAAGGCCTTACTAGCTTAAACAGTTATATAGCACCGTGGAGAAATATTCTTTTTTTTTGCTTTTGTGTTTACTTGTAGGTTTCAATTTTTTTTGTTCTTTTACTAGAGTTTTTATGGTGTGATCATTTGGTTACATGATTTTTCTGTTGTTCTGTCAGTGCAAGTAGATAGATTTTTCTTTTAATTTTGCTTTTGATTCTTCCTTTAATTTGTTTCTTTGCATACACTTTGTATATGTAAGATTAGCTTAATTAAAAAGCTGAGAATATTGCAAAATGTGGTAGTGTGCGGTCGCAGAGACCGGAGACAGTTCCTTTTTTCTAAAAAATAGATTTTTCTAAAATAAATTCAAAAAATATATGAATTTGAATCACTTAAAAAGATCCAATAGGTTCAATAGTGACAAACGAGCACAAATGCATATGAAAGATGTGAACGCCGCATATTTCCCCTTTCTTTAGCTTCAGATGAAGAGACAGGTACTAGCAGCGCTTCAACTTTCCATACTGATATTATTATAACATTATCTAGCATTTATACACATATATAGTTGTTTGCATCTTTCATTGAACATTGAATTGTGCACTCAACTACCCTCCCAGCTTGTTCATCAGCAGACAAGATCCGGCAATAAAGCATTTAAATATCCTCAAAGTGTGCTAGAGACCGTAACGGATCGAACCGCGTCCTGCATGCATTTTGAGGAGGGAGTAGCATCAAGCATTTTTACTTCTTTTTATTTTTGTGCGTGCTCACTTGTGGTACCAAATACTTTTTCATACTATGATGAACAGTGATATATCACTACCGGAAAACGACAATTTGCCGTGCGTCGAAATCTTTGCCGTGCGCCAGGACCACTGACGCACGGAAAAAACCGAACGCACGGCAAAGATCCCTGGCGCCGTCAGCCCCCCCGCACCATTAGTGCGGCCGTTGTTGGCCGCCGTTATACCTTTTGTTTGCCGTGCGCTGAATTTTACGCACGGCAAATATTTTCGCCGTGAGCGCGATAAAAGGCGCACGGCAAACCCGCCTTTGCCGGGCAAATCTCTGCCGTGCAACCTTTACTGTGCGCGCCTGGGAAATACACACGGCAAAGGGTTTGCCGTGCGCATTTCTGTCTTTGCCGTGCGTGGCAGGCGCACGGCGAACGAGCGTTTTCCCGTAGTGTATCGTGGTACCCTATTAATGAGTTCTAAAGTATCTTTATGGCCAGGGTATCATTGTTATACTTTCGATCAGCGATAGTGTTTCCTGGTGTAGACGACGTAGTACTATACTGTTATAGTTTTTTGCAAGAAAAAAAAAGGCGGGTGTTACACTACAAACTGATCTTGCAATGAAATGAGGCTAAATGGTTAGAAACTCGTGGGCGCGCGTATGAACTTTCAATTCCTGTTTGCTTGGCTTCATATATATATAGGAGTATATAACCGACATTTGTCATATATATATAGTCTTCTAAATCCGTCTAAGGGCCTGTTTAGTTTAGAAAGTTGCCGAAAAATATTGTCATTGGAAAGCATGTTTGTGAGAGGGGGCACGGTTATAAATGTGAAAAAAGTTGCCATTTTTTTTTGGCAACTTTGGGCAATCTAAACAGGCCCTAAGGTTAATTAGTTGGCATTTTGGCAACATTTTTTTCTGCACTGTCGGTCGGTCGTTGAGAAGAAGCGCGAGGAGAAAGGGGGAAGAATTGAAGAGGGCGGGAGAGGCCAGTCAGTCCGGGTAAGGCTGGCGAGGAATTGAATTGGCTGCCGTGCATGAATGATGCAGGGAGGAGGGTGGTGGTTGGTTTAATGGCTGCGTGCCCGCTCTCTGCTTCGTCCTCGATCGCGCGTCCGTCCTCTCCTGGGCTCGATCCTGGCGGTGGGTGGGGGCAGGGGAGGAGGAGCCCTGCTTCTCCTCCTTCTGCCCATGATCAGAGAGCGAGCACGGATCGGACCTGCGGCGGCAGAGCTTAATGGCCACCAGTCCCTTCCTGCTTTCCCACGCGTGAGTGCGAGCTGCCGCCATTATCATGGGTCCGTGGGCGTTGCAATAACTGCGTGCCTGCTGGCCGCTGCCGCTGCTGCCCGGCCGGCAGGCCGGCCTCATCTCGGCCGGCGTCCGGTCGGCCTGACCATACGCTGGGGCTGCACTGCATGCGCAGAGGCGCGGCGGCAGCGCATGCATGCGCGCCTGTCTCGGCACAACGTGATAGATGCCATCATTCGTCCATCTCGAAATCTGACGCTATCTCTGACCGTACTCTCTAGGTCTAGGCGTCTCGATCATGGCTGTCGACTCTCGACTGGAGGGTTGTTACGTTCACCACCCAATGGTATTCGTCCCCTTGCAGTCTTCACCTTCCTGGGTGTGCTTTTCTCCAGTCCGGGCATTATACAGCCACCCCAACGTGCTGGGACGCGTGCACAGAGAGAAAAAAGTACACAGAGAGAAAAAAGTGTATTGAAAAACGTGTAGAATGCAAAACATGGGCATTCTGCAGAATGGACCCGTATCTAAATACGCCCTCAACGAGCTCTGTCCCGTCCAAACGTTTTGGTACTGTTATATATTGCCATCCGGAACAAGAGGGCAAAACCAAGAGGGGTTTTACAACTGTGTTTGGATAGAGATGGATCGGAGGGGAATAAAAGAGATTGATGGATAAATGAATAATTTCTCCTTCAAACCCTCTCATTCTCCTTCAATCAACCATCCAATAATCCTTCCATCACATATGTGTTACATGATACTAATCTTGAGAAAAATATCTAACCTCTTATCCCGGAAAAAAAAGGGAATCGCGTGAGTTACTATGCGTGTTTTACTGTAATTTTGCAGGCCCGATGGAGTTACTTGGTGGACCTAGACCATAATCACATGAAACTGATCAAAGGCATTTGTTCCCAAACCTGAATGGCCCCAAACCCAAAGGGCCCTCGAAAACTCGGAGTCATTTACATCCCCAGCTTATAAAAATCTCTCGTAAGTAGCACATTCCACGATCGAATCAACCTAGGAACTTTGTGATTATGGCCGAGCCTGAATTATTTTTGGAAAAATTATAAGTAGCACATTCCACGATCGAATCAACCCAGGAACTTTGTGATTATCGTTGAGCCTGAAATTTTTTGGAAAACTTATTCAATGACAATACCACGTCTGAGAGAATGAAGAGAAGAAGAATTCTATTGCTGGTGTGGTCCATGCATATATTTCATCTAAGCAATGGTGAAGCAAATAGAGTCATAGTGGAGGCTAATTGCCAACAATTTCAAGTTTGTTGTTTTCTTGCACTCTTTCCTTCATTACTCTCCTTATCGTTTCAGTTGCATCCATGGTCACTAGGGTTTGTGTGCCTTGAGCGGCTGAGGAGCAACAATGAGTTATATATGGTGCACTATTTATATCGGGTCAAGGGGTGGGTTGAGGCGAGCATCGGGGGGCATGCAATTGTGGTTTTGTTTGGATACACCAGCTAAACTTTAGCCGTCTAAAATGAGCTATTGTAGATCTAAACATCCTAGCTAAAAGATCAGCTAAAGGTCTCCTAGATAATGAGAACCCGAAGATTCTTTAGCTTTTCTAACCCAGCTAGAACCAACTAAACATTTCCAATGACCAAATTACCTCTCCTCTTTTTTCCCTTCTCTCAAACCGAGATGAGATCCTTTTTCCCCTTCTCTGCACCCCGACGGCGGCGCAGGGGTGGATGGTGGTGGCCGGGGTGGGTGGAGCACACCGACCGCCGGACCTCCTCGTTGGACAATGGCCGTCGTCGCGGCCTCAAAGTGCGGCATCGACAGGCCAAGAACTAGAGCTCCGGGAGATGCGCCCAGAGGTGGCGCCAGCGCTACGAGAGGATGGTAGTCTGCGCGGCCACAGCCAACGAGGGCTGGTGAGGAAGACCTGGCACACACGGAAGCAGCTACAGATAGCAGCCAAAACCATGGTATACACCCTAAACCCTAAGAGATGTATGCACTGGTATACACTACTAGTGGCATAATCAAGTATAAGAGGGCCTAAGCCCCCCTACCTCCCTTAACGATGGGTTGTCTCAGATGATGGCATCTCAATGGCCAGGGGACAAGACAACTACGTACCAGGTTGGACAACAGCGCGCGGTTAGAGATTTGTGATAGTACGTGAGTAGCTTATTTTCTTTGATTTGCGGATCGAGCTTTAATTTGGCCCACACTTGCTCCATCTTTGGCCACGTCTCCTTGCTTGATAGCTAACCCAATGTGGAAGGAAACCAAAAAAATCTACGGGCGATTATTGATCATGAAGTCGAACAACACCGAAATCGTTTCTAGTGCTTCGGAGCACTCAGCTCACTCCAAACAACCAAAACAATAAGCAAATTTTCACTCTAGTTCATATATTTATATGGAAAATGTTGAATGCATGTAGATTGTGAAATATTAAATTCAAAATTTTAAATGTTAGGTGCATATAAAGTCATAAAATGATAACTCAATTGTCAATACACAGGCTCAATTAAAATAAAAAACAAAACAAAACTGAAGAAAAAGAAATGGTACCTCACACTAGTAATCCGTGGGCTGTAATTATTGGGCTGCATTGGTGGTAGCGTCGTAGCGAGCTAGGCCTAGTCAGGTTTACTTTCACACTAGGCGTTCGTTCTGAACTTCTGATGCGCATGCGCATGGGCTTCATCTTCATCCTTTGAAAAAAAAAAAGTCCATTTTACTTCCCTCAACTATGACCAAAGTATAGCTTTCCTCTTTAAATTTCAAAACCGAGTAACACGTCTCCCTCAACAATCAAAATCGTTCACTTAACCTCCCTGCCCCAATTATAAGCGGTTTTCAAAGGCGGTTTTTTTCTTTTTCAAATATAATAAATCTGGTAGATATTTAATGAGGTTATTAAACCACGACAAATATCCCTAAGCTTCTAGAAATTCTGAGGAAAACCATAGAGATAGTTTGAGACATGATAAACCCAAAGACAATTTAGATCTTGTGAAAGTACATATTGAATCTTTCAAAAATTATATTTAGCTCAAGTAAAATAAGGAAATATACAAAAAATTGAAAAACTACCACAATATTCTAATTCATGCCTAAACAAATTAGGAACTTTTCATAATATAAATATGACATGTAACCATTGCAATTGAATGCATATATTCTGAATGTTAATATATGGGGACCCGGTTCCATTGTGTTGACAAATACATTCAACATAAATGCATTCAATGTTAATAACTTAATATATATTACATTTATGACGATTAAATCTCATTTATATATTACAAAAAAGTTTCTAATTTTTTTAGACATGAATTAGAATATTGTTGTTGTTTTTCAAAAAAAATTTGGATATTTTCTTATTTTCCTTGAGCTAAATATAATTTTTAAAAGACTTTATATATTTTTTCATGAGACTGAAATACGTTATTTAGGTTTATAATGTCTCAATGTATCTCTATAATGTTTTTCAAAATTTCTAGAAGCTTAGGGATATTTTTAATGGTTTATTTTTAATTGAAAAAGACAATACCATCTTTGAAAACCACTTATAACCGGGGCAGGGAGGTTAAGTGAACAGTTTTGAAACTTAAGGGAGGTGGGTTATCCGGTTTTGGAGATTAGGGAGGGAAGTTGGACTTTAGCTATAGTTAAGGGATGTAAAATAGACATTTTCCTTATCCTTTGCGGTCTAAACCATCTTATTTGGGCTGGGCTGAATCCCTGTAAGCTCACAGAAGCAGCTCGAGGATTGTTTGCTTCGACGGTATAGCAATAATAGCCGAACAGCAATTTCATTATTGTTTGATGCGCAAAGCGCACAAATGTCGGAAAACCTATCTAGCGCTCAGAAGCTAGTAACTCAAGTTGGCTTCCACTTATTTGAGATTCGTGCGAGCAACGGGAGCCGTTCGATCCGCGCGCCCCACACCCCCCGCGGTTGCTAGACTTTTTCTTTTGCCGCGGTGATCCAGAGGCCGCTGGAGCTGGGAGGTCGAGCGGGAGCGCGTCCGGCTCTAGGCGGCCGAGGGCATCGCGGCGGC
>CM014278.1:47784884-47821563 GCA_004135705.1 Alloteropsis semialata
CGGCCGGCGACGACCCGACGTGCGAGGCGCTCAAGGAGGAGCTGCGCGACCTGAGCGCCCGCGTCGGCGACCGGCGGGAGTACCAGCAGACGGGGCGCGCGTGCCTGCTCGCCGGCATGAGCTCGCACGCGCAGCAGCGGGCGTCGGGGGTGGAGCTGCAGGGGTCGGCGGGGAAGGCTGCTGGTGCTGCTACTGCTAGGGCGTACCTGACTGCCAAGATGGAGGAGATGGTGGACAGCCTGTTCGCTTGGCTTATCAGCCACCAGCCAGCAGTACTTCAGTCTCACAACAAATCAGCACCAGCCACCAGCCAGCCAGCAGTACTTCAGTCTCACAACAAATCAGCACCAGCCACCAGCCACCAGCCAACCGAAATACCCAGGTTGATTGGCCCTAGTTAATTTGTCATTTTAGAACATGAACATGAGTAGTACAATGATTTTTAAAGGAATTACTATGATATATTTGGTTGGATGCTTAATTGAGCAGCGGTTTGTTACAGATGGAGTTTGTATACATCCATGATATCATTATTCATGTACCGCTTTAGTGAGTTATTTTGGTTGACTTTTCTTGATACAATTGACAGAATGATGAACACTAATATACTGATAGCAATAGAAATGCTTGATTAGTGATTACTCAAGTGTTGTGAAACTTTGGGTTTTTTTTCCCTAGTTAGGTTTTTCCATATCAAGAACTAGTAAGGTGCACGTGCGGCACGCACGTGTCTAAATAAAAAATAATATAAAATATTTATAAAAATATAATACAATATAATTATTATCATTCGTGCAAAATAATCCAAAGCTGCCATGAAACTAATATAATTAGTTTTTTAACATCACACATCCATTATAGTTGAAGTTTATGCTTTGAGACAAATCATATCCATCCATGATTCATTTATATTTTTAAATCGGTCATCATAAAAATAGGAACGACCCACCATATTCAAGAATTTGCATTACAAGTTTACAACAATCCAACTTATTCTAATCAAAATATTTAAAAAATGTAACAAAAGATGTATCAATTGTTCCACTATGGGTCTAGATCCCCTCTTAAGATCGAGTGGTTGTCTCATGATTGAACTTGGTGAAATACAACTTATCTTCCATGTCAGATAACTTGAAACAAAAAAACTACTGATGCCAAAACATAAAATGAAATAGAAACATGCAACACAAATTTCCACCAGTCATATAACCAAAATAAAACCTATCAAACCCAACGTATGGACTTCCTGATACCTCACACTGATGGTGCCGAGTTTCTTTATTCAGTATTGTAAATCTTGGCAAGTTACAACAATTGCACAACCTGCTCATGTTGTTGCACAAATAATTCTGGGAATGAAGAAACCTATAGTTCATATATTAGTTAACCCAAGATATATAAATGGATAGTCAACAAAATGATTACTCCGAATAGCAATTTGAGAAGACATTTATTTTCTATTTATCCATGTAACGGTCTTGGGAAGGTCCCTATCCTTCTCATCTATATTTCTCCTTCGCTGCAATTACTTAAATCCATGTGTAGCTCGTTCTTTGAGGAATTGTAAACCACCAGACCCGGTCCGCAGGTGATCAAACACAATGTTTGCTACACTGAACATCAGCTAAGCCTTGTAAGTAACACCTAAAGTGGATAGATGCTTTCTTCCCTTTTGAGCAACATATAATACTATAATAGTAGAAGTCAAGTTTTTTCATGTTAAATATCACCTGGCCAGTTAATGCCCAACTGCATGTACACACGCACGTGCGGCAAATATTATTGTAGGTTTGACCAGAAGCTAAACTTTACAATTCTGATAACAAGAGTTCATTTGGGAAAGTGCCATTTCCATGATAAACAAATTTTATATTATCGTGATTATAATATATCTAGGCTAGTGTAGATTTTTCAACAAATATTATGAAGCTCCAAGGAAATCATCCTTACAAGTAGAAGAAAATCACTGAAAGAAGTGACACCCAGATTAGTTTGGCCAAAACGAGTCCGCACAATAAGATCAATAGCTAATAATATGATATATTTTTATATATACCTTTAGTTGAAGCTAGAGCAGAAAATGATGCCCCCAACCATTGCAATCCGCATGGAATCACCTGGGACTGGAAGTTGGAACAATTGACAAAAATCAGATGCATACAAATGCCATCCTCTATCCTAATGAAAGTACAAATAATACAAAAAAATGACATGGGTTACGCATTTCATCGAACATGAGGGATCTCAGGAGAGACCAAGATGAAAATGATAGATGGTTCCATGAAAGTAGCAAATCAAAGTATTATTCCTTATCCACGGAATACCTCAAAAAATGCAAAATTGATCTCTATATGTTTTACAAGTTCAAGCTTACATTGCCAAATCATGATCGCGGGCTTAAATTGTGCCCCTGCAATATAAAGCAGCAGTTGAATTCAAATTTGCGCAATTCATCTCAAAAAATGGAAATATTATCCAATATAAATTAATTTAATTAAGTTCAAGTCTAGCACTCTAGCATGCATCTCAACTGTTCCTGGACACCTTAGCATAAAATTCATGAATTTTGGCTAGGCTACTATGGGTAGCTATCCAAACATGACCAAAGTACCAATTGACTTGGTAGAAATTAGGCAGCAGCTAATACGTTAGAGATGATAATGCACTGGTTTAGCACAAAAAAATAGTTGTTAGCTGAGTTTACAAGTCTAGCAGTACTGCAGTTCACATAAGTACAACTACCAATCTAGTAATATATAAGAAGAATTCTTTCAATGATCCAGCTAGCCCTTGAGCACCAAAACATTATACTGGTTCTTTTTAGATGTATATTCACAGCTACATATAAGTAATTTAGAGTCACAAAAGCGCAATGAGGAATTACATGCAACTAAACCATCACAAAAGAAAAAGAGAGAACAAAACTATGAGTATGACATGAAGGAAAAATTCACTTCACCTCACTTGGAAGTCAGCAGGCCTCCATGTCTTTGATGGTGTATATGAAACCAGCCGGGGTGTGAAGCAAGAAGAATTGATCCATGATGACTTGATTCACAATGGATCCATGCAGATTTGTGCACCTGGCCCAGAATGTCTACTGGGCTCATCTTTGCCTTCAGAGACAGATCGAAGTCTGAGAATATGATGTGCCCGGCTTCAGATCACGACATATAACTCCCAAGTCCCAACATATAGAGATAATTCAAGTCTAAGAGGACTTCGGCAACATAGAACCTACAAAATGTGCATCTCTTGAGTTACAATATTTCAATACTAAAATGAAGATATAGAAAATGTAAATTCTCTCAAGTTAGAAGCTTAGTAGTAAAATGCAACCATACGGCATTGCCTTGCATCCATCAAATTATTAATAATGTAGAAGTAAAACAGTACAAATGGATATGCCCTGAAAAACCAATGCAAATGAATATATTTGCACTTTGTAGAAGTGCATATATTTGGTGTAGTAATTATTGTGAAGTCTTAAATCACATTTTGCAACAAAAATAAGTTCAAAGTGGCCAAGATTCAGTAAAAGCACTTATATAAGAAAAGGGCACAAAATAATGATGCAATTAAGATCATATCTCCTTCCATCTAATATATATGCGCAAGAAACTATAAGTTCGTAGATAGGCTGATTATGAGGCAAACTTAGAAAGAAAAATAACCTGCAGTGCCAACAAAGGAGAGCTCTACGCCCATCTGAGATAGATTGTGCTTCATTATAACTGTGAGTATAATTACTGTTAGAAGGAGGCCTTCGCTCAATAACCCTTGTCACATCACTGGCCCGATAGAAAATTCTTTCCGAAAGGGCAAGACATCATAAATGCAGAAGAAAAGCAGGATCTACCGAGCTTGCTCAGGAGAACAGCCAGCCAGTAACGATGGCAAAATATTGGTGAAGCCAAGTAAGGATAATAGGATGACAATACCTTCATCCATATATTTTCTTGTAATCCTCTCCCTGAACACCCTGCAACCTCCACGCTCCTAGAGAAGAATATCAAAGGCCTTTCTTAGTCTCAGATGAAGCAGCAGGAAAGGAAAACGAGAAAATAACATACGTTATCTCGCACATGTCGACAATAAGTCATCAAGAGCCTCTCCTGTCTGAAGTTAATCTGCATAATGAAAGGACACAGCTGAATTAGCAGCGTGAAGAATCAAGCGACAAAGCGTCACATACCATAACCAGAAAAAATAATAATATGACAATGGGGCCAAAGAGCGTAAACTTCTTCAGCATCTCTCAGCAACTTGACTGGTTTCATAGACTTCCTCTTCTTGCTCATCAACACCAAACAGATACTGCAATTAGCCAGGTACAGGAGAACGGAATACTACTACAAAAGACAGAGCATGAGCGCTTGCAAAACTGAATTGTCTGGCCTCAACGGCCTGACTATTGATGGTATTGTAGGAGGCAATGTGGAGGTAGAACTGGAGGTGGATGGTGCCGGACACCTCGATGGCGCCGCCGTATCCTGCGCGCACCGCTCCCCGCATTGATTCAGAAATCAATAGTTTGATTGGAAGAGAAATTGGATGAGGGATCTTGCTGTCGTACCTTGGAGGAACATGGCAGATGGATTTATGGTGGCATGACGACCGAAGCCCTCGGCACTGCCAATGAGCGCACGGAGCCTGATACAGCATCTCTTCTTCACCGGCCGGATTGGGAGGGTGCGGAGGCCACAGCGGCGGGACGGATGGTGAGCGCTGGCGAGGTGAGCAGCAGGTAGGGAAGCCCCCAATGAACAAGGGCGGCGGGCAACGGATTGACGGGGACGTGGCTGCTGCGATCATGGCCGCTCGCGGCCGCCGGGCTGCCGCTGCAGCACTCAGGACAGATCCGATGATGCAGATGCCGATGCCGATTGCCGCCCCCTTCCCCGGCGTGGAAGCTGACCCGCCATGCGCCATCCGCCGGCACCGCGCACCGCGCCAGGAACGCCCGCACGCACTCGCGGAACGGTCCCCGCGGCGGCGGCGACATCGGCGGCCCCTCCCCGCCCGCCGGAGGGGCGGTGTAGGCTGGCCGGCCCTGGCGGCGGCGCACGCAGAGAACTGGCCGGCCCTAGCTGCGGCACCCGTGCATGAAGGAAAAGGCCGCGCGAGCTTCGCGTCATCGCGGAGATGGGAAGGGAGGGGCGGCGGCCGCTCTGAGCCTGGCGGGGTCGCGGTGATGGGGAGGGAGGGCGGCGTCCGCACGAGGAAAAAGAATTCTGAAAAAAAAAAACGCACGGCGAGGAAGGAAAGGCGAGGAGAGGAGGAGCGGGGTGCACGAGCGAGATTGACGGGGGTGGGTCGGGGGTGGCCGGGTGGGTAAGGAGGCGGGTAAGAAAAATTGTTGGTGAAAAAAAACAGCGAAAAAAGTATGAAACATTTTAGAAAGCGCGATTTTTTTCAAATGCCAAAAACTTTGGTCATTCTTGAGCCGACGTGTGGGCCTCAACCCGGGGATATGTGAGGGGGTATGGGTGTGTTTTAAAGTGGGAGCCATTTTTAATTGTTTTGGATCCTTATAGTATAGATAAGCTGGGCCAAGGACCTATCTGCTGGTCCAATCTTTTTTTTTCCTTCCACCTGCTGTCCTCGCGATGGTGACCGGGGCCGGAGCGGGCGAGCGGCCTTCCATGTAATCACCCCGTGGCCTCCGGCGATCTGCCGAGAGACGTGAGACAATTTCAGAGAAGAGAATTTGGTGGGCGGACGAGGAAGGATTCCTCTCCGATCTCAGTTTACTTTTCTCATAAGTTTTGACATGTCTTGTTTACAGACTAGTGCTTGATTATATAGCACGACTCCTCTCCCTCTCGGCCTCTGGCCCATACACAGAGACACAGCTCTGGACTCAAAGTAAACTAAATGAAAACGTAAAAGTAAAAGACGTCTTCGAGTCGTGAACGCGCCTTCTCTTGTCTTGGTCGCTCAGGCCATGACATTTGCCCCCCCCTGGAGTATTGGCTTGTCCCCAAGCCAAGGCAGTAGGAAAATTTTGCTGGACTACATAGAAGTCTTCCCAGGTTGCTGATGTAGCCGGCAATTTAGTCCACTTGATAAGCACTTGAGTTATAGCATGATTACCCTTCTTGACCAGACACCGATCAAGGATTGCCTCTGGCACTGTCGAGTGAGCACTGAGATCCACTAGTTTCAGTTCATTAGAAAAGACTGGTGCTGAATTTGGAGTAAACCGCTTCAACTGAGACACATGGAAGACATTGTGTATCTTACTGTCAGCAGGTAGTTGCAAACGATATGCTGCGCGACCAATCTTTTCCAGTACTTGAAATGGACCAAAATTCTTGAAAGCTAACTTAGGATAAGGCTTGTTCACCACTGAGTTCTGAGCATACGGTTGCAATTTCAGCAGAACTTGTTCACCCACTTGAAACACCCTGTCACTTCTGTGTTTGTCAGCCTGAACCTTCATTCGGTTTTGTGCAACAGCTAACTGTGTCTTCAGAAGTGCAGCTTGAGCTTCTCTGTTCTGAATCAAATCAGAAACAACAGTCTCCCCAACGAAAGTATCTGATGAGATGGCTATAATTCCCAGGTTTGGTTCATACCCATAAAGTGCTTTGAATGGTGAGCAGCCTAAAGAAGAATGGAAGGAGGAGTTATACCAAAGTTCAGCCAATGGCAGCCAGTTTCTCCATTGATTTGGGGATTGGTAGACGGCACAGCGCGGATACATCTCTAAACACTGATTGACTCGTTCGGTTTGTCCATCTGTTTGAGGATGATATGCAGTGCTGTGAATCAAAGTGGTGCCCAATAGACTGAATAATTCTTTCCAGATGTTACTTAAGAAGATTCTGTCCCTGTCAGATACTATAGTTTTTGGAATGCCATGGAGTTTAACTACTGAATCCAACAGCAGTTTTGCCACTTGTAGAGCAGTGAAAGGATGCTTGAGAATTAAGAAATGAGCATATTTAGTGAAGCGATCCACTACCACCAGAATAACATTGCAATTCCCAGACAATGGTAAGCCCTCTATGAAATCCAGAGATATATCTTGCCAAGCGCCATCAGGAATTGGTAAGGGCTGTAACAGGCCTGCTGGATGAACCTGTTCATGTTTTGCTTGTTGACAGATAGCACATTGTTTAACAAAAGATTCTACATCTTGCTTCAGACCTTTCCACAGAAACAACTGTTTGATCTTGTAGTATGTAAGGTGTATACCAGAATGACCTCCAATTGGGCTGGAATGAAATGCTGAAATGACCTTAGTCTTGATGGCCGAATTATCACCAATCCACACCAGCCTGTTCCTTTTAATAAGTCCATTTTCCAAATAGTAACCATTACTATCTGGTGACTTGACAGCTAAGGATTGAAGCAATGTCTGAGCCTGTTGATCAGTATAGTAAGAGTTAACTACCTCTTGAACCCAGGCAGGAGTAGCTTCAGAGACTGCTTGAACTGCCAGTAAATGACCAATTCGAGAGAGAGCGTCGGCTGCCACATTTTCTTTACCTTGTCTGTACACAATCTTGAATTGTAAACCCATCAAACGAGTCATGGCTTTCCTTTGCAACTCTGAGTGCAGGTTCTGTTCCGACAAGTAGGCAAGACTTTTGTGGTCAGTTCTTATAACAAATTCTTGTCGCTGCAAGTAAGGCCTCCATCTTTCAATTGCCATGATCAAAGCTAAAAACTCTTTTTCATAAATAGATAAATGCTGGTGAGTGGGTCCCAAAGCTTTACTAAGGAAAGCAATAGGTCTATCCAACTGCATCAACACAGCTCCCACACCATGAGCACATGCATCAGTTTCCACCACAAAAGGAACATTGAAATCAGGTAGAGCTAAAACTGGGGTTTGAGTCATTGCTTGCTTCAAATTCTGAAAAGCCAACTGAGCTTGGTCATTCCACATAAATTGTTTCTTCTTTAGTAAATTTGTTAAGGGTTTGGCAAGAACTCCATAACCCTTCACAAATCTTCTGTAATATCCAGTTAAGCCCAAGAAACCCCTCAGTTCAGTAACAGTAGTAGGAGAAGGCCAATTCAACATTGCCTCAGTTTTAGAAGGATCAGTTGATACTCCTTGATCAGAAATGACATGACCCAAATAAGCAATCTGAGGTTGAGCAAAGGAACACTTACTACTCTTCAAGTAGAACTGGTGGTGTCTCAGTTGCACAAATACCTCTCTGAGATGATTGATGTGACTCTCCATAGAAGGGCTGTATATGAGAATATCATCAAGAAAAACCAAGACAAATTTCCTTAAAAATGGTTGAAGGACTTGATTCATAACACATTGGAAGGTGGCTGGTGCATTAGTTAGCCCAAAAGGCATAACTCTGAACTGAAAATGACCATGATGGGTTTTAAATGCTGTTTTGTGTTCATCCTCCTCACACATCCTAATCTGATGATAGCCTGCTGTCATGTCCAGCTTTGTAAAGTATTTAGTGCCAGCCAATTCTTCTAGGATCTCCTCAATGATAGGTAATGAAAACCTATTTTTCACCGTAATATCATTCAACTTTCTGTAGTCAACACAAAATCTCCAGCTACCATCCTTCTTTTGTACTAAGAGAATAGGGGAAGCAAAAGGGCTGGTACTGTGTGATATCAAACCAGCAGCTAAGAGCTCTTTAACTTGTCTCTCTATTTCATCTTTGTGTAGGGGAGAGTATCTGTAAGGTCGAGAATTTACTGGTGTAGAGTTGGGAAGCAGGGGAATTTTGTGATCAGCAGGTCTCTTAGGTGGTAAAGAAGAAGGGGGTGTGAATACATCCTGAAACTCACTTAAAAGAGTAGTCACCTCAAGACTAACCGAAGAGGGGGAAGACTGACCAGAATCTAACAATTGCACCACTACTAAGGCCCAAATGTCATTTCCTTGATGCCATTTCACAAAGCTTTCAGCTGACAAACTGTTCAGAGATAGAGTTGATGGCTGAACTCCTTTCAATAGAATGTCCTTGTCATTTTGCTGAAAGGTTACAGTGTACTGTTCCCAGTTGCAGGTCATAGGACTGTGTGTCTTCAACCAGTCATAGCCCAGTATTGCATCATAGGCTCCCAAATCCAAAACCTGCATATCAGTGCATAATGTGCAACCCTGACACCACCATTCCAGTTGAGGCACCACCTGATCAGAAACTAGTACCTGACCATTGGCTACTTGTACTTTCTTAGGAGCAGTGTTTCTAGTAACAAGTTGAGCAGTATGCACAAAAGAAGAATTGATAAAACTGTGAGAGCTACCACTGTCAATCAAAATCAACATAGACTTATTTTTCACCAGGGCTCTAAGTTTCAGCACTTCTCCTTCAGCTCTGCCTGATATGGCATTCAAAGACAATTACTCAAATTCTTCATTCAAGGAATCTTCAACAGCCAATTGATGCAGTACCTCCTCGGATAGAGTCTGGTCCAAATCATTGACCACTAGAGCATGCACTTGAGCTTGAGGCCTTTTATCACAGCTAGCAGCATGTGCTCGATCATATTTATCACCACAATACATGCACAGCCCACTGGCTTTTCTATAGTCTCGGAGTTGACGTTCTTTCCACAGTAAGCTAGGAGGTGCATTGGACTTACTTTCAGTCTTAGCTGATGTAGTCTGAAATTTAGAAGATGAGCTGAATTTTGGAAACTTCCCTTTTTTGTGCTCTGCCACTTGCTGTTGAACTCTTGCAAGCATTGTGGCTTTCTTCATTTTAGTTGGTGCCATGGACTGAACTCCAGCCCTCAAATCAGATTTGAGCCCTTTGATGAATTGAGTAACAAAGAAGATGTCATCCAATCCCGTGTTATGCATAGAAGCTTGATACTGAAGGTCAGTGAAAGCAGTGATATAGTCCTCCACAGAGCCTTCTTGTTCCAATGCCACTAATTCACTGATTGCATCCCTATAGTCATAAGCCCCAAATTGCTCTTCCACAGCATTGATAAATGATGCCCAATCATGTAACCCATGTTTGAACTTATGAACTTGCAACCATTTAGCAGCATGACCCTCCATATTAACAGCAGCTGTCATAGTCCACAGGGATTGAGGAATGTTGAATATGTGAAAATAATCCAAACATTTGTCCTTCCAAAACCTAGGATTGTCCCCAACAAACTTTGGAAATTGCATCTTGGGTAAGGCACCTCTATTCCAGGACTGATTTTCCCCATGTCTACTGTGGTTACTGAATGAATCCCCAGAGTGAGCACCAGAATTGTGAGGGTGAGGTACCTGAGGAGCAGTTGGAGGAGGCTGATCTGGTGTCGGTGTACTTGTAGAAAGCTTGGTGATGGCTTGACCAGTAACTTCCATCTGTTTGGATAGCGTCTGCTGATCCTTCAACACCTGCTCCAGGATCTGAGTGGCGAGGCCCTGCTGCGCGGCCATCTGTTGCTGACGCCGATCCATGTCGCCGACCTGGGTGAAGAGTAGATCGATACTCTCCATCATCTCCTCCCAACGCTTGTCATCCTGCTGAGACGCCTCCGCCATTGCGTCAAGCAAGAATTGGGTTTGGATCGAAGGCTTAGGGGGCGCCGTGGTGAATCACCCGCAAGTCGAGTCCGCTTGAACTGGAATTATGGAAATCGATCTCCGAGCGATTTACTCAGAGCCGAGGTAATCCGACCGAGCTCGTTTGCAGACTTAAGACCGGCAGAATAGCGGACTCACCCTAGCGAAGGAACCCTGCAGCGATCGAGATCCCGAACCCATCTTCTTCGACTCCGATGAAACCCGCCGCCGCGACAGCTAGCGTGCGCCGAGGAACGCCGAGTCTGATACCACTGTAATCACCCCGTGGCCTCCGGCGATCTGCCGAGAGACGTGAGACAATTTCAGAGAAGAGGATTTGGTGGGCGGACGAGGAAGGATTCCTCTCCGATCTCAGTTTACTTTTCTCATAAGTTTTGACATGTCTTGTTTACAGACTAGTGCTTGATTATATAGCACGACTCCTCTCCCTCTCGGCCTATGGCCCATACACAGAGACACAGCTCTGGACTCAAAGTAAACTAAATGAAAACGTAAAAGTAAAAGACGTCTTCGAGTCGTGAACGCGCCTTCTCTTGTTTGGTCGCTCAGGCCATGACATTCCGCCCCCCAGCTGGAGGTGTGGCGCAGGCCGCGATCACCAGGTCGGTCCCGCAATGCGCCCCCGCTTTCGCTCGGGCTTCCCCACTAATCGCGCGGAGTAGGGTTTGGATCGATCGATGGCTTGAATTTGATTATTGGCCCTCGTGCATCCAATGCCGCGAGCTCCTCCGCGGCTTCCCCGGAGGTTCCGCGTCTGATCGAAGGTGCGTTCGATATACTTACAGTTAGATTTCAGCGTCGTGAGCAGCGCATGCGCCGTGGGAGCTTCACGTCACCGCGGTCACTGAGTGAGTGGCTGCTATGCGGTCCTGCAGGATGCTTCCGAAAAAAAAAAAGTCTGGGGGATGGTCTAAAAAGATAACGACTCTTATCAGAATCTCAGCATCGGACTGGAATTGGGCCTGAAGGTTACAAATCTTCATTTCATAATCTGTAGGTCGATTTGTCATCGAGGGGGCATAACCATTTTGCGAGCTGGCTGGCAAACTATATTGCAACTAAAAATGACTTTACTTTTTGCAAATACTTTGGCTCTCTGCAACTGATGCTCAAAGACGACGTGTGTTTCGAAGCATTTGTTATGGTTATGCCCATCGTCCTACAAAAAGTCTTCGCCTGAAAGTTGAAACATGTGTAGATTTGACTTTGCCACCAATTGTTCGTTGTGTAGGCAGATTGTATTAACTTATCAGGTAGCTTCCTTCCAAGTCCGACTATGACCCCATCGCAACTTGTCATGCTAGCTGCCAATCTTGATTCTTCCACGGATACCTATGGAGCGTGACCTTCATGTGAATTGTCTATTGTAGCCTCAATAGGATACCATATAACATTATGTCAACTGTTGTCTTGAAGTCATTGAGCTAGTTGCATCAGGGGAAGTTTTTTTTTGCTTCAAGGAGATCAGGGGAGGATGGCTGAAATCTTTGACGAAATGAAAGTGGAGTTCGTCGACCAAGATGAGAGTGTGCAGGTTGTTGCAGACAACATCGGTGATACCGGTGAGGTTCCTGAAAGGTATGTTAGGCCTGAGGTTAAGGCGGATCCAGTCATCGTCGAAGCTGAGGGCTATAATTTACCAGTAATAGATATGTCAAGACTGCTCGACCCTGAGTTTTCTGAGGAGGAGACTGCTAAGCTTGGATCTGCCTGTGAGAATTGGGGATTCTTCCAGGTATGTGTTCTTGCAGACTTGCACCCTATGCATCCCTACAAATTTTATCTCACCGTCTGTCTGTCTGTCTATACAATTGTATTGCATCTATCCCTGTGACGATTATACACTTGATTTTATTTCTTCGAATAACATTTTTTATTTCACTTAATAAGTAAAGAGAGATTCACTATTTCACTTTGTCATACCACCAGTCACATTAATCACAGAAAACTCATGAGATCAGTGTGAGATTCACAGCTAGTGAACCATGGTTTTGATGGGGGATTGTTGAAGCAAATTAAGGCTGACATCACAGAGTTCTTCAGCCTTCCACTGGAAGAAAAGTTGGCTGTGGCGATTCCACCAAATGGCATACAAGGGTTTGGCCACCACTTTGTTTTCTCTAAGGAACAGAAGCTGGATTGGGTGGATTTGTTGTTCCTTGCCACACGACCTGTTGATGAAAGGAGTCTGGCCTTTTGGCCTAAAAAGCCTTCCACATTCAGGTGAATTTATCTTACACCACTCTTTTACTGCCATTTTTTTAAAAAAATAAACTTTCATGTTTGTGACAATTTGATGCTAGAATTTGCTTCTATAATGTTATCATATTTGTGAGCAGGTAGATGATAATATTAAACTGTGCTTTATGCTGAAGCTGACTGATATTTTGTTCAACATGGGTGGCATTACCCCATTTATTTGGCTATATGCACTCTTATGTAGTGTAGAGGCCGGACCATTTTTCCTTTATCTAAAAATTATCCCATCTGTTTCTGATGTTTGCTCATTCTAGGGACACACTTGATAAGTACTGTCTGGAGTTGGCAAATGTATCTGCACAATTGTTCAAGTTTATGGCCAACAACCTTGGAGTTAACCAGGAGTCACTCCTTGATAAGTTCAAGGGTCTGCCTCAGAGCGTGAGGGTCAACTATTACCCTCCCTGTAGTCAAGCTGACAAGGTTTTAGGTCTGTCACCGCATACCGATGGTGTTGGCATGACATTCCTCCTCCAAGTAAATGATGTAGAAGGACTACAAATCAGGAAGGATGGCAAATGGTTTTCCGTGAAGGCCATACCTGGAGCTCTTGTCGTCAACATAGGGGATGCTCTTGAGGTAATTTAATTAACACTTCTCCATGCACTCTAGGGAATATTGTCTAACAACAATATAATGCTTTAACATGTAAAGAGTTACTTGATCACATCAACTAAATATCTATTACATTGTCCATTTCCAACAGATCCTCACAAATGGTAAGTACAAGAGTATTGAGCACAGGGCAGTGATAAACCCTGACAAGGAAAGGATTACAATTGCGACATTCCTTAGCGTCCACATGGGCTGCACGGTTGGCCCGCTTCAGGAGCTGCTGAAGACAGACGAGGCACGCTACAAGGTGGTAGATAGTGTTGAGTTCACAAAGGGCTACTTTGCTGCAAAGCTAGAAGGCAGAAGGTACTTGGAGAGCTTGAAGCTAGGCATATGAGTGTATTCTGTTTTTTTTATCTTTCTATTGGTGACTGCGTAATAATTGACAGCGATTTTTTTTCTGGTATATATATGGCTTTCAGCACAGATGTAACGCTTCTGTTGATGAGTGGCTATAGTTCATAATGCCTTCACTCCTTTGTCTAATGTATGTTGCTTTCAGCATATATGTGCTAAGTAATCCACCAGGATTGTAATTTTGCTGTTGTGTTATTGACTTCCTGAACCATATACCCAAGTATATTTTTTCAGGGTTTATAAATGAATATTTGGTGCACATTCTGTATTTTCTACACACTATCCAGTTATCAAATGCCTCTTGCGATGACTTGTAAATTATTTACTATATGTTACCTTTGTATTTTAAAGAGCTCTGTCTAGTTAATTTACAGTCCACATGGGATAGTCAAATACAAGAAAGATCTGAAAATAACAGCCACTGACATAGGGAGTCCACATGTCAGTGATATCTTTGTTTTAAGAAACAACTAATCGAGGAACACTGTTCATACTACAGAAAGGAGTGTGTGCAAGTTGGGGGTCTAATATTCACTAGTTCAGTTGAATGGACTGATTTAAAGTAGTTCTAGCAGCAGTAATGATGTACACTGACGTGATGTATTTTTGCGAATCAATTATGCCCACCTTTCCTCTCTTCTCTCTTTCAGCTTCCACTCATTTTCCAACTATTGTTTTCCATTTTTTTTCCATTTCTCATTTTCATCTTTTTGTGTCAGGATCATCAAAGTCAACAGAAAAGGACTGATTTAGCAGGTTCACAGCACATCTATATTTCAGCATCATCTCTGTCTTCTGATAAACTCCTAGCGCTAACAGAGAACAAATTCCTTCAGTGGAAGCTTTGGGTATACCAATGGCAGCAAGAACCATTGGATCTCTTCCTGTGGCTAATGTGCAGGCACTTGCGGAAACTTGCAACGGGTTTAATGACAAGATACCTGAAAGATACATCAGGACTGAAGCTAGCTCTGAGGAGGTGATCACCGGCCATGGTGGTACTTTGGGAATTCCAATTATCGATCTCAACACGTTACTTGACCCACAAGCATCGGAGGAGGAGTGCGTCAAGTTGGTGTCTGCCTGTCAGAACTGGGGCTTCTTTCAGGTACACAAAAGCAATTTCTTGATATTTCAATCTTTGGATGAGTAGCAGATATGTAAAAAGTAAGTGAAATGATGTTCAGATTGGTTGCATAGTACCGATAATAGTTTATTTTTCTTGCAAATAACATCCAATCCATCGATCTGTGTTCATTTATCCAGCATATTGATTATGATGTTCAGTCTCTCTTGATTTTAGACGTTCTGTAGATGTATATTCGTCAGAGGTAGCACAGCTATCTTGTTGCTTGCTGGAGCTCATGGCCAAGGGCATGGGCGGTGAGCCACCATCACTGCTAGGAATATTTGAAGGTCAGCCTCAAGGCATGAGGATGAACTACTACCCTCCATGCTGGCAAGCTGATCAGGTGTTAGGGCTGTCACCACACAGCGATGCATGTGGCCTGACACTATTGTTGCAGACGAAAGACGTGCAGGGCCTGCAGGTCAAGAGGGATGGCAAGTGGTTTGCTGTGAATGCTTTGGATGGCGCATTCATTGTTAATGTTGGCGACATACTTGAGGTAATAACTAAAAGTAAAAACAAATGGTGTTTGCAAGGTTATTCTATACATTATGTTGTGAAAAACTGAAAACTCCAATCAACAGATCGAATGTTCATATACCCCCTCCGTCTGTCCTAGAAGCTACCTAGTTTTAGACTTTTAGGTTGTCCTAAGGCATACCTTTTTAACTGACTACTTAATATAAAAAAACCATAAACATTCACAATGTAAAAACATGTTAGTAGAATCATCGTGAAACCAACTATCATGACATGTAGCTTTTTCTATTTAAAATAAATTACCTTTTGTATAAGAGATATTGTTTGTTAAAGATAAAAAAAATATTTGACTTACAACAAACATTAAACTAGCTTTATTATTGGACGGAGGGTGTAACATTCCGTGTTGAAAATTGTGGATTTAAAATTTTTTGTTTGAATTGATTGCTTAAACCTAGGAGTGTGTTCTCTCTTTCCTCTATTAAACTCTTAGTAAAATAAATTGTGCATTTAATTGTAATTAGGGAAATAATTGCTAGTGTGATTTGGTTTTTGTTTGGTTTCACCTTGCTTGTGTGTGAATTTATATTTGGATTCCCAATTCAAATATAAATTCGAATGCTAACAAAAACTAACAACTAATTTGGGCCTAACTAAACTAACGTCCTAACATTCCTAATTGCCCAGCCTGTTAACTACCCCTAAGGCCACAGCCTGCTAACCAACCTGCAGGCCCAGCAGCAGGCCCAACCGAAGGCCAATCCTTTTCCCCGAACCAACCTGGCTCACGTTCCTGTGCTTCTTCTCCGTTCGACTCTCACGCAAGCAGGCAGGCGCCGCACTACACCGGTCCCGTCCTCCCCTACGTAATCCATCCAGGCCGCTCTCCCTTGCCTCCCAAGGCAACCCGCGCTCGATCTCTCTCCAGGCAAGCCACAACCGCACGCAAGCACTTCCTCCTCGCCCAAGTCTCCTCGGCTATATATTTCCCCTCTCTCTTCTCTACTGCCCCTTCCCAAATTCCTCTGGGGCCGAGGCCCTGCTCCACCCCATCGCCAAATTGAAGCAAGGAGTAGGAGGAGGAGGAGAAGGGGAGGCCGCTCGCCGAAGGAATTGAAGGAAGGAGGTCTCACCGTGCCAGGAATCGTCGCCGTCGAACTCGTCACCATCGCTGTACCGTGAAGCCGTCGGAGCACTGCGTGAAGCCCGTACCGCAAGTCCTTCCCCACGCCGGCCATCGTCTTCGTCTACTCCTTGTGAGCCTCACCCCAATCTCTCTCTTCTCCAATCGCCGTGTCCGCTCTATGGTGATTGCTGGCCGCCGAGCCGCCATGGACGTCGTGGGAGCTCTGCTCCGTTTGTTGCTCTGCCTGTCCGGCCTTCGAGCCGCGTTCGTCTCTCTGCAGGTCGCACATGCACACACGCAACCTCACATCCCCTTTCTCTGGTTCCCTTCACCGGCTCGCCGCTCGGCCTGACTGCCGCCGCTCTGCTCGTGATGCCGGCCTTCGCGCCGCCTTGATGTCCATGTCAGACTGGCCTTCGTGCCGTTTCCCTCTCTGCAGGAGTCCCAATAAGCCCCTCCCTCTTTCTGTGAGTTTCCCCTGCTCGCCGCCGCAGTGCTCGCCGCGAACCCGTTGCCCGACGTTGCTCTCCGTTCTCGCTTGTTCGCTCCACCCAAATCTCTCTCGCTTGAACCGTTGCTTGCCTGCACCAGGGACCGCGGACAGGGGGTCCGCTCCGATCTCTTCGTGCCAGGATGTCGCCGTGGTCACCGTCGGTCATCACCGTGGAGTTCCGGAGCCGCTCCTCCTCTCTGACCACCACCCCTCCGCTTGCTTCTACCCGCCGCCCGGGCGTCCGCCCCGCGTCCCCGATGTCTTGAATCCATCTCGTCGCTCACCGCTGCTCGGAGATCGCAGCCGCCTTCGGAGTTGCTCGCCGCCGAGCCCACTGTTTGCTCTGCTCCGGTCCAACCATCATCGCCGCTCCCTTCCTACCTCCCTTCTCTGTGCCCCGTCGTCGCCCGGACTTCGTGCTGCTCGGCCACGGCAGGAGGCCGCGCCACTGAGCCGCGCGCCCGCGCCTGGAGAACCGCCGCCGACGCCGCATCGTGCTCTGGTGTTCGCCGCGGACAAACACACGAAGACCCACACACGCACGCTGCCACACGAGCCACAAAGGATCCCTCCGCTCTCTCTGTTCCACTGACCCGTGGGCCCGGTCGCGTGTGTCGCTGCCGGGTGGACCCGCATCGCCCCACTCCTCTGATTCCTCCTCCGCACCGCCAAAACGACTTTGGGCCGAAATGATCGCGGCCCACAAACCTTTCCCCAATCCGGATAAAGTCCAGAAGAGCCCCTCCTGCAAACAAGGCCCATCATGAATCTGGCCCATGCCCGTCTGACCGCCGGGGCCCACATGTCATGGTCTCTGTGTCGCTGACGTGCGGGTCCCACTGACAGCTGACCCCGCTGACCGTTGACTTGGTCAACGCTGACGTCATCAGAGGCGGACCCCGCTGCTGATGTCATGACGTCAGGCTGCCACGTGTCACCTCCTCAGGCTGCCATGTGTCTGCCCTTTTCTTTTTCTTTTTCGAAATTTCAGAAATAGGCTTTATCAAAGAAAATTCATAATAAATTCAATTTAGCTCAGAAAATTATGAAATCAGTTTCATAATTCTTCTAAAATCATGACCTACGCGTTAGTGTAGGAGTTGAATGCTTTTGGCTCTTGTTTGGTTCTCATTTGGAGTTTATTTGCAACTAGCTTATCGTTTTGTTATCCGAATATTAGGACCCTCGGAAGACTTGGACGACTACGTCGACTACGACCACGACGATCGTGACTTCATCAACAAAGTGAAAGTGAAGGACCTTGCTCCAGGTTCATGCCCATTTCGACTTTGAATCCTATTAGGTATTGCTATTAGAATTGCTAGCGCTTTAATTCATGATGATGATGTTAAACCTATGCATAGCCTTTGATTATTACCTGATATCCTTGTATACCTATATACATTGTTATACTCGTGCTATGCTTGCATGTGTGGGAATAGCTGTGGTCTTGATCTATCTTGGCGTGAGTTTTGGGTGGGATAAAACTGAAGAGTTTCGAACCCCCGGCTGGAGTGAGCAGACATTAACCGACCTTCTGGTCGGGGCTCGGAAAGTGTGTTGGGCACTTTCTACAGAGTACCTGTGGCGGGTACATTGTTGTGGTTACTTTGGAGGAGCTGGAGGATGTTACCTGTAATGGGTAGACTGGCGTACCGCGGAGTCGGACGGCCCAGTTTGGAGGATTGCTTGCTCTAGCTTAGGCTGAGTCAGTTGGACCTGGTGACGGGACTTTGTTAAACGTGCACACCACTTATCCTCAGAAGGGGAGGATTCCAGCCATTTCTAGTTAGGCGGTACCATTTCTGTGGAGTAGTGTGTTAGGATTGGGCTCACCGGTGGCGCCACCGAAGCCCGGCTGTCTCACAGCCCTTTGTTTCCGAGACTCTCGACACCACGGTGGCCAGGCTAGAGACTCACAGTTCTGGGTCCCAAGCCCGGGAAAGCAGGATGGTACCGTTCTAGCTAGGAAGTCATGGTTGTGGGCTGCGTCTCGAGTTGGCGGCCACCAACTCGCAGCCCGGGTGGGGCCAGGTGTACACACTCTGCAGAGTTAAAACTATACGTATAGCCGCGTCCTCGGTCATGGACACCCCTCGATCCGGCTTCTTCTGATTAGTATTTTGGGATATTCTACCTCTCCCCTTTTTCATAGCCTTGGGCTGGTTGAGAGCTGTTAGTACGAATTCCGGCTTGTAGCCGCTGAGATGGGAAGAGTGGGAGTCTTCCCATCGACTCGTGAGGAGCAGGGGGTGAGAATGCGACGGGACCCTGGTGTGCTAGGGTTGACCCGTGGAGATGATAGCTTGGGAAGCTGATGTTGGAGATCTTTATTTCTGTTGCTGCTGCATAGGAAAACCCCAGCCTTATTCCTTGATATAATTGATATACTAGAATTAGGCCACCTTAAAGCTTGCATACGGATGGTGACGTGGACCTGTCCCATTCCTTGGGGGCAGTTTGTGAGCTTGCAGGTTTGGACTTGGATTCCGAGTTCATTCGGTGGATGCTGCTTTGAAGGGTTGTGTTGCTTCGCTCAAGGCTGCCTGTGGTGAGGACTGGAGATGAAGACTTGAAGATCTAGCTACCGCTTCGTAGGCTTTCTTCTTGTCGTTTAGCCCAATGGGCTTGTATCAGCTACGTTTCCATATTATTCTTGTAATAATTGCACTCTGATTCGAAGTATGGATATGATATTATGCTGAAATGAGATCTGTACGTGATATCAGTTGATTCTGGGACTATCACAATGGTACAGGGAGTCGGATTCTCCGATTTGGAAATCCGGGTCGTTTCAGAGGGAGCATGTCGTACTAGATTTTTGTCGTCTCATCTGAGTTTCTGAGCAAACTTGGGGCATGTTTGGTAGAGCTCCATTTGATTCTCTATAGGAGATGATTCTTTGAGAGAAGTGATTCTGTAGCTGAAAGTGCTTCTCTTTGATTCTCTAGCATAAACTCTCAAAATCGGGATGGAGAGTCACTTCACAGAATTAGGAGAAGCTATTTTTTCAGCTCCTAGCCTCTTAGTTCATTTTAGAGAATTAGCAAGAACCACTTCTCTGTTGGATTCAGCAGAGAATCAACTCTAGGAGCTCTGTCAAAGGGGCCCTTCATTTTTATCAGAGGCTGCGCGGCATGCTCTACTTCCAATACTATTAGATGAACTGCTTCTGTTATCTTCTGTACCTATGTACTGATGAGCTATTCATCATTGAGTTCCATTATTTACAGATCCTGAGCAATGGAAAGTTCAAAAGCGCTGAGCATAGGGCCGTGATACACCAAAATAAGGAGCGAATTTCAGTGGCAATATTCCTCCAACCTAGCCAGGATTTGATTGTTGGCCCTCTTCTGGAGTTTGTGAAAGGCGACAAAGTGCGGTACAAATCAGCAAGCTACCGGGATTTCTTGACGCAATACTTGAAAGCAAAGCTTGATGGGAAAAACCATCTAGAAAAATTGAAGCTGTAGTAGTTACTATCTCACCGTACCCTTGGAGGGAGGTGCACCATCTTTTATGCTGTGTACTAGTCTATAGAAGATATTCCTTGTTATATCTGTAGGTGATACGAATTCCTGTTTTATGATAACGTTTGTGTCTTAAACCATATATTAGGTATAATGTGTTCTCAAGCTTTATGTGTGCATCTACTCCACATTCTTCAAGAAAATAAACATGAGAATTTGATGAGACAAATTGGGACTGTGTCGCCAATTATGCTTTTTTTTTTTAAAAAAGCAGGTGAACTGCTATATCATTTAAGGAGGAGAAAACAAGGAGAGTTTACAAAGGTCTTATATTACATAAATAACTGAAAGATTCGTTGGGACACATGCTAAACTCAACCTATTGTCTCCAGGTTCCACATGCAGTCGTTCCTACCGCCACCTCTCTTCATTGATCAAGAAGAATATATCTGCCAGGCTTGGATGGACTTGCTCCCGAAAACTCTTCTGTTTGGGTTCCTTCCAAATGTTGGCTGTGTATGTCAAGATTATGCTCAGGTTTTAGTTTTCCAGCGGGAATGAGTTTATACAGGATTTTTTTTTGCTGGATAGTCAAGAGAGACCGAAAGATTGAGGAATTCAACTGGAAACAGTATATATTAGTCAAATCTATCTGCCCACCTGTGGACGGGCCTGTGGCCCGGTGGCAAGCTCCCAAGGGTGGGATGCTGCCGGCGGGGGTTCGAACCCCCGTCTCGCACTCGTCTCCTACGAAGGCTGCGCCAAAGGCGTTTTCCAAAAAAAAAAAATCTATCTGCCCACCTGTATGCTAGTGTTTTGGCATTTTCGAAGGGAAATTTTGTAAGCACCACTAATCAGGATGAACTCTGAACATTTTTAATTCAGTAACTAACCAATGCAGTTAGTTAATTATATATAGTAAACATCATCTGAAAGTGACCCTGCATATCTTTGGATGAACTCTGAACAATTTTTATGCAGTAACTAACCAATGCAGTTAGTTAATTATATATAGTAAACATCATCTGAAAGTGACCCTGCATATCATTCTATTAAGAAGGAGATAAGTATCTGTGTATTAACAAGGAGATAAGTATTTTTGTATTAAAATAAGTAATCTTGCAACTTTAAGTCCACTACGATGTACTTATAAATTTCTTGAAAGAGACATTGTTTATTGCAACCTGTAGGAGCTTAGACTTTGGTGACAGGCCATGTGATTCTCTGCCAGGCTAGAGTCAAAATTTATCTTCAGTACAAATGAGCATATTCAATTCAGAATTTTTTACAATACTTCATGGGTTTAGTACAAGAAGACATGATCTGAGAAGAATCAGTGAAAACACCACCAGCACCTGCAAGATCAAGAAAAAACAATGGCACACGCTAGAGCCACAGGGTCTCTACCAGTGGCAAATGTGCAGGAACTAGCAGAGACTTGCAACAGATCCGATGAGCAAGTACCTGAGAGGTACATCAGGGAGGAGGCTAACACTGAAGAAGTCATCACCGGCTATGGTAGTACCTCTGAAATTCCTATCATTGATCTCAGCAAGTTGTGTGATCCCGAGTCATCGCCTGAGGAGTGTGCAAAGCTTGGATCTGCCTGTCAGCAGTGGGGCTTCTTTCAGGTATGACAAGATTATGTCTTGCTGTTTCTATTTTGGAAGAGTGCACAGTTAGATAAGCTCATAATAAGGTGGTGCCAAGCTAGCATTATTTTTTTGAAGCTAAAGTTTGACTGTTTCAGTAGTTCTTTTCATAAACATATACTTCAGTGTCAAAAAAAGGGGTAAAGTTTTACTGTTTTAGTAGTTTCATTTTGATGAATGCACATATATGATAGATATGTGTATCAACTCAAGCAAAGTGGACTGATCCTCATTAATTTTGTATTAGTAAGTTTCTTATGACCTTTAACTACTTCATCAAAAAGATCCATTTTGACTTGTGCAATTAATTGGAGTAACGAATTAACACGAAAAATTGCAGCTGATCAACCATGGGGTGCCAGACGAAGTGATCTGCAACCTGAGGAAAGACATTGCTGAGTTCTTCAAACTGCCACTTGAAACCAAGAAGGAATACTCACAGCTACCGAACAGCCTCGAAGGCTATGGCCAGGTCTTTGTTGTGTCAGAGAAGCAGAAGCTGGACTGGGCGGACATGTTCTACCTGGTGGCTAGGCCGAATGAGGCAAGGGACATGAGGTTCTGGCCTGCCCACCCTCCTTCCTTCAGGTAACTGCCAAAACTAGCAATTCGCAGAAATCATGCATGACGAGTTGTTCTCCCGATTGACATTCTACCTTCGATCCCCGATAACTCTGTTTGCAGAACTTCGATAAATAGGTACTCCTCAGAGACAGCAGAAGTGGCCCGCTGCTTGTTGGAGTTCATGGCCAAGGACATGGGAGCTGATTCGGCATCACTGCTACTGAAGTTCCAAGGCCAACCACAGGGTTTTAGGATGAACTACTACCCGCCATGCCGTCAAGCCAACAAGGTGCTGGGAATGTCACCTCACACAGACGCCGCCGGCCTGACACTGCTACTCCAGGTGAACAACATGCCGGGCCTGCAGATCAGGAGGGACGGCAAGTGGTTCACCGTGGACGCTCTAGAAGGGGCGTTTGTTGTCAACGTTGGCGACGTACTTGAGGTGATGGATCGTATGCATGCTGGAATATAATCTAGCAATAGTAACCATCTTGGATGATCTGTCGGACCAATCTGATGTGAACAATGCATCCTGTTATTGCATCACAGATCCTGAGTAATGGAAAGTACAGAAGTGTTGAGCACCGGGCAGTGGTGCACCCGGACAGAGAGCGCATCTCGGCAGCGGTGTTCCATCGGCCATGCCAGGATGCCGTGGTAGGCCCTTTGCCGGAGCTTGTGAAAGATGGCAACAGCAAGGCGCGGTACAAATCAGTCAGCTATATGGAATTCATGAGGCGCTACTACTCAGCAAAGCTTGACGGACGGAATCACCTTGATAGCTTGAAAAATGAGCTGTGAACTCGAGGAGATCTGAGAGCATTCAGTCTCAGATTCTTCAGAGGACATGCTTGGAAAAATGAAGGATGAATGTTGAATAGGATGTTTTGGAGGGAAACGGCTTAGATCTTCTTTTTAAAAAATAATCAGGCGATATTGAAGTTGGAGTGCCAGTTATGTATCATGCTGCATGTACTTGGAGGGATTTGGCACCCCTTCTACTGCTTGTCCCTCCTACAGATAACTCTCCTTGTTATACCATATCGGATAATTAATCCTACACATGATGATGACTTTAAACTTTAAAGTATATACTCATTTCTGTATTGAACTATCAAATACAATTACTACAGTATGTTCTCAAATTTTGTTCTATACTACTGAAGTACTAATGGTTAAGGGCCAGTCTTTCATTGGAAAAGTTTCGTCAGGAAAATGTCCTTTAATGGTGAAAAGGGACCTGAAGCTTGAGGAATTTTTGTAGACCAGCTCGAGCAACCTCAAGAACCTTCATATATTTCTGTCAAGCAGTCAGTTAGTGTTGTACATTTTGGTCGGGAAATTCTGTAAGAACTGTCAGTGTTGTACATTTTGGTCGGGAAATTCTGTAAGAACTGTCAGTGAGAGTTGTGTGAGGCTTGACTGTTCACTAGAATTGTACACTCAAATGGCTAATATATGAACTAAATCCTCTAAAAAATTATTATTTTTTAGATTAAGGATAAAACCAGCCTCAACATTCACAAGTGAATGCCTACAGCTAATGTAAAAAATTATGTAAAGTTTACTTTATTAAAAAATGACGTGCCTTTTGAAATATGGTAGTGTTTCCAAGGGATAATTACACTTGCTCTTAATGGGGGGAAAATAGATGATCTCCAGCAATTTTTTTAAAAAATCTCGAGATCCATGGTCAGACATTGTTGATTGTGATTTGCAGGAAGTTACAGTCCACGTGATTCTCCACCGAGCTTGTTGGTTAGTATTTATTTTAGATTTTGCAGCATCTTTTTAATTTTCTAATGCCTCACCTGCTCAATATATGACCAATGTTCAGGAAAAGAAAATCCTTCAAGACAACCAGCAGAACTGCAGGAGCAAGAAGGGACCAATGAGAAGATCAGGATGAGAAGATACCTGAGAGGTACATCAGGATGGAGACCGGCACCGACGAGGTCTTCAGTTGCTCCGAGAGTTCCTCTGCAATCCCTGTCGTCGATTTCTGCAAGCTGTGCGATCCAGAATCATCGGACGAGGAGCGTGGGAAGCTGGGATCTGCCTGCCAGCAGTGGGGCTTCTTTCAGGTATGTGTGGCGATCAATCAATTCCTGGTATCAGTTTCGGAAGGTGTCCAGTTCAGATAGGATCATTAGGTCCTAAGTTGGTTCCAAGCATATCTCATTTACTACACTAATCTACTAGGTGCCAGATAATTTGATGTTAGTAGCTGGATTCGTTCCGAGTCGAAAAAAAAAGATTGATGTGCATATAGTTCGATGAAATACTAACGAGACAGATTGCAGCTTATCAACCATGGGGTAGCAGACGAGGTGATCGAAGACCTGAAGAAAGACATGGCAGAGTTCTTTGAACTGCCACTTGAAACCAAGAACGCTTACTCGATGCTACCGAAAAGGTTATGGCCAGGCCTTTGTCGTCTCAGAGGAGCAGAATCTGGACTGGGCAGACATGTTCGCTCTCGTTCTTCGCCCGATTGAGTCAAGGGACATGAGATTCTGGCCTGCTCACCCTCCTTCATTCAGGTAATCTGCCAAAACCAACCATAGACACCTCATAGCTTTTAAACTTTCCTTCATCAGATCTCCTGATTGGCATTCTCCTTTCAGTCTCATTTTTGTGTGTGTGTGTGTGCGCGCGCGCGCGCGCGTGCAGAAACTCCATTGATAGGTACTCCACTGAGACAGCCAAATTGGCTCGCAGCCTGTTTGAGTTCATGGCCAAGGACATAGGCTGTGAGCCGGAGTCGCTGCTCGAGGTGTTCAAGGACCTGCTGTTGGCAACGTGGTCACGTTCCTGAAGAAGCGCTCCACGATCCTAGTTCCTGGTTCACGTCGGACCGATAGGCTAGTTAGTTAGGCCTGCATCTGTGCTTATGTACATGTATATAAACATTGCCAGGAGATCAATACAACTTGCGTTGACACTCCAATCTCCTTCATGGTATCAGAAGCTCTCGCACCTTGCTTTTTCACTCTGCTGTACCCACCGTGTTTTGGGCAGAAGCTCTCGCAACAATGACGTATCTCCTTAACCGTCGACCATGCACCAGCACAGGATCCCTGACACCCCACGAGCTTCTCCTTGGTGCACCGCCAGACTACACTCTCCTTCGTGTGTTTGGTTGCGCCTGCTATCCCAACCAAACAGCCACCACGCCCAACAAGCTCTCTCCACGCACGACTCGATGTATCTTCTTTGGGTACTCACCGGATCACCGTGGCTACCGCTGCTATGAACCTGCGACGCGTCGTGTGCTCACCTCCTGTCATGTCGTGTTTGACGAGCGCTCCTTCCCGTACCGTGCCGCTCTGCCTTCGCTGCCGTCACCGACGCTCACGCGATCGCTCGATCCTGTCTCCGTCGCGGCTAACCCTCTGCAGGTTCGCTCGTCCGGTCGCACTGCGCCATTACGAGCACCGCGCCGTCGCGGTCAGGCACGTGCACCGGAGGTCTCGCCCTCGTCTGTGTCGGCACCGGCCTCGATGCCCAGGACGTCCACACCTGCACACCCGACGCCACCGGCACCAAGTCCGCGCTCGGAACCTGCCACGACGCCGGCGCGTCCTCAGCAAGCCTCTACGTCGCGTGCACCCGTGGCGGCCTCGACGCCCTCGCCGCCCATGTCGTCAGCCTGGGACACGGCTCCGTCCTACGACCGTACGCCCACGCCAGCACCGGTGCCTCCTCCAGGCGCGCCTCCGACACCCGTGGCGACGGCTGCTGCTCCGGGTACGTCCACGACTACGACGACCACGGCCGCGGCTCCACGGCATCCCATGGTGACACGCAGGCGCGCCGGCATCATCAAGACGAACCCGCGCTATGCGAACGTCGCCACGACGACGACCATCTCCCCGATCCCGGCGTCTGCCCGTGCAGCTCTTCGTGATCCGAACTGGAAGGCGGCCATGGACGCTGAGTACGCTGCTCTTCTCGCCAACCGTACTTGGGAGCTTGTTCCACGGCCGCCGGGCGCGAACGTCGTCACCGGCAAATGGGTGTTCCGCGTCAAGTATAAATCAGACGGCTCTTTCGATCGTTACAAGGCGCGGTGGGTGGTCCGAGGCTTTTCTCAGCGTCCTGGCGTGGATTTCGGCGAGACGTTCTCGCCTGTTGTGAAGCCGGCCACCATTCGAACGGTGTTGTCCCTCGTTGCTTCTCGAGGCTGGCAAGCTCGGCAACTGGACGTCTCCAATGCATTTTTGCCCGGCAACCTCTCCGAGCGTGTGTACTGTCAGCAGCCAGTGGGTTTCGTCGACCCCAGCAATCCTGACGCCGTCTGCCTGTTGTCCAAGAGCCTGTACGGGCTCAAGCAGGCGCCTCGCGCCTGGTATGAGCGCTTCGCCGGCTTCATCTCCACGATTGGATTCAGGCCGACGCGCTCCGACACGTCGCTCTTTGTTCTCCGTCGTGGCCGCGACATGGCACTGCTTCTCTTGTACGTCGACGACATGATACTCACAGCTTCTTCGTCGGCTCTTCTTCAGCGTATCACAGTGTTATGATCACGCTTGATACAGAAGGGAAATTTGGGTTTTAAGGAGGAAATCTAGGTAGAATTTTGGGGAAACAGGGGAGATCCAAGGAGGAAGACGAGGTTCAGAGGGAGGGGATGATTCAGTTATTTCTCAATTCACATGGTTCGTTACAGGAGATACCGGTTTATATTTATACCGGCAGAGCCCCAACTCCAACACGACTCTGGCAACAGCCTAAGCCGATCATTCAACTGGGCCCAACGGAATTTCGGCCCACTTCGAGTTAGCCACTAGCAACAGTCTTTGTCTCCCTTTGCAACTGACGCTGCTCTTGCCTCTTCAGCCTCTTGGTGCCCTTGATGGTCGTGACATTCCCCTCCTCTTGTAATCCAGCTTGCCCCCAAGCTGGAGCTGAGGGAAAACGACGTTGAAGATCCTGCTGGTCCTCCCAAGTGAGCAAGGCCGAAGGAGAACTCCATTGCACCAGGATTCTGGGCATCAATTTGCTCCCAACTTGATGCAAAGCATTGTCCACCACGAGTAATGGAAACACAGGCATCGATGGATCAGTACAAACAGTTAATTGACAGATCTGTGGTTACCTCTGTTGCTGGAGGAATGTGCCGCTTAAGCTGAGATACATGAACCACGGGATGGATCATCACATGAGAAGGTAAATCCAGCTTATATGCTACAGCTCCCACGCGCTGTAGGATCTTGAAGGGCCCATGATACTTGAATATCAGCTTCTGATTACTACGAGATGCAACTGAAGACTGAATATGAGGTTGGAGCTTCAGGTATACTTGATCACCGACAGTAAATTCCTTTTCTGAGCGATGGGAATCTGCCTGAGTTTTCATGCGTTGCTGAGCACGATGAAGCTGCTGTTGAATCAAATGGGTCAAAAGATCTCTGTCTTTCAACCAGTTTGCCAGGTCAGGAACCGTAGCTTCCAAAGGGTTGAATATGCCAAGGTGTCGAGGGGGGTGTCCATAGAGCACTTCAAAGGGTGTGAGACCTAATGCAGAGTGAAAGGTTGTATTGTACCAATACTCAGCCAAAGATATCCATTTGTGCCATTGCTTAGGACAAGAGTGAACTGTGCAACGAAGAAACGCCTCCAGACACTGATTCAGACGCTCGGTCTGACCATCGGTTTGAGGATGGTAGGAAGAGCTCATCAACAGTTTAGTATCAGTAAGACTGAACAATTCTTTCCATAGTGTGCTTGTGAAAATTCGATCTCTGTCTGACACAATTGCTTGAGGCAAACCATGCAACTTGTAGACATTGTGGAAATATAGCTGAGCCACACTTAGGGCAGTGTAAGGATGTGAAAGTGGCAAAAAGTGAGCATACTTGGAAAACTTATCAATGACCACCAGTATAGTATCATAACCTTGTGACTTAGGCAAGCCTTCGATGAAATCCATGCTTACCACACACCAGATCTCCTGATTGGCATTCTCCTTTCAGTCTCATTTTTGTGTGTGTGTGTGTGTGTGTGCGCGCGCGCGCGCGTGCAGAAACTCCATTGATAGGTACTCCACTGAGACAGCCAAATTGGCTCGCAGCCTGTTTGAGTTCATGGCCAAGGACATAGGCTGTGAGCCGGAGTCGCTGCTCGAGGTGTTCAAGGACCTGCTGTTGGCAACGTGGTCACGTTCCTGAAGAAGCGCTCCACGATCCTAGTTCCTGGTTCACGTCGGACCGATAGGCTAGTTAGTTAGGCCTGCATCTGTGCTTGTGTACATGTATATAAACATTGCCAGGAGATCAATACAACTTGCGTTGACACTCCAATCTCCTTCATGGTATCAGAAGCTCTCGCACCTTGCTTTTTCACTCTGCTGTACCCACCGTGTTTTGGGCAGAAGCTCTCGCAACAATGACGTATCTCCTTAACCGTCGACCATGCACCAGCACAGGATCCCTGACACCCCACGAGCTTCTCCTTGGTGCACCGCCAGACTACACTCTCCTTCGTGTGTTTGGTTGCGCCTGCTATCCCAACCAAACAGCCACCACGCCCAACAAGCTCTCTCCACGCACGACTCGATGTATCTTCTTTGGGTACTCACCGGATCACCGTGGCTACCGCTGCTATGAACCTGCGACGCGTCGTGTGCTCACCTCCTGTCATGTCGTGTTTGACGAGCGCTCCTTCCCGTACCGTGCCGCTCTGCCTTCGCTGCCGTCACCGACGCTCACGCGATCGCTCGATCCTGTCTCCGTCGCGGCTAACCCTCTGCAGGTTCGCTCGTCCGGTCGCACTGCGCCATTACGAGCACCGCGCCGTCGCGGTCAGGCACGTGCACCGGAGGTCTCGCCCTCGTCTGTGTCGGCACCGGCCTCGATGCCCAGGACGTCCACACCTGCACACCCGACGCCACCGGCACCAAGTCCGCGCTCGGAACCTGCCACGACGCCGGCGCGTCCTCAGCAAGCCTCTACGTCGCGTGCACCCGTGGCGGCCTCGACGCCCTCGCCGCCCATGTCGTCAGCCTGGGACACGGCTCCGTCCTACGACCGTACGCCCACGCCAGCACCGGTGCCTCCTCCAGGCGCGCCTCCGACACCCGTGGCGACGGCTGCTGCTCCGGGTACGTCCACGACTACGACGACCACGGCCGCGGCTCCACGGCATCCCATGGTGACACGCAGGCGCGCCGGCATCATCAAGACGAACCCGCGCTATGCGAACGTCGCCACGACGACGACCATCTCCCCGATCCCGGCGTCTGCCCGTGCAGCTCTTCGTGATCCGAACTGGAAGGCGGCCATGGACGCTGAGTACGCTGCTCTTCTCGCCAACCGTACTTGGGAGCTTGTTCCACGGCCGCCGGGCGCGAACGTCGTCACCGGCAAATGGGTGTTCCGCGTCAAGTATAAATCAGACGGCTCTTTCGATCGTTACAAGGCGCGGTGGGTGGTCCGAGGCTTTTCTCAGCGTCCTGGCGTGGATTTCGGCGAGACGTTCTCGCCTGTTGTGAAGCCGGCCACCATTCGAACGGTGTTGTCCCTCGTTGCTTCTCGAGGCTGGCAAGCTCGGCAACTGGACGTCTCCAATGCATTTTTGCCCGGCAACCTCTCCGAGCGTGTGTACTGTCAGCAGCCAGTGGGTTTCGTCGACCCCAGCAATCCTGACGCCGTCTGCCTGTTGTCCAAGAGCCTGTACGGGCTCAAGCAGGCGCCTCGCGCCTGGTATGAGCGCTTCGCCGGCTTCATCTCCACGATTGGATTCAGGCCGACGCGCTCCGACACGTCGCTCTTTGTTCTCCGTCGTGGCCGCGACATGGCACTGCTTCTCTTGTACGTCGACGACATGATACTCACAGCTTCTTCGTCGGCTCTTCTTCAGCGTATCACAGTGTTATGATCACGCTTGATACAGAAGGGAAATTTGGGTTTTAAGGAGGAAATCTAGGTAGAATTTTGGGGAAACAGGGGAGATCCAAGGAGGAAGATGAGGTTCAGAGGGAGGGGATGATTCAGTTATTTCTCAATTCACATGGTTCGTTACAGGAGATACCGGTTTATATTTATACCGGCAGAGCCCCAACTCCAACACGACTCTGGCAACAGCCTAAGCCGATCATTCAACTGGGCCCAACGGAATTTCGGCCCACTTCGAGTTAGCCACTAGCAACAGTCTTTGTCTCCCTTTGCAACTGACGCTGCTCTTGCCTCTTCAGCCTCTTGGTGCCCTTGATGGTCGTGACACACAGCCGAGCTACAAGCAGAGTTCGCCGTCAAGGACTTGGGAGACCTACACTTCTTCCTCGGAGTTGAGGTAACTCAGTCTGCCAGCGGATTTCATTTGTCTCAAGCCCAATATGCTGAAGAATTGCTTGATCGTGCGGGGATGTCAAATTGTCGACCTATATCAACGCCAATTGTCGACCTATATCACACGACCGGACATTGCTCATGCCGTTCAACAGGTCTGCTTGCATATGCACGATCCACGCGACGGTCATCTTGCACTTGTCAAGCGTGTTCTTCGCTACGTTCAAGGGACAGCTGATCACGGCCTGCATATCCCAGCTTCCAACTCACTGGACCTCGTCGCATATTCTGACGCAGACTGGGCGGGCTGCCCTGACACACGGCGCTCTACGTCTGGCTATTGCATCTACCTTGGTGACGCACTTGTATCCTGGTCTTCCAAGCGCCAGCCTACAGTTTCACGTTCAAGCGCCGAGGCGGAGTACAGGGCCATCGCAAATGCAGTGTCCGAGTGTTGCTGGCTGCGCCAACTGTTGGGCGAGCTATCAGTTCCAGTGGCGAAGGCAACTCTGGTGTATTGTGACAATATCTCCTCGGTGTACATGGCGTCCAATCCAGTTCATCATCGGCGGACAAAGCATATCGAGCTCGACATTCATTTTGTTCGTGAGAAGGTGGCCGTTGGAGAAGTTCGCGTTTTACATGCTCCTACAAGCCAGCAATATGCAGACATCATGACTAAAGGGCTTCCAAGTTCAGTATTCCAGGAATTTCGATCCAGTCTTGGCATCTCCGCGCGCGATGCTACGACTGCCGGGGGGTGTTGGCAACGTGGTCACGTTCCTGAAGAAGCGCTCCACGATCCTAGTTCCCTGGTTCACGTCGGACCGATAGGCTAGTTAGTTAGGCCTGCATCTGTGCTTGTGTACATGTATATAAACATGGCCAGGAGATCAATACAACTTGCGTTGACACTCCAATCTCCTTCACCTGCCCCAGGGCCTTAGGATGAACTACTACCCGCCGTGTCGTCAGGCCGACAAGGTGCTTGGCCTTTCGCCGCACACGGACGCCGCCGGGCTGACGCTGCAGCTCCAGGTGAACGATGTGCCGGGCCTGCAGATCAAGAAGGACGGCAAGTGGTTCGCCGTCGACGCTCTCGATGGCGCGCTCTTGGTCATCGTCGGTGACATACTTGAGGTGATGGATACTGATAGTCGCTGGAAATAACATTAGATGGATAGCCTAGCAAGTAAAATCGCTTGAGTTTTTCTTGCAAATGGATATGAACAAATGCCCTCTCTAATTGCGTCCCAGATACTGAGCAACGGCAAGTACAGATGCGTAGTGCACCGGGCAGTGGTGCACCCGAGCAGAGAGCGCATCTCGGCGGCGGTTTTCCACCGGCCGTGCCAGGGCGCTGTGGTCGGCCCTCTGGCGGAGCTCGTGGAAGACAGCGGCGGCAGGGCGCGATACAGGTCGATAGGCTACCTGGATTTCATGAAGCGGTATTTCTCGGCAAACCGGAATCACATCGAGAGCTTGAAGATTGAGCTATGAAGTTTTAGCTTCTGTTTGTGATGCTTGAAATGGCAATGATTCATCTTTTGACTGGCGTGTTGTTGAGCTTGGCAATTTGAGTTGAATTAATTAATGTTTGAATCTCTAAGCGGAAGTCTGAATCTGAATTGATGTTGAATGTCCTAAATGCTCTACACGCAAAGGGACAGAATAACAGAGAGCAAAGTTAAGTGTTTTTGGACGGGTTAAACATCTGAAGAGCATGTGTTGTCTACATGGTTGCTATGTACAGTGCTGGAAATCAGAATTATTTCCTTGACAATCATTATTCTATTATTAACCTTTGCTGCCAATTGAGATTTCCAGTTGATAAATTGTATTACATCAGTTACTTTCTTTTTAATATTTTCGGATCAACTGTTGCCACCTGGTTGAAACTTTCGTCGCCCATGGTCTCTCGTTCTCCCCAAATTCGACGTCCACATGTACCTTCCTCAAATTTCTCACTCCCCACATTAGAGTATTTCAGATATGTTTGCTTGTATTTTTGTTTGAACTGTAGGGTTTCTTGTATTACAGCAGCAGCAGCGCAGAGACGTGTTATAGAGCTAAGTCGTTTTTTAGGGGACAGAGATGAGTCACGGAGGGCAAATTGTTCAATTACTTTTTTTGCCCTTTTAATTATGCCACTTCTCTTTTTATTAGTTTTCCTGATCATAGGGTAAAATTCAGAAAAAACGGTGCTTGAAAGCATAGCTGTTAGAACTGGACTGGTTATCGAATTGGTGAGAGCGTGGGTTCATTTATTCAACCATTAAACACTAGTTAATTTTTTTAGATAGAGGAAAATCCGGCCTCCACATTCTGTTCTGAATGCATACAGCCACTTACAACCGAACCCAAGAAAAGAAAGACAGCAGCCTTCAGACTGCAGTGGAGCAGCAACAAGCACTCCGACTAGCTGATCAACACGACCAGAGCCCAACGACTGAAAAGTTCAAAATGATTCAAACAACAGGCCTAACTGAAGCTACCAACAACCATTAGACTGCAGCACGACAAACAAAATTGTGCCGGTTCTTCACCAGAACCAGAACTGAACCAAACCACTAGAACTCCAGCCTGTGCCTGTTCTTCCATCCAAAATTGCTGAAGATTTCCAAAATTGCTGAACCAAACACTAGTTAATAAACTGCCCGTTCAATAGTTTTAGACTTTTGGATTGAACCAGCCATAAATATTCAGAACCGGTGCAATATATAGTTGATAATAATATTTTTGAGAAAATTAAGCTCATAACAATTTTCCGTAATACTGAATTTGTTGCTGTGCGCAAACAAACATTAGAGATGCAAAACACTCTTGCATAAAATATTCTAATCCAGCAGCTACTAGCTACCGGCCTAATACAAAGTAGGGAGTATTAATGCAAAGCGACACTTAAAATCGTTCAAATCTTCGTATATACATAATCGCCAGGGGCGAATCCAGGAAAAATCATAGGGGGGGCTCACCATAATTGACTATTTGACCAAGATGACAAGATACATCCTATTTCCATAATGGATCGACATAACTAATGCAGTTTCACATGATAACATAGGAAAAGTACATTTTGACGAAAATTAAAAAAAAGAGAAATATGAAACTTCAGTCCATACCAAAGCATCACCGGATAGTGCAATGGCCACTAGTCTCATTCTTCATTTGGAGCAATCTACACAATGCACATTAAATTATTGACAAAGCAAATAATAACTTAAAAAATCTGAAATTTGAAGAGATTGAAGCATACCACTAAATTGTTTCGAGGCACTAGCATACGACGTTTTTTCATCTCTTCAAACCGTTGTATAATTTTGTCATTACTAATGCTTCTAAATATCTCCTTCTCAACATAGCATATCATCAAATCATTGAGCCATTCATCCCCCATTTTGCTGCGCAAATCTGTCTTTATAAGAGACATAGCTGAAAAGATCCTCTCAACTGAAGCAGTTGCCACTGGAAGTATCAATGTGAGCTCAACAAGCCGATAAACCAATGGATAAGAATTATTCATCGAGGCCTTTACCATAATTTCAGGAACCTTTGAAAGTTCTGTACATCCAAGAAACTCTTGGCTTCTTTTAGCACGTTGGTGGAACTCTCTAAGTTGACTTGGTAAGAGCAAAATATGACCAACATCAAAGTCTTCAGCATATATTTCAGCAAGTCTCACAAGTTTATCCACATCAAAATTAGAGAAGGAGTTTCTTGGATTAAGTGCAGCCATACATGATAACAACTCTGAACTAACTTCACTAAATCGATGATTCATCTCAGACAAAATGGCATCAATGGCAGCAAGAAAGATCTCAACATGGTAGAAATGCATATTTGTTACCTTCTGCCTTCTACGTGCAGATGTCCCTCTAGCATTTACTTCCTTATCCATATTTGGCACCTTAATCTCATGTTTAACACAAAATGTCATCACTCTTTTGAGTAATGATTCCCATCCATTATCCCTCATATTCTGCAAGTTTTCTTTCACACTCATGATCAAATGCATTGCTTCAACAATATCTTGATCCTTTCTTTGCAAAGCACGTGATAAATTATCTGTGGTGCTCAATAATTCTATCATCAAATGCAGGATGAACACAAAATCAAAGCTTTCCATTTTACCAATTAAACCGAAAGCACCACCATTACATGTTGGTTTAATGGAATCTGTCTTCACAATCTCAAGCACCTCCAAAATAGCATCCCACATTACCAAAATACGAAGCAAAGTTTTAAGATGAGAGCCCCATCTAGTATCTCCAGGCCTAGCAAGGCTACTTTCTTGATTCAAACCTCTTCCAGTGGCTATCTCACCATTCTCTATTTGTTCCATTAAATTATCATGGTGCTTTGCAAGCAAGACATCCTTTCTCATACAAGATGCACCCACAGTATTAACTATCAAAGGAACATAGATGAAAAAATCTGCAATAGCTGGAGTAGAAGTTGAAACAGCAACAACCACTAATTGCAATTGATGGGCAAAGCAATGAACATAGAAGGTATAAGGATTTTCATCACGAATCAATTTTTGCACCCCATTAAATTCACCCCTCATATTGGATGCTCCATCATAACCTTGCCCCCGAATCATATTGATGCTTAACTTGTGTTTAGAAATCATACCGACCAAAGCTTCTTTCAATGCAACAGATGTACATTTCTCAATATGTTTAAGTCCAAGAAATTTTTCCACCACTTTTCCTTCATCATTCACAAACCTGCATATCAATCAAAGTAAGTATGGAAGTATGGAACCATAGTATTACACAACAAAAGGAAATACAGAAAAGTCTCAACTAGACTAGTAATCACCTCAGAACCATAGCCATTTGCTCCTTTATAGATACATCTCGAGACTCATCAATAAGCACCGAGAATCGCCTACCGCGAATCTCATCCATAATCACTGCCTTGACTTCCTCTGCACAAGCTTTAGCAAGATCCTTCTGAATATCCGGAGATAACATCTGACAATTTCTATTACCTTTATCATACGCATCCTTAACTGTTTCAACCTTATCTTTGTACCAATCAACCATCTCTCTATATGTGCCCTTGTTGAGGGAACTGGAGGACTCATCATGTCCACGGAAAGCATCACCTTGCTTTATAAGGAATCTTGCAACATCTAAAGAAGATGTTAAGCGAATCTTGTATCTAATTTCTTCCTCCTTACTATGTGTTTCCATTTTCCAGGTGACACTTGTTCTTTGATTCATAAAATCATCACACTTCAATCTTGCATTACAATGAGAATGAGAAGCCCCATGTTTAGCAAATTTTTCCAAAGCCTTCTTCCATTTCTCTATGCCAACCTTTGCAAAGACATTACTCCCCCATTTGTCGGGCTTTCCTGGCTCAAAGAAAAGATAACAATAAAAACAAAATACTGCATCCTTTGACTCACTATACTCCAACCAATCATGTGTCCCAAACCAATGCTGCTGAAAGGATCTCCATTCACCACTTTGCCATGTGCGAGGAAATGTAAAACCTACTGGTTGTTGAGTTGGCCCTCTCAAAGCATATGCCATTTTTACTTGATCTCTAATTTTAGCTGGGTACTCATCAATTGGTTTGCGCATTCCGGGATCACTGATGATATCAGAGTCATGAAATTCTACTCTGGGAATTTTTGGTTGCCTTGCATTAGTTTCTGGAGGAGTAGGTGTAGTGCTACTGCTTGAAAAATAGGTGAGC
>CM014278.1:47821698-47858121 GCA_004135705.1 Alloteropsis semialata
GGGAGCAGTGGAGAATTGGAGATGGGCCGGGCCTCTGCTATTTGGGCCATATTTGATGGTGGGCGCCTAGCGGTGGGCTGCTGCTGGTGCTTCCGTCGGATCCGGCCCAAAATCGCGAAAACAGTGCCTTCTTCAACCTCTAGCCCCCCCCATTCTTCAACCATGGTGCCTAAAAATTGGAGGGGGGCTGAGGGGGGATCCATGGACTCCCAGGCCGTGGGGGGGCTGGAGCCCCCCTAGCCCCCCCCCTCCCCCCAGTAGCTCCGCCACTGATAATCGCTCATATCATTCCATGGTTGTACTACTATGCCTACGTACAGGATTCGTGCATCCAAAATCTCTAGCTAGCAACTACGTGCTCTGCTAGCCAAGCACTAACCGAGACATGAGAGTGTCCCAGACCTAACATATAAAGGGAAAAAATAGATCGGTGGTTTGAATAGATGTTTTTGACTGAAGTTTCTTATATTCCTTGCTATCTTGTTAGTCGTTCAACCTGTATTACTATTGATAAAAAAAACTTCAATTGAGATATAGTTTGGTTCTCCAACTTATTATTTACAATTTAGAGTTTTTCATTGTACTGCTTATACTCATGTTGATAATGGTAATTAGAGTCTAGAGCTATTAAGTGCATCTTTCTTAGCAGTGGGCAAACACATTTCGAGCGTCTGTCCAAAAAAACTCATTAATTGGAGCGTAGCAAAGTGGAACAGGCCCTTGCGGTGGCTAGGTGGGTCACACCACTCAGCAGCCCAAGCCCAAGATGAGAAAAATGTTGTATACGCGCAAGACGCTTTGTTCGATAGGGATAGTCCAGTTCAACCGACTTTCACCGGACCGATTTGCAAGGACGGTCTTTTAGGTGAATCGAGCTGCTGGAGGCTCTGATTCTTTTTTTTGGGTTCAACCGCCGGTCCAGTTCGATCCTAATAGCCTCTCTCTCGTAGTCCATTGCAGGCTCAATCCATGGCATAGGCTGAGGGGGAAGCACCAAGCCGTGACCAAGGGTGGGTTGCTTCAAACGAGCACGACCGCTGACATTGGGGCGGGCAGCAGGCCCCACAGCGGCCGAGGGCGGGCTGAGTGCACTCACCGATGCCGGGGTGGGCAGCAGGGCGCGTGTGCGTCTGCCACTGTGCTTGCATTTATGCGGCGGCCTGGGAGGCCGCACCATGGTGGGTCGACCATAGGGCCACGTGCAAGCCGCCGCAACTAGCCAGCAAGCCGGCGGACTGAGCCACAACCGGTGGGGCCACAGGGGCGAGCGCTGCTAGGGCCAAGTGAAAGGATCACACAATGCCTAGAGGGAGGTGAATAGGTTATTTCTAAAAAATTATCACAACGATATTAAATCTGTAAGAAGTTCCAACGAAGTGTAGTAACTTTCGACACTTTATAGAAACATCTGATAAATCAGATGAACTAGAGTCAAATTCAAAAACAAGAAGTATTTCACTAAATCCACTTGTATCAAAAGATGAGTTTTGATGTCCTACCACCTCTGGGTATGATGTCTGCAAGCAAAAACTTATTAACACATAGATCAGGATGAATTTAAGTCTAGGTCAAGCAAGAACAAAGCGAACTACGAATAAACGAAGAACATAATAAGAACAATAGAGGCAAGGATTTGTTCAAAGCAGTTCACTCACACAAAGAAAACTACGTCTCCATTGAGGTGCTCACAAAAAGCCAGGTTGTTTACTAAACCTTTCCTCTCCCAATCAACCACAAAGGATGATTGAGTTACTTACTATGTTCCCCACAAAGAGTATGGGAAATGCAAATATCCGAGACACAACCACACATTGTTGAGTGCTCCACGGCGATGCCTAACTGTCTAGGAGCAAAACTCCAAGAGTAACAAACGAGAATCGAAGACCGATGAAGCTTCAAGTGCTCTTGAGATGAAGAAGATGGGTCTTGCACTTAAAACTCAAATCACACACTTCAAATCAATTTCCCTCGCACCCCTTGACGGAATCTCACAAGGATTAGCTCAAGAAGGAGTGAGAGAGAGTTGGGAAGCTCTCGTGTGCATTGCTCGGGTTTGGAACGGCAACAAATGAAGAAGGGGGTGAAGGGGTATAAATACCCAACCTTCAAAATATGACTGTTATAGTGCTGTTGTAGCATTTGTCGGAACTTCCGACACGTAGAGCTGAGCGCCCTTTGTTGGAACTCTCCAGAGAGGTCTGACCATCAGAACTTCTGACGACATGTTGGAACTTCCAATTTGAAAGTGAAATCAGGGGGGAAAACAATTAAGTGTTGACGCTGTGAAGAGCGCCGTCAGAAGTTTCGACCAAAGACCGGAACTTCCACTAGTAGAGAAACCACATTCGGTTCCGCCCCTTTAGTCCCGGCCATATTTGGCACCGGGACTAAAGGGGGTTTTAGTCCCGGGTCTAATGTGTGGTGGGGAGGGGGGCCTGGGGGGGCTTTAGTCCCGGTTGGTGGCTCCAACCGGGACTAAAAGGTCCCCGCTCCAGCCGGGACTAAAGGGGGTTGCGCCCTCTAGTCCCGGCTGGTGGCTCCAGCCGGGACTAAAGGGGACTACCAACCGGGACTAAAAAGTCCCCTACAAATATCCTCTTCCTCCCCCAGCCCGGCCGAGCCATAAACACAGAGCTCGTTCATGGCGCCGGCCGGAGGTAGGGGAGGTCATGATCATTTTTTTTCTCAGATTTTGAAGATTTAGCTTCTCCAAGTGGTCCAAAAAGAGCATATCTTCATCCTCTCATCTTTCACGGTTAGTATTTCTTGTTTCATCCTTTATACATAGAGAAATTTGAGTTTTAGTGGAATGGAGAGATGGGTGAGTTTTGTTTTTTAGCACAATTTAGTTTTTAATTTATATTGATACTTTAGTTAATTTATATTGATACTTTAGTTAATTCATATTGATACTTTAGTTAATTCATATTTATACTTTAGTTAATTACTTAGTTCATATTTATACTTTAGTTAAATCATATTGATACTTTAGTTATTTATCCTAATTTATATTTATACTTTAGTTAATTCATCTTTTTACTTTAGTTAATTAGTTAATTCATATTTATACTTTAGTTAATTACTTAGTTCATATTTATACTTTAGTTAAATCATATTGATACTTTAGTTATTTATCCTAATTCATATTTTTACTTTAGTTAATTAGTTAATTCATATTTATACTTTAGTTAACTCATATTGATACTTTAGTTAATTCATATTTATACTTTAGTTAATTACTTAGTTCATATTTATACTTTAGTTAAATCATATTGATACTTTAGTTATTTGCTAGTTATTTTACTGACTTTGATTATAATTTGTTAGTGATTAGTGATTTAGGATGGTAATTTTCATTTATTGCTTAGTGAAATAGGATGGTAATTTTCATTTATTGCTTAGTGAATTAGGATGATAATTTTTATTTATTTCAAAAATAAACCTACTATTTCTACTACTTATAAAAAATTTCCTAAACTTGCAGATGGACCGGCAATGGATGTATAACGCCGACAGACGTTCAGGCGACTTCTTTCAAGGCATGCATCATTTTCTAGATGTGGCCGAGCAAAACAAGAAAAACGGTTTCATGAATTGCCCCTGCGGGGTCTGCAAGAACCAGAAAGAGCACAGTTCAATAAAGGTCATTCACGGCCACTTGATTAGACACGGTTTCATGCCTGGCTACAGTTGTTGGACCAGCCACGGAGAAAGAGGTGTTATAATGGAAGACGGTGAAGATGAGATTGATGACAACATTCTCGGATTTGCTGAATACCCTGCTTTTGCTGATACTACAATGGGTGATGCTGAGGAAGAGGATGGAGAAGATGCGCCTGCAGATGATCTTGGTCAGATGTTGCAAAATGCAAAGGACACAAGCGAAACTGAGAAGGAGCGGTTGAAGTTCCAGCGCATGTTAGAGGACCATCGCAAACCTTTGTACCCGGGTTGCGAAGAGGGACTCAAAAAAACTCGGGAGCACATTGGATTTGCTGCAATGGAAGGCCAAAAATGGTGTATCGGACAAGGGCTTTGGTGAGTTACTAAAAATCGTGAAGAAGATGCTTCCTAGGGACAACGAGCCCTCGACAACATACGAAGCAAAAAAGCTCGTTTGCCCGCTGGGGTTGGAGGTTCTGAAGATACACGCATGTCCAAATAACTGCATCCTGTATCGTAGTCCCGAGTACAAGAAAATGGACGCGTGTCCGGTTTGCGGCGCCTTGCGGTACAAGATCAGAAAAGACGACCCTATGATGTAGAGGGAGAGCCTATCAAAAAGAGAGTTCCTGCCAAGGTCATGTGGTATTCCCCTATAATTCCACGCTTGAGGCATTTTTTCAGAAACAAAGAGCATGCTAACATGATGCGATGGCACAAAGAAGAGCGCAAGCGAGACTCGAAGTTGAGGCACCCTGCCGATGGGTCCCAGTGGAGGAAAATCGACCGAACATTCAAAGACTTCGCAGAAGATGCAAGGAACATAAGGTTTGCTTTGAATACGGACGGCATGAATCCTTTTGGTGAAATGAGCAGTAGCCATAGCACTTGGCCCGTGACTTTGTGTATGTACAATCTTCCTCCATGGCTCTGCATGAAAAGGAAATTCATGATGATGCATGTTCTCATACAAGGCCCGAAGCAACCGGGCAACGACATTGACGTGTATCTCAGGCCATTGGTTGAGGAACTTTTACAGCTGTGGGGCGAAAACGGTGTACGTATGTGGGATGAGCACAAACAAGAGGAATTTGACCTACGAGCATTGATGTTTGTAACCGTCAATGACTGGCCGGCTCTTAGTAACCTATCAGGACAGACAAACAAGGGATATAAGGCATGCACGCATTGTTTAAATGATACTGAAAGCATTTATTTGAAACATTGTCGCAAGGTTGTGTACATGGGCCATCGTCGATGGCTTCCAATCAATCATCCGCTAAGAAAGAAAGGCAAGCATTTCAAAGGGGAGGCAGATCGTCGTCCCAAGCCTATGCATCATGATGGAAAGTACGTATATGCTTTGGTAAAAGATCTAAAAGTTGTTTTTGGAAAGGAGCCAGGTAGCGTTGCTGTTCCAAATGATAGTAATGGGATGGCACCCATGTTTAAGAAGATGAGCATATTTTGGGAGCTACCATATTAGGAAGTCTTGGAGGTCCGCAACGCAATTGATGTCATGCACCTGACGAAGAATCTTTGCGTCAACTTGATAGCCTTTCTAGGCACCTATGGTAAGACAAAAGATACACTGGAATCACGCCAGGATCTGCAACATATGGAAGAACGACATGTGACTGCCACATGCTCATGACACAGCTGCTTCCAGTGGCATTGAGGGAAAAGATGGAACAAGATCTACGTGATAGAGGTATCACACCACAGACGTCAACTTGGTCTGACCGTGCACGAAATTGGTATTATGCCCATGGCGGAACATTGGCCCCCGATACCGGGAAATGCATCTTTGGACAGCAGATACAACAAGCAGCACAGAGACTTATGCATACCATAGATGCGGTTGGCAAGGGAGAGTTCCACCCAGACAGAGAAAAGGATGAGCTCTCATTTGCTCTGCAGAATCTCGAGCATCCTGGACGGACGTGAGGCAAAGGAGGGGTTCCGTGGAAGTACGGGTTTGCCGACTGCATTGAGTCTTACAGAAGTCGCAGCAGAAGAAAAAACGAGGAGTTAGAGAAGATGTGGCGACTCGAGGAAAGGATACTGCAGAACGAACAAAGAACATGGGAGGTTCAGCGGCAACTGGAGATAGCACTTAGCGCTCAGCAGCAAAGCCGTGGATCCGCCGGCGCTCCAGTAGACGCAATTAGCCCTACCCAGCACCATCGAAGCAGTTGCACGTCCACTGACATCCCAATTGATGCTCAAGTCCAACGCTACCCCGTGGACGATATAACCAGGCGGACGACCTGTGAGCTGCACAGTCCATTCAAGAACTTAACGTTCAAGGTGGCGTACGGTAATGCTTTGCCGAGTCAAGAAGGATATCTCTACCATGGATGGCAAATACCTGCTGGCTATGCTAGGGTGGAGCAGGTCTTGGCCGGGTACGAATCACTCCAGCTTGACATTCCTGGAGGTGACGGGGAGACAACACTAGAAGAGGCAGTTCATGGTGTTATCCTATGGGAGAAGCGTTACATCATCTTAACTCTTGAGAGGCCTTCGTCGTCACCCCAAAGCTCAAGGGCATCTCCGCCGTCTCCAGCTCCGCAGTCCCCGCCGCAACAATATTCGCCTGTTCTCCTTGAACAAAGGTCTCCGTCGCTTACAACTCAAAAATCTCTGTCGCCTCCAGCTAAGCAATCTCCGCCGCCTGCACCTCCGCCGGCAAAGAAAACTAAGCAACAGAAAGCCAAGGCACCAACAAAGCCACCTACAAAGAAGCCAGCAAAACAAGCCAAGAAACCTGCCAAGCTACCATGGGAAAAAACTGATGAGGAGTGCAAGCAGCATAGTCTGGATAAGGTTAAAGAGTCCTTCAAAAAGAAGGAGCCCGAGAAAAAAGAAGTAGTTGATGTTGCTAAGTCTGCTTTCTTTATTGGCATGGCTAAAGTAACTCAGAAGAAAGTGTTGTCAGACTATGACCGCTCTATTAAGAAATCGTATGAGAAGAATCAAAGGGAGGAGAAGGAGCGACGGAGTCAACAGAGCCAAGAGACTACCGAGAGCCACAAGAGCGTCAAGCAACAAAGGAAGGGAAAGGTTGTTGCGCAGCTCGGTGAGCAGGAGAGGCAAACAATTGATCCACTCATAGTGAATGCTGGAAGAATTGGACCGGTCGACCTGCTTGAGTTTTGCAAAGGGGCAGGAATGACGCCGTCGCAAATGCTGGATGAGAGTAAGACCCCAAAGGCTATACCAAGGTGGCCATTTCAGCTTGGCTTACTCTAGTTGATTCCGATACGTACGACACGCTGTCAACTAAAATGTACAGGTTACATGAATGGTACCTTCAAGCGTCGGTCCAAAGCCAGAAATGGTGGGATTGAAGATTAGAGATGATGACTTCTTTCGTGGCGATAATGTTATGTATCTGGAATTCTCAGAATTTTACCAGATATACCATAGGGATGCCCTTGACGTGTCTCTTCTCAGCTGCTGGGTGCTGTAAGTGCTTCGTTTATTTCTATATTTAACGTCTTCTATATATTGTCAACCTATTATTAAATATTTCTTTTTTAAAATTGTATCCTGTAGAATGGAGATTGAAGTATGCAGGAAAAACTCATACTTCCACTTGGGCTTCATCGACCCAAAAACTGTAAACCAGCATATGTTACTAAATTTTTATGAAGACACAATGAACAACATTGACAGATTCTTACGTATACAACATTACAAGACAATGATTCTATTTCCTTACAACTTTGAGTGAGTACTTTTACTGTCTTGTGCATCTTTCAGTTTTCTTCCTAACATAATTTTTATTTCAATTGACGTGTTAATGGTATAAAACTTGCATGTAAATAGGTTCCATTGGATATTATTTGTTATACAACCGGACATAAGCTTGTTGACCATCATGGACTCATTGAGGGGACCACGGGACGCGTACCAACCAATGATTGACCTCCTTTAAAAGTAATTTCCGTTCTCGCACTATTATTCCTCTTTAGATCAGCCGAGAATTCCATTTATTTCATATGGTGTGCGCAGGTGTTGGAAAAAGTTTCGTGCAGAGCAAAAAGGTCCATTCAAGGAACAACTTGGTATCAAAGGAGACTTTCCGGTAAATACTACTATACATAGACACACATTTCGTTTTTTTGTTTCATTATCGTGAATATGCATATAATGACTTGACCATTTCTCCTATAAAGTGTTATAGGCAGAATCAAAGCACCAATTTATGTGGATATTATGTCTGTGAGTACATGCACACTCTTGTAGGGCATAGGATGATCGTCACTAATTGGGACTGACGGTATGTTCCATTTCCATTGAAATCTATATGTATGTATGCATGCATGCATGTGAGTCATAATAATATTATTTATATTTTTCTATTAACCACATCCTCAGATGATGCATATGAAAGATGAGATCTTACCGGACCAAAGAGTCGCGGCGATTCAAGAGACACTCTGCGGATTTATAATCGATGAGGTCGTGAGCAAGACAGGGGCGTTCTGGTGGGATGGACACGAGGTCGATACAAGGAGCAGATATTAGGCATTTTGTAAATATATATATATATATGCTCCTTTGAACTCTTGGTGTAAATATTAATATTCGCCTTTCAAAATTTGTTTTATTTAAATATATATGTAAGTTTAATATTATTAAAGTATGTATTAATATCAATATTAATAGTTTAGTGCATTAGTAACGTATAACTAATACGTATATAGACATATACGTATATGAACATATAGGTATATTATTATATAGATATAATACGTATCTCTGTATAAAAGAAACCAGAAAAGAAAAAAACAGAAAAAAAAACCCTTTTAGTCCCGGTTGATAACACCAACCGGGACTAGAGGGGCTCCACCCTACGCGCTGCGTGGAGCCCCTACCAACCGGGACTAAAGGGGGCTTTTAGTCCCGGGTAAATACCCGGGACTAAAGGCCGGGCCTTTAGTCCCGGCGCCGTAGTCCCAGTTGCGGAACCGGGACTAAAGCCGGTTCCGCACCGGGACTAAAGCCGGTTTTCTACTAGTGTTCCGATGCAACTGAATACAGTGGGAAAGAGTTAGGGGTTGTGCTTGTGGTGTTTTCTCCCAATTGGTAATTTGCGATCTCTAAAAGCACTTTTTAGACCTCCTGGATCACCATTCATGTCCTTCTTGATAGTACAGTGATCCTATACTGAAATTCAGAATAAAAGAACAATATAAATGGTACAATTTTGCTTCAACACTGTGTATTGACAATATTGTGGTCATTCATTTTGCAATTGAATTCTCTTTTATTTTATCTCTACACTTTTCTCAATAGAACTTATTAGTTACTTAATTATTTATGTCATTATCATCAAAAACCCACTAGAGCGCCTAAACGCAGTTTCCCCGACGCTGGGAGTAAGGGCTCCGTGCTCCGTGGCAGACAAGAGTGGGGCCATGGGCGTGGCGCGCTCGCCACGACAAGCTCATGCTTGCGTCGGTGGCGGCTATAGGGCTCGCGACATGGAGCTCGGGTGCGATTACGTCAGCGAGCGATGACTCCTTTTTTCGTCCTTCGGCGCTCGGATCAACAGCAAATGAGATCTGTCTAGCGCGGCGGCGAGGGGAACTGTCCTGTGCGGCGAAGTCGAGGGACGATTTCTGCCAGCACGAAGAGGGGACCGGTGGTGGGGCCTAGAAAAAGGATCCGGGAGTGCTTGTGGCGGTTTCTTCGTCCATTGGTTACAGTGCCGACATCGTTTCATACATGAAAAACGATTCTTCATTTTTTATCTTGTCTTTAGTTCTCTTGCCATGTCGGGGGTGTTTGGTTTCTGTAGGACTAAAGTTTAGTCCTGTCACATCGGATGTCTTGTTACTAATTAAGAGTATTAAACGTAGACTAATTACAAAACTAATTGCACAGATGGAGACTAATTGGCGAGATGAATCTATTAAGTCTAATTAGTCCATGATTTGACAATGTGGTGCTACAGTAACCATTTGCTAATGATAGATTAATTAGACTTAATAGATTCGTCTCGTGAAAAAGACAAGGATTCTGTGATTAGTTTTATAATTAGGTCATGTTTAGTCCTAATTACCATCATACTATTCAATGTGACATAGACTAAACTTTAGCACAAGGATCCAAACACCCCCTCAGGCATGTACCTATATGGCAAGATATTTAATGCTATAAAAAACTATATGACCCGAAGGCAAAAATTGTTTCACACAAAAACCTATACACTAGATACCAGCAAAGCAAGTTTTGCATCGAAGAGAAACACGAAACCTATGCACCAGACAACACATGAACAAGGAATATGATTGGTCAATGGAAGAGAATAATTGAGTGAGTATTAAGTGTGGATCCACATGAAGAAACTATGTTTTTGATAGATATGGTTTCTAAATAGGGTGTCTTACTTATTTGGTAATATCGACACTACTTGTAGACGCTGAGTTGGAACTGCCCTAAGTGACAAATAGGAGTTGAGGGCATGTACGACAGTTTAAACAACGGTTGTCTATTTGACACACACAGACTGCTAAATAGATAGCTTTTCAATGGGTTGTTTATTTTGCTATCTGTGTGGTATTTAATACATACTCTACTTGGTGTTATTTTGCATAAGAGCATGAACATAGATGAGATAGTAGACAGCAACACATATTTTCCTCAATTAATAATGATCAGGTCAGCTCATTTTATTTAAATGGACTAATATAAACGGATGTTGTCTAACTAGAGTGAACACTTTTATTAAAAAAAATCAAAGACCGAACCAAGCCGACACCAAACCACCGCGGATTTCGGTTTTGGATGTCGGTTTCTGTTCTCGTCAACTTCGGTGGTCGGTTTCGGCTTTGGGTTTTTAACGCTGCAACACCGATGAAACCGGAGCCACCCCGAAACACAGGTACACAGCAGCCCCAGCGGACTAGCGGTCTAGCGCCCTCCCCGAGTCCGTGTCCACTCGCTTCCCTCCACTCCGCCCTTGCGACCTCGGCCCAATAACGCTTGGCCTTTTCTTTCTCTGGTCATTCACGCTGCCACTCATTCACATACCCTTATCCAGTATCCACGACCGGCACAGCGCTCGGCGAGTGTCGGAGCGCGGCTCAAGGCCGCAGGCAAGCCGCAAGAGACGGGGCCGCACGTGGCGGCGTCCGAGCATGTGTAGGCTGCAGAGCGATCTGGCGGCACACTAGCAACCGGCCGGCAAGCAGAGACACGGCGATGGCGGCGGCCGTCCGTCGTAGGCAAGCAAGTAGCTAGTTGTTCTTGCTTGCTTGCTTTCCCGTACGTGCTTGTTTCATTGTTTGTTTGATTGGTTTTCTGTGTTCACTTGCGTATGGATTCTGGATACTATTTGATCAATGGCGTAACTAGGATTTTTGGTAAAGTGGTCCAAACGACTTGACATTATTTTTTTCTAATGTTTAAATATATAATACAACAGTATATAATTATAGAATTTACCTATCAAATAAAAATATAACATACCAAAGCTATAGGGACGGAGAGAGACAAAAAAGAAACCATTTTCTTTGTGATATAAATTTCTGAAAATATATAATTTGTTTATGAAAAAGAGAAGCAAATTTTTTAGGTGGACCATTGCCCACCTTAGCCACCATGTGGCTCCGCCCCTGTACATGGTGATTCATTGCTGAAGATAGGGAGCAATCAAGAATGGATGGTGCAGTTCGGTGCAAACCGAACACCGAACCAATAAAACTGACACTGATGAGGTCGGTTTTTTATTGTTCTCGGCACAGATCGGTTCTTCTTTCGTGAGAACCAAGTTTTGCAACATCGAAGAAAGCGAACCGAAATGTCCGTAAAAACCGAATGCCCACCCATATGTCTAACTTTTGTACGTGTCCTAATAAAATTTGCGGAGTTTCATTCACCTTCCAAAGTGTTGGAAACAATCAAACTCCTCCCATCTATTTTCTCGTCTTCGGAGAACTCAAAAGCCAGTTTTGTGCAAGCCATGTGTGACGCCAGGAAGGATCGGCAGAAGTTAATGAAGTCAACTATGGCCCTGGCTCTGAAGTTTTAATTATGAGAATAATTCTTTGAGAGGCTATGTGATTCTCTCAACTCCTCCAATAAGCTTTTTTTTAGGGCACTCCTCCAATAAGCTTGAGTGGTTGACCAGCACTCCTAGAAATCTGTGTCACTTATTAATTTTCTTAGCCATCATTATATTTTTTGAAAAAATCTTAGCCGTCATTCTTAAGGGGGTGTTTGTTTTCTCCATAGATTATATAATCTAGCTTATGGTTGAAGGGTAACATGGTAAAAGGTCATCATGGACCATAAAATAATCTGAAATAAGCTACCCATGTGCAGCTTATTTGGGATTATTTGGTGGTCTATGATGATATTTTACAATATTATCCTCAACCATAAGCTAGATTATATAACCTTAAGTGGAAACAAACAAGGCCTAATACTAATATACCCTAATATTTCGTGGACCAAGTATAAGAAGAAGTGCTATATAATGAAGAGCTCCTCAAGGTACTGAAGAGTGAGAGAGGTAACAGATGGCACACGCAGAAGCTGGAGGATCTCTGCCAGTGCCAAATGTGCAGGCACTTGCCCAAAAGTTTAACATTTCAGAGCAAGAGATCCCCGAAAGGTACATCAGGACGGAAGAGACTGCCGAGGAGATAATCAACGGACATGACATCTCCTCTGCAATTCCTGTAATCGATCTCAGAAGGTTGCTAGATCCGCAGTCATCCAAAGAGGAGTGCGCCAAGCTTGGATCTGCCTGTAAGCAGTGGGGCTTCTTTCAGGTATATAAAGCTAAGATCTTCTTGTTTTGTAATATAGTACAATTAGATGCAGTTCCAAGTACCAAAAAGACTGGAGCTAGGTATAAGCTGCTAAGATTACAACTGCTCTCTGTAACTCGGTTTTGTTTCATAAAAAGATTGATGTCAATGGGCAATGGCTTCAAGTTACATGTGCTATAGAATTTATTTACATATTTTAATCGGCACGTAAATTTACCGTTGATGTCAAAATCCGCAGATCATCAACCACGGGGTACCAGATGAAGTGATCTGCAACTTCAGGAATGGCATGACTGAATTCTTCAAGCAGCCACTGGAAGCAAAGAACATGTACTCAATGGAACCGGGCAGTCTCGAAGGGTATGGCCAGCACTTTGTGCTCTCCGAGAACCAGAAACTGGACTGGGCAGACATGTTCTACCTCATGCTCCGTCCGAGCGATTCAAGGAACATGAGGTTCTGGCCTAGCAACCCTCCATCTTTCAGGTCTTCCAGCACTCACATATCCACAGTTTTGTGCCGTGAATCTTTATATCTACCACTTCATTCCTTATATTTAACGAATTGAATCTTGACAGGGACTCCATAGATATGTACTCTACTGAGGCAGCAAAGCTTGTGTCTTGCTTGCTGCGGTTTGTTGCCATGGACATGGGTGTTGAGCCAGAGTCTCTCCTGGAGAGATTCAGAGGTCAGCCACAGAGCATGCGGATGTCCTACTACCCGCCATGCAAGCAGGCTGAAAAGGTGGTGGGACTGTCACCGCACACTGATGCTACCAGCCTGACGCTGCTGCTCCAGGCGAATGACGTGCAGGGGCTGCAGATCCGAAAGGATGGCAGATGGGTCGCTATAAACGCCCTCGATGGTGCGTTCATCGTCAATGTCGGCGACATTCTTGAGGTAAGGATTCATGCCTAGCACAATATTTTCTTGAGCGCTGATCCACGTAATGACGTAAAGCTGTCCAGAGCGTTCCCTTGATGCTAACGAACTAGTGATCAGAGTAATCAGGTCTTTTAATATGATTGTAACTTGCAGATTCTAAGCAATGGAAGATACAAGAGCATAGAGCACAGGGCCGTGGTGCACCCAACCAAGGAGCGCATGTCAGCGGCAGTGTTCCACCAGCCATGCCAGGATGCCACCGTCGGTCCGCTGCCGGAGCTTGTGAAGAAGGACGGCGAGGCGCTGTACAGATCAATTGGGTATATGGATTTTATGACAGGCTTCTTCGCGGCAAAGCTTGATGGGAGGGATCACCTGGAGAGCTTGAAGAATTGATGGTCGTCTATGAAGCATTGGAGATGAATAGTGCCTATTGCTTGATCATGTACTGAAGTTTCTTTCCTGCGTGAAGTATTGTATGGTGTTTGTTTTGCTTTGTGCTACTTGCTATGCAGCTGCTGTGTCACCCCAAAACTTCCACTGGTATGAACGGTTTATGTTGTCTTATTAAGAAATGGTGTTTCCTTCTAAAAAGAAGGATGAAAAATATGGCCGATGTCTGTGTCACACTGTGTACAAATAAAAAAGGAACTACTAAAAAGAAGGCTATCTACTTCAATGAAACAATTGACTTTGATAGTTATAGTTATTTTCGCCGAGTGGAAATCACACACCACTTGTTTCAAAAAAGAGATCACGTACGTACACCATGAGCATCCCTTGCACAAACAAAATGTTCCAACTTGCACTGTGTACAAATAAAAAGGAACTACTAAAAAGAAGGCTACTTCAATGAAACAATTGACTTTGATAGTTATAGTTATTTTCGCCGTGGAAATCACACACCACTTGTTTCAAAAAAGGACATCACGTACACCTTCAGCATCCCTTGCACAAATAAAATGGTCCAACTTGCACTTGCCTTTGTTTTTTACTCCTTTCGTCCCAAATTGTAGTTCACTGCTGACTTTTAAAACACAACTTTGACCATTTGACTTATTAAAAAATTGTACAAATAAATTAGAAATATGAGCCAGACTTAAAGTACCTTTGATAATAAAATAAAACAAGTGCTCCCTCCATCCCAAAGTAAGTGTCCATATAAGATTCAATATTTATCCCAAAATAAGTGTCTATCTCGATTTTAATACAACTCTCGCTATCTCTCTCCTTCTCCATCACTCCTCGTTTCATGTGTGCTCTCTGTTTTTTTATTCTTCCTTTATTCCTATGCCCTACATGGACATTCTTTATGGGACAGAGAGAGTAATAGTAAAATAAATGATACTAATGCATATTTTTTTGAATAAGACGAAATGGTCGAATATGATTAAAAAAGTCAACAGTGAACTATAATTTGGAACAGAAAGAGTTGATCCTAACTTGCAACTTCGGAATCTCTACGAATACATATAGAAGACCAAGAGCTTCATGACATCAGCTTTGCCTTAATAATAGAGATAATAGTAGAAATCTATAATCCATAGATGGCAGGGGAGGAGTACATCAAAGACAAGAAAGGGAGGCGCCGATGTTTATATGGATAACTCCTAGGAGGAGAAGAAAATTGCATATTTGGGACTCTAATTATCAGGATTATGTGTGGTGTTGGCGAACATAACGGGGGCATGGTAGTAGTTGAAATTTGAAAAACGTCACACTCTATACAAAAAAAAGGGACAATCCCATGAGATGTTGAAAGCTCATGAAATTATTTTTCAGTGGTAGACAAAACGTATGTTAGCAGTGAGGTGTTCGTAGTGATTTCATGATCTGTGTGTGCTCGTAAGGGTGTGTGTGCGCGCGTGTGTATATATTTGTGTTTGAAAGAGATAAGTCCAATTTCTACCCTTCCCCCTTCCTTGTCTCAGAGTCTGACATGTTTGTTTGAGTTTGTGGACATCTTATCAGCGTGAAAAGTCAGAAACTCAAACAAACGGCAAACTTCTCGTACAGCTTCCGGAAAGCCAGAAGTTTGAGCTTTTCAGACTTTTTTTAACCTAGAAAACTGAAGACATGTTCTAAAAGCTATTTTTCATTTTTCAGAAGCTAAAGCTAGTGGCAGCTTTTCAAAAAAGTTTCAAAATCTGTAGCTTACACTTTTGGAGCTTTTCTAAAAGGTTATTGTTGGCTTTTGCATATGAAGAGTCAATGATAGTTTTTAGATAGCTTTTTGGGCTCAGGAAGCTACACAAAACTAAGCTTTTAGCTTTCTATATAAACTTGGATTTTCTGAGCTTCTGGCTCTCTAGAAGCTGCCCTATAAATTTCACTGTTTATTTATGTTTCTAGCTTGTCACGCCGAGAAATTATCAAAAACTCAAACAAACAGACTCTAGACAGGCCTATTCTATTCTGAACTCGCAATACAAAATAAACCGCCACTCCCCAAACCAGGTAAACACCACCAGCAGCTATTTTGAGCCTAGTTTCACGTCAACCCACTCATCGCCGCACACAACTCAGACTTTCGTCGATACCAAATGAGTAGGTAGACTTTCTGCAATGCCAAACCTTTGAAAAATTAGACAGGGTATTGGTATGTACAGATTGGGAGTCAAAGTATCCACATACCACAATACAAGCATTAACTCGAGAAATATCAGATCACACACCGTTATTTTTAAATACGGGGGACTCAACCACATCAGACAGTCCACCATTGTTCAAATTTGAACTTGGATGGCTACTGCAAGATGGGTTTATAGATATGGTTTCTGATATTTGGCAGAGCGTGCAAGAGGGTCATACACCTTTAGAAATATGGCAGGCTAAAATAAGAAGGCTACGCCAATATCTAAGGGGGTGGGCTAAAAATATGAGTGGTAAGTATAAAAAAGAGAAAAGGCAGCTCCTTGATAAGTTGGATGAGCTAAACAAAAAATCTGAAACAATTATGTTAACAGCTCAGGAGGTAAACTTAAAACATGTACTGAATAAGAGGTTGGCTGAGCTTTTAAGAGAAGAGGAACTAAAATGGTACCAGAGAGCAAAAACTAGAAGTCTATTGGAAGGCGATGCGAATACAGAATACTTCCAACTAGTGGCCAACGGGAAACATAGAAAAACGAGAATTTTTCAAATTGAGCAGGAAGAAGGAGTTATATGTGGTGATGCTGATTTAAAAAAGTTTATCACTAAATATTATAAAAACCTTTTTGGTCCATCTGGCACGAGTAGAGTGTCCTTAGATGAGTCACGAGTGGATGATATTCCACAGGTTTCGGCTGAGGAAAATGATCTGCTGACCTCAATATTCTCCGAAGAGGAGGTCCGGGAAGCAATTTTTCAGATGGAGCATAACAAAACTCCAGGTCCGGATGGGTTTCCTCCAGAGTTTTATCAAGTCTTTTAGAACATTATTAAGGATGACTTGATGGCTCTATTTAAGGATTTTCAGGATGGCAATTTGCCTCTCCATAGCTTAAACTTTGGTACAATAATTCTACTACCAAAAAGTAGTGAAGCAAAGTAGATCCAACAATATAGACCGATATGCCTGTTGAATGTTAGTTTTAAAATTTTTACAAAGGTGGCCACTAATAGAATAGCAAAAGTTTCTCAGAAGATAATTAGACCATCTCAAACTGCATTCCTTCCTGGTAGAAACATACTAGAGGGGGCAGTTATACTTCATGAAACCATACATGAACTTCACACAAAAAAGCAGGATGGCATTATTTCTAAAATTGATTTTGAGAAAGCATACGATAAGGTTAAGTGGGAATTCTTACAACGAACCTTACGTATGAAAGGCTTCTCGGAAACTTGGTGCAAATGGGTACAAGCTTTCACCCAAGGGGGTAATGTAGGAATAAAAGTGAATGAGCAAATGGGATCATATTTTCAGACCAAAAAGGGGTTGAGACAAGGTGACCCTCTTTCGCCAATACTATTTAATATAGTGGCCGATATGTTGGCTATTATCATCTCTAGGGCAAAAGATGTTGGGCAGGTGAAGGGGGTAGTACCACACCTAGTAGAAGATGGCTTGTCTATACTGCAATACGCAGATGACACTGCGATATTTATGGACCATGATATTGATAAAGCAAAGCACATGAAACTATTGTTATGTGTCTTTGAATAATTATCAGGTCTAAAAATAAATTTTCACAAAAGCGAAATATTCTGCTTTGGTCAAGCAAAACAATTACAAGATGAATATTCTAGGATGTTTGGCTGTAGGTTGGGAACATACCCTTTTCGTTACCTAGGCATCCCTATGCACTTCAGGAAGTTGGGTAATAATGATTGGAAATTTATAGAGGAAAGATTTGAAAAGCGTCTTAGTGGGTGAAAAGGCAAGCTATTATCGGTAGGCGGTAGACTTGTGTTGATTAACTCAGTTCTGTCTAGTCTACCAATGTTTATGATGTCCTTCTTTGAGGTCCCAAAGGGAGTTCTAAAGAAACTAGATTATTATAGATCAAGATTTTTTTGGCAGTACGATCAACATAAAAAGAAATACAGACTAGATAAGTGGAATATTTTGTGCCAATAGAGAGAGCAAGGTGGTTTAAGCATACAAAATCTGAGTCTGCAAAATAAATGCTTGCTTAGTAAGTGGCTTTTTAAATTATGTAATGAGGAAGGAATTTGGCAAGAACTGTTAAGAAATAAATATTTAAAGAACAAGTCTTAGGCCAAGTTATGAAAAAACCAGGTGATTTGCATTTTTGGATGAGTCTGATGAATGTGAAAGACCAATTTTTGAGCTTGGGAGGTTTTAATTTGCAAGAGGGGACACAAATAAGGTTCTGGGAAGACATATGGCTAGGTAATCAGTCATTGAGATATCAATATCCGTCCCTGTATAACATTGTTCGTAAAAGATACGCTACAGTGGCCGAAGTGTTTAGTTCAGTTCCCTTAAATATTTCATTTCGGAGATCTTTAGTGGGAAATAAACTGAATGACTGGCATAATCTAGTAGCTAGACTTTTAGATGTAAACCTACAGGAGGGTAGAGATACCTTTAGCTGGTCCCTTCATGCTAACGGGTCTTTTTCCGTGCGTTCCATGTATAAATATTTGATTAACAATGGGATAAGAGTCACAAAAGAGATCTGGTGTGCCAAGTTACCTCTGAAGATCAAGATCTTTATGTGGTACTTGAAACAGGGTGTAGTGCTTACAAAGGACAATCACGCTAGAAGAAATTGGAATGGTAGTAAGACTTGTAGCTTTTGTTGCGCTAACGAAACTATCCAACACCTGTTTTTCGAATGTGCATATACTAGATTTTTGTGACGAGCAGTACATATTGTGTTTGGGATTTCACCACCATCAAGCTTTGAGAATTTATTTCATCAATTGTTAGATTGTGGAGGGCAAAATCCAAATGTACACTTATTAATCGGAGCAGCCGCCTTTTGTTGAGCCATCTGGCTCACAAGGAATGATGTTGTTTTTGACAAATACCAACCAAAAACTTTTATGCAGGTCCTTTTCAGGGGAACATACTGGCTTCGACATTGGGCACAGTTGCAGCACAGTGAGGATGCAAAAGAGGTGATAATAATGGCATGCCGATCACCGGAGACATCGGCACTTCATTTTTTTTCTTCCCATAGATGGCCTTTTAGTTTACGGATTGGCTTTTGATGCTCTGTTTTTGATAAACTTGTGTGGATGGTGCGTGTAGTGCTGGTCTACTACGTGTAATAATGTGTGGACTGATTCCCCTTAACAAAGGGATGAAACCGGAACTCTTTCCATTATCTTAAAAAAAAAGTAGACAAGCAAGTTGCACGAGGTGAGGAGTGTTACTGTCACGGACGGATTCTTTTGCCTCCTCACGTGGCATCCAGCTACAAAACCAGGCTCCAAACACCAGGATTGGGCGGAACTCCTCCAAGTAAAGCGTACGTGTCTCAAATTAAAAGAAACTCCTACGTCATTAACTAATTCCAATGGATGATTTCATATTAATGTTTTCAAGGTGGCCACGCAAACAATAAAAAAATAAAATGGCATTTAAAACTATATCTCTAATGCACAATTTCATAGTATATTTTCATAGGCTTCACATAGCGGTATCTGTGTACAATAATTTCATCTAGATGAAACTGGGTCCCTCACTCTCTTCTTAAATATGGGGCCATATCATTACAAAATCCTACATGTCATACTAATTAATGAGAATTAAACCCCATGAGACCACATATTGAGAGTAGCCTTAGATCTTGTATTATTGTGAAAACGAAGGTAACAAAAATTCAGCGCAGTTGACTCTAACCTTCATACGTCCTAATGGGAAAGTTAAATTTTTCATCACACATAGTATGTACGCTAGCTGCTTCTATAGACGCACACATTCACCTCTATGAATATATGCACGCATAACTATTTCTATGAACGCCTAAGACCGGATTGGTGGATTATGGGATTGAGTGACGATAGGTGTCTCATTACGAATACTTGTATGCCGCTAGAAAATACTATTATCGTATTATTTGGTCAACAAACGGAGCCTCCATGTTCACTCTCAAGGTCTAGAAATTCTCATGTTAATCGAAGAAAATAAGAAAAATTAAATTACCCACCACTGCCATTACAATAAAAATAGCCCAAAATACTCATATACTATTTATGAATTACTCACTAATGCCATTATAAAAAAATTGACATAAAAATACATGGACTAAATATACTACTTTAATTAATCTAACAAAAGAAAAAAAATCAACACTTTGATGGGCTTGATTTTGAGGTCTTATATCATGTGAATATATAATACTTAAATGAAATAAAGGATTCAAAAGAGTTACCATGAGGTGTGTTTTTCTGAAAATCTATATTATTTGTTTATACCTATCTGTGACCATGTATTCTGGTCTTTATTGCTATAAATATCAATTTCTATCCTACCTACATATCTAGCTTTAGTTTACTAAACCTACCAGTACTTTGCTACCAGTGTCCACAGCATCAAGACATGTAAGTGTTCTAAAGATGCATTACAATATGAAAAGAAATTAAGGCATTTTATCAGTCGACAGTGTGTTGAATTCATTGCTGACTAACCTTGCAAGGCTAATGAACCACACCACCAAGTATGTACATGATATAATCACTGTGTCTTAACAAGCAGAGAATGGCGTGAGACAATAACTCACGAGAAGATACAAAAATATATTGGATTAATAATGAAAAAAATGGAATGACAAAGCTTGGTTTGGCAATAACATTGAGTAAAAGAGAGGAAGGCTGGCCCAAAACATTTCTGCGACTGATGTACACAAACACTAGTCACTGTTACTGAACTTGGTCCTTTAGATTTTATATACTTTTACACAAACCTTCTTTATCAATGGTGGTTCTTAATAAATTTGAATATGCACAATTGATACAGTTAAAATTTGTTTATAAAAAATTCATAAATATTATTATTAGATTTTTATTTTTAAATTTAAATAACATGATTAATCTAGCTGCGCAAATGCGCAGGCTGTCTCACTAGTTATTAACAAACAATGCAAGTAGTTGCCCAAGTCTGAGACGAACTTCTTGTAACAAAGGTAGAGCAGCGAGTAGCGTTGTGTGTGTGTGCGCGCGCGCGCTGCATATCTATTATAGACTAAAATCGATCTTTAGCCGGTAAATATTCAGAAAACCGGCAAACTTATAAGTCTGCAAAGTGAATATTCAGAAAACCGGGAAATGCTTTTCTTGGGCTGCTTATGCGCAGCAAAAATCTGGCCCGAATCTCTCGCGTGGTGGGCTCACTTGTGTCTTGCTCCCTCTACTCGTCGGTCCATTTGCCAATGGAAAACATTTTCCTCCTCAACTGTTATGAAAGTCTAGTTTTCCTACTTGTCTACAATACCAGACATCAGATATCTTTATTAAACTCATAATACCGTTAGAAATGATGGGATAGGAAATCATAAAAAAAAGTATTCATCTATTAGAAATCCAAAATGTCCATTAGAAACATTCATCCACTAGGTATCAGTGTGATTGGGAAGGATGAGAACGATGATTTGGATTTGGATTTGGCTGTGGCAAGCGTGGGTGTATCTACACGCTCCCAAGTGGCAAGCCTGTTAACGTGATAGCTGTTTCGATATGTGTACTACGTTTTTGACACGTGGCAGAAACCCTCACAACTACAACCCATCGCGACATGTTAAAAGCCAGCATGATTGAAATGTTCGCCCCGTCAGCAGCACCTTACTAGTTCAGAACTGGGATCCCTCAACTTTGTAACCTTTTTTTTTTTGAATAATGGGTCTTCACCGCTCTTGTTTTATATAAAAAAAAAGAACCCTAAACTTCAATACCGATTAGTTTTCCCTCCGACTCAATCTTAACGCCGTTAAGGAGGAAAGTGAACTTTTACAGTACTCGCTTTTTTTACTTGGCCGATTCCCCTGGAAAGATGCGTTGTAAATTGACATTACAAAAGCGCGTTGTAAACTTGCAAGTTGAGGGCCGTTGCACCACTTGTACCTCCGCCCCACTGTCCGCATGCGCGTATGCACGCAAAGAAGTGCGGACATACAAGAGGGAAGCAAAACTTGATCGTCAGGCCGGCCGCCGGCAGAGTGGTTATGCCACGCATATGCATCTCCTCAGCTGGGGTCCCTGCAAAAGTGGTTATGCCGTGAGCTGGGCCTGGCTTCTGATCCGACACCAAAGCATCCACAGGTTGAGATGAGATGGTCCCTTCCCTTGCCATGGCATCCTGTTCCAAGACCAAACCCGAGGAAACCACCAGGAACGCAGGAGGAAACAGAGATGAGGCCGGCGGTTGCGACCGAAAGCTCGACCCGCCGCGCAAGAGGCCACCGAGGCCGTTAGCTCCGGGGCGCGGTGCGCGTCGCCGTCACGACGGCGCGCGCGCGATGGAGGAAAACAGGTGGAGGACATCGCGCGCGCCCCGCGGTTCACACCGCGCACCGAGCCGAGCGAGCGGTCGGCGTCGAGACGGCGACCACCGAAAGCGTTCGCCGCCACGTGCTCCGGCTGACCGGACGGGTGGAGGCCGGCCGTGGGGCCGGGCCTCGGGGCAGCCACTGATTCCGCCGCAACAAGGTTTCCAACTCCACCACGTCGAGCACTCTAGCGGTCGGCTTGTGCGCACGAGTAGCATAAGTTGTCGCCGGAGACTGTGATCGGGAGGGTTGGTTCAGAGCGTCACGAGTACATACAGATGCCCAATATTCCTGATCGAGTCTATCGATATGATGATATATTCCTGGTTGTGACACCTACGCCAGTAGAGGACACAATTTTTTTCAGGTTTTATTTACATATATCGAAGTACAAAAAAAAAGAACCACTCAGGTGCTCAACTGAGGGCCTGTTTAGATTGGAAAGAAAGTTTGCGAAAGAAAGTTTCCAATTCTAAATTGAAGATTAGGAGGACTAAACATGATCTAATTATAAAACTAAATACACGGATGGACGGAAAATCGCGAGACGAATCTATTAAGCCTAATTAATCTGTCATTAGAGATTGTTTACTGTAGCACGACATTGTCTAATCATGGCCTAATTAGGCTCATTAGATTCGTCTCGCAAAGTTATCGGGGGGTTATGGAATGGGTTTTGTTATTAACACACGTTTAATACTTCATGCATATAAAATTCCCTTTGATGAATAGTGAAATTTCAAAGTTTCAAAAGTTTCGCTGTGAACTAAACAGGCCCTAAGCTCAATCAGAGAGAGAGGCTCCCTTCGCTTTCGACTTGGCTTTCCTGTCGCAACGTCACTCGATGAGCCGCCATCCACAGAGCATCCCTCAGTAGCCCGTGCCCATCACAGCACCACAGCCAATCACTAAAAAATCTGAATCAATTCAGAAATGCGTCGCCTTTCCTCACTGCACTAGACCATGCCTGTTCTGGATTAGCCGGTCGGGAGCACACGCCGGCCTAGCCTAATCCACCATCGCGCGTCGAAAACACCTCTGTGGACACCGCTTCCACGGGCTGTCAACGCCACAGCAAGTCGTCAGCCGGAGCAGCTGGTCTTCGCGGACACGGCACGAATTGAATTGTGACCCGTCGTTTACGTGACGAAGAGCACGCCTCTGGAGTCAGGGACAGCAGGCGACGAGGTCAGCCGGTGACCAACCGGGGCGCCGTCGCCTGACCCACTCCCTCCCCCTATCCGCAGCTTCTTAGTTTCGTCTCGAGCCGCGCGAGCACAAAAATTCCTTGCCGCCTCGGCGACAAGTAGGCCTGTAACGAGAATAACCGCCCGCGCACAGCTACCTGAACCTCGGCGACAGCCTAACGGCCACGGCAGGCAGCTCTGATGCTGCCATGTCGCGCGCGCCTCGTATCGTATCGGTGCTGCTGCTCCTGCTGTTGCTGCTGCTGCTGCCGCGCGGCCCCCTCCCCGTCTCCTGCCTCCACGTGGACGCCGACGCGCCCCTGACGGCGACGCTGCACCGGCAGCAGGACGGCGCGACGTGGCGCTCGTTCCAGCAGCTGCTGGACGCGCGCCGGGGCAGCCGCGTCGCGGGCCTCGCGGAGCTCAAGCGCTACCTGGCGAGCTTCGGGTACATGCCCGGGGCGGAGCACGAGCCGACGGACGCGTTCGACGCGCACCTGGAGGCCGCCGTGCGGCGGTACCAGTCCGCGCTCAGCCTGCCGGTCACGGGGCAGCTCGACTCCGCCACGCTCGACCGGATCATGGCACCGCGCTGCGGCGTCGGCGACAACGGCCACGGCCTCACGCCCGTGTCCCCGTCGGGGAGCCAGGCCGCCGCCGGCGCGGTCAGCCGGTTCACCTTCTTCAAGGGCGAGCCGCGGTGGACGCAGCCGGACCCGCTCGTGCTCACGTACGCCATCTCGCCCACGGCCACCGTCGACTACCTGCCCGCCGAGACCGTGAGCGCCGTGTTCCGGCGCGCGTTCGCGCGGTGGGCGCGGGTCATCCCCGTGGGCTTCGTCGAGACCGACGACTACTACGCGGCCGACATCAGGGTGGGCTTCTACGTGGGCAGCCACGGCGACGGGATCCCCTTCGACGGCCCGCTCGGCGTGCTCGGCCACGCCTTCTCCCCCAGGAACGGGCGGCTCCACCTCGACGCCGCAGAGCGCTGGGCGGTTGACATGGACACGGAAACGGCGCACTCGGCGATCGACTTGGAGTCCGTGGCCACGCACGAGATCGGCCACGTCCTCGGGCTGGGGCACTCGTCGTCGCCCAAGGCCGTCATGTACCCTAGCCTCAGGCCGCGGGAGAAGAAGGCGGAGCTCACCGTCGACGACGTCGAAGGCGTCCAGTGGCTGTACGGGCCCAGCCCGGGGTTTAGTCTCAGCACACTCTACCAGCAGGACTCCTCCATGGCGACGAGGGGGAGCAGTTGGCTTGCTGGTTCAGCTAGTATAGTTTGTGCAGTCCTGATCATACTGGTGACGCAGCGGTAGATTGATAGGCAGATTTCATACGCAAAAGGGATAAGAACAGAATGGAAAACAAGAAAGAAGTATTAGGTAGCATGAACCAGCTACAGGAGAGAGAAACGTCTCTTCTTGTAGGTTAGATTAGTTTTGCACACAATTGTGTGGAAGAGAGAAGCATCTCTTCTTATAGGTTTGTTTTCAGTGAAGTTGTTACAGAAATGTCTCATGTAACTGTACATAATCTCATATAATATCTGTCAAAAGTGTGAATAAGTGTTATTTACAAGAAAACTATGCTTGCTGACAACCTCTGGTGAGAGTGCCCCTAGTCAATTACATTTCATCCTATTTCTACTGAGACAATACCAAGTGGCGAGACTTCTCCTGCGACACTGTGGTTTGAAGTGGCAAGATACTCCCAGGTCCTGCTTCCTCCGCTTCAGAGGATCTCTCTCAGACAATCTTTGACATCCCAAACATCTTCTTGATAGTTTTTGTGAAGCATGTCCGGTGTTCATCTGCTGAGGCATGGATGAACTCATGGATGTGATTTCTCAAATCTGAGACGAATGAAGAGCCAGGTACATTCTGTCGGCATGAATGCACAGCACGTTTTGAAGCAGGTTGGGGTGGTCTTTCTGGTTGCGCACCACTAGACATCATCTTGAGAAACTGCAAAGCAAGCAAAATAAATGTAGGACATATCACAAGAAAAAACAAATAGAAACTGAAGAGAAAAATGACAGACAAGTAGCAGTACTGTGCTCCTAAGGGACTGCACTCGCTTTGCACAGACTAAGTGTCTACTTTAAAGAAAATAAGCTTCTCACTGGAGTATGCATAAGCATCAGGTTTTCAGGAGTGGCACATAGGTACTATATCCTAATCATTAGAATACTTTCAAGATTAGAACAAGCAGAACTGTGTACTTCAACCAATCATCATGAGTACAAAGTTACAGAGAAACACACAATTAACTGAACCAATCAGCTCAAGGTTCAGATAATTGTTTTGGACGTCTGAGCAAGATACTAACTACAGTATCTACAATAATATGTAAACACAAATGGCATGAAGAGCGCAGCTAAGATACCGGTAGTCAAATGTTCAGTATGTATCCAGAATGGCACATCATATAATTGTTTGTCTGGAGATATTAATGTCAACGTCCACTCAGTGATGCCAGGTAACAGAATGCCTGTGCATAGTCAAACAGCAGTGCTAAGAAACAGCAACAGATGTGGTAGAAACATAGTGCTAGCATCAAAGATGTTCTCACTCTCTCTTTCTTAAGGGCATAGCCAAAAACAGTGAGGGGACTAATGAAAAAAAAATGTGAACATCATGCAAAGAAAAATTGCGAAACATCTTAGCCCCTTGCTATTTGTCAGAATAAGGGGCATAACAGGATACCAAAAATACTTGATTAAGGTTAGTACTGAGGATATCAAACTACTAGTAAGTGTTAAGATACTCTTCTCAAATTTACAGATAGAGGCCTTGTGCTGGCAAAGTATGCCACAGGACAGGAGTGTCCTGAAGGGCAAATTTAGGTGATTGCCCCATTAGCACATATAGGTGAACCTACTACCAGTTGCACAACTGAAAATATGCAACCAGCTATCGAGTCACCATGGTTCTCTGCACCCATACGGCATACCACTCTAAATAAAATACTGAGACATTAGAACAGGACATCAAAACCAAACGAGCCCAATTGCGTCAGTTCCAAAATGAAATCTGATGAAAAACTTAAAACCTTAATAGCTCACTAATCTACAGAAATCTAAACTCTTAGCTTGCTATTACCGAGTTGTGAGTTGATGTGTCAGAGAAGGAAGCACTAGGTAGAGTCATCCCTTCGATTGGCACAACAACACGAGTTAATGTAGGTGGGCTTACTGACCATCCACACAGGAATTGCTGCCATGGTGGCTGCGGTGTGTGGTTGGCTAATTAGCCACCAAGACCAAATACCAGACTTAACCATAACCTTACTCACATTTTAGGAGGCTACATATTATCTGCTGGCCACTTTGTAACCTCAAAACCCATATGACCAACGGATCATGTGATTCTAACAAGAGACGTGGCTATCGAACTGAAGCTTAAAGTCGCCCTCGTTACAAATCGCACAAACAACACATCTACAAACTCCAGGAATCAAATCTAACACGGCAGGAATCGCAGGTCCAACAACAGTCGACAGGAGGGAGGAGGGGCAATACCTAGCGGTAATCCAAAGGTGAAGCTTCTCTTCGAGAGGATCCGCTAGGGCGGCCGAGGAGGCGGAGGAGAACAGCTCTAGAGGAGCGGCGGCGGCTAGGTTTTAAAGTTCGCTGTCCGTGGGGAACTAGGGTTCGAGCAGGGGTAGGATATTGAGCCAGCTCGGCTCGGCTCGTTACCATAGCGAGCTAGAGGAGCGGCTCGAGCTGGCTCGATTAGCTCATGAGCCAGCTCGATTAGGCAGGATTGTACAGTCCAAACAAAACAAAAGTTCACGCAGTTCAAAATAAATCCGAGATTCACATAAAACCAAAGTTCACACCGTTCAAAATAAATCCGAGATTCACATGAGAATATCGTCGAATCATTAACCAAAACCTCAAATGCATGGCTAAGCCTACAGATCACGCTTAGAACCTCACGCTCAAAGAAGCATAAGTGGTGGCTGATGCCGTTGCCGAGGATTTGTTGGACCTTGACCGCGGGTCTTGCCAGTGACACGCTGGTGTGGCCGGTAGCCACGTCCGCGTGGTGGTGGCGACGCGAGCCAGCGACGGACGCATCCGCCGCCGCCTGTTGCGTGCGCGAGTGCTGATGGGGACTAAGCAAACAAGAGTAAGTGGCGGCGGTGCGTCGCGTGGAAAACAGGAGAGCGAGAGGAGGGGCGTGGAGTTGAAGAGGGACGGGAGAGGAGATGGGGATCTGTTGTGTGCATGCGCTAGGGTTTGAGGGATTCTCTTGGAATTGGGCTCAGGGAGTTACACGGGCCTATTTTTGCTTATCCTCTATTGGGCTGGAGATAGGGCACCGGGCTGCTTTGGCTCGTTTTGGCTCGCGAGCCAGCTCGAGTTGGCTATCGAGTTAAAACTTTGGCTCGGCTCGTGGCAAATTTTCAACAAGCCAAGCTGAGCCGAGTCGAAAGAGCTAACGAATCACGAGGTCCAGCCCTAGGTTCGAGTTCTCGTCGACCCCCTGTTTAGGACTAGGCCAACTAGCAACAACAGGGCCGAATTACTTTTTTTTAGCTCAAACAGGGCCGAATTACTACTTATTTGTCTTTCTCTTATTGGGCTTTCGATCCTACGTTGAAAGTCCCAAACATAGAAGGCCCAGAAGGGTACAGAGTAAAAGTGACTGAAATGGCCAGCCTGGTATGGCCATACAATGGGCCGGCCATCATCTACCGCAATGTTCTGGTCCTTTGTTCTTCTTTTCCACAGCGTGGTCCTTTCTTTGTTTGAAACCAAGGCTGCTCCAAAATTTATTGAAGGCTCAGCTTAATTTGCTGGCAGCAGCCACAGCCCACAAGTCCACGGTACAATTTGGAGCAGCCTCCTTCGTAGCAAATACTCTACATGTGATCCTTTCTTGTCTTCTTGATTCAACAACATGGACCAGAGAGCACTTAACTTTTGTTGCATTGGGATCGGTATATGTGTACGGTGCAGGACCATCATTGTTCATTGCTGATAGTAAACTTCAGAGTTCACCTGCTCAACTCCACCTACAAGGGCTCTGTCTCGAAATTCACAGCATAAGGCCTCTCTGTCCAAGAGGTTGAGGCGTCTCGTTTCAGACGTCACGGAAGTAAAACAAGAAAAAGGCCCCGCATTGTGCAGATGAACCGTTGATGTTCAAGTAGATTATAGTAATATAAGTATACGCTTCTAGCCTGCTAGGTCAACCAACCTCCAACATAGAGTACTCCTATATATGTTGTTCCAATATCTTACTCCTTCCTGTTTCCATCACTGTAACCCAAAACAGGATATGGTTGTCAACAGCAGTGGCACTAGTTTACCGCAACTCCGGATGAACGTGAGCCAATCAGTGGCGACGGAATCGGTATCTCCACATTCGCGTGCCTCGGAACTCGCGCACGCCAGCAAGCATGCCGTGGAGACTGACGTAGCCTGTACTTTAACGGCCTCCTCGGCCGGCATGAGCTCACAACTTGCAGCGCGCGCGCACGGCGGCGCCCCGGCAGAGGCCGGCCATCAGGGCCAGGGGAGGCTCGTCCCCAAGTTGTCAACGCCTCGCGACCATGCGCTTGGGGTCTGGACGGTGCAGTTTTTTTGCAGGAACCCAGAGCCAGCTAGCTGTGCGCACGCCAGCTCCGGCAACCGGAGTCTCTGTTTCTTCGCCCACAATTCAACGCCACGCCCTTTTACCTGAACGTTTCTGTATCTGAACTTGCTGAAGATCGTTGACCAGCTCCAACTAGCTTGCAGCTTCTCTGAGGCCCTGTTTAGATTCGCGAAAAGGCACCAATTCAATCAAAAGGCAACGCATTGAACTACGTGCACCCTCTCTACTTTTTCAATTCTCAATGCATCTCCAATCATTGAATTCAATCGAATTCATCCAATCTAAACAAGGCGTGAGTTTCATTATTTCCATCTGTTCTTGGGTTGATGGATGTCAGTTTTTCAAAGCTTGGCCGAACGGAATAGCTTGCCGCTGCGAAAGGGACCAGACTGAACGAGGAGCTAGCTAGCACAGAGCACAGAGGGCGGGCGCTCTGACGAAACTGACAGGCGGGCAAATCATGCAGACGCGCAGCTGGCGAGCTGGACGTACGAGCCGGCGGCGGTTGCAAACCATGCGAGAAACAGCGGCAATCAATGGGTTCGGCTGCCTCTCAAATCGGCCCTAGCTACTTCTCTGTCCACGGAACAGACGGCATGCTTGGTTCGTAGGCGAGGAGCATTGTATTGGCGTCTGAAGATGCAGCAGTGGTGCAAGCCACAGTACCTCTGAAAGAAGCACGCGAGACTCTCCATGCTACACACATATCCAACCAAAATTCCGTCTGGAATACACACCTTGAATAAGACCGTGTGCATTGCCAATCGGTGATGCTTAAACGAAGCTCAACCAGACACGTCGCGACTTGCAAATATATATATAGACATCACCTTAGCAACATTGGAAGAATGTGACTGTCGTTGATATCCAAAGCATTCCGTAACATTACGGACGGATGATGAGTAATCCTTCAGACATTGAACCTACTAGTACCAGCTATTCATAGGCATCAATAATGCAAACATAATTATACGAGCTGTTAATTGGACCTTTGGGGTAGGGCACACACGCAGCGCACAACCAATGCGGATGCCAAAAGAGATCGGTTTCAAGCTGGGAAGACAAGGCGGGGAAAAGTCATGGCGCATGCTGGAAGCAATTCCACAATCATGCATATGCAAATGCAGTGCGTCACGGTGGAGTACTTGCGGGCACCATCTAATTCCCTTTACCTACACGATAAACCGGCCCCGTCCTCTCTCTTTAAGGTTCACCCAACGGGAGAGCACGTTTTGGCAGCTTTTTCATGCGAAGCAAAGTCGATGGATGGATGTACAAAATGGCCTACCACATTAGCATCTGATTCTCGGAAAGCATACTGCAACCGACCAATCAAAGCATGTGCAGTGTTTGTACGCTGCATTTGCATTGGTTGGGAGAAGCTAAGCTTTTTATCTTTTGTGTTTACTCGCCTTGGGCTGTTTGCTACGTGTAATAATGCAGTTTTTCTTGAAAAGAAAATGCCCGTTCATCAACATTGCTAGAGCATTCCTAGTCAAAACTTTTCACGACTGAAATTATAGACGTACGTGTAGGTTTGATTGTTTGTTGCCTAATTTTGCCGTAACTAAGGTAGGTTTTTTCTTTTTGCTAAAGACAGTGCCTGATTTTTTTTGCCTCTACTTAACGAAGGGCAGCCTGATGAAGCAGAGTGTTGTGAAAAAAAAATGTGGTGATATATGATGGATTGGACTTTGGTTTGACCGTTTGAGTAATGTCTTCATATGTCAATGTTGCAGAACAAGCCCAAAAAAATTGACGATGCGATTTATAAAGTTGTTTGAGTCAAGGTTTTATCGGTTGTTGCCGGGTTTCTTCCTTCTAATTTAGTTTACATTAAAAAAACAAAGGCGCGATGTGTCAAAGTTGTGCAAAAGATTGTCAGCGTCAGGGCACAATACTAAGAAAAGTGTAGTTATATATGATTGTGACAATGAAAGAAACACTCACCTTATTAGCAAATATGTCAGTGTTGCCAAAAAGCAATCTACATTTCATTTCCGGAAGAAAAATTACAATGCAATTTAATTGATGTATTTGGTTCGAGGTCTAAATGGTTGCCATCTAGTTACAGCTTTGTTACTTAAGGTATCCTCCCTCCGTCCCAAAGTGTCTATATAAGATTCAAAATTTGTCCCAAAATAAGTGTCAATCTCGCTTTTCAATACAAGTCTCTCTCTATCTATCACCTCCTCCATCCCTTCTGATCATTTCTTGTGTGCTCTCTACTTTTCATTTTCCTTAATTCCCATGTCAAAATCCTAAATGGACACTCTTTGTGGGATGGAGGTAGTATATAGTGTGGTAAAGTTGGGCAAAATGCTATCTTTGTGACAGGGACACCATTAATACTCTGAAAGTACTTCTCCATAATTGTGACAGTAAAAGAAGCACTCATCTTAGGAGCTTTGGCGCGAGTAAAAGGTTATCTTCGTTGCCTTAAGCATACTCCTAAAGACCTAGACCAGAATACCAGATCATATTGCCACAATTGCGGCTTGCACGCCCGCCGTGTCATATATTTGAGTAACTTTAATTTGTCAATCTTGTTACAGATCACATAAATAGTTTGCAAAATTTAATGGCGTGCACGATTTGTCCAATTTATAAATGGCCCCCAAAATTGATCATAGACCAAACACATGATGATGCCACTGCCAAAATCGACTCCACAGTTTTGTTGGAAAAGAAGAGGGTTTTGCTAGACATTTTAATCATTAGTAACATGTAGGTGGCTGAGAAAGGATCTTAATGTTGATGCAACTATGAACCAAATGGGTGTGAAGCTCAGAAACTTGCCTAACTCCGGCTATTAATCAGCCATGATGATATAAACGTATAAAAAACTGGCCCTGTCTTGCCTAACTCAAAAGACCACCCATCCTGGGAGAAAGGAAAAGAAGCCTAATCTAGCTCAAATAAGTCTTTTTCAAAAGGGAGCATATATGTATCTACGGCATAAATGGACCTTACGAAAAGAAAGAAAAATTCCTCCTACCTACATGCATGCATGGACCAACACTCGGGCAACAGCTTTATCTAAGCACGCAAGCAAGCGCAACTCGGCAACGCACAACTGAAGCCTGCATAAAGGGAAACAAGGAAAAGATCCATTCAATGCGCCCCAACTAACGAGAAAGCTACCGCCCGCATTCAGAGCGCAATAATCAAACCCTTCTTGTTTGTATGAGCTCGCAGCATCTCGAGCAGAAAGAAAATATCCAAGTTTCCTCTCTTCTCATCAGTTTGTACAGACGTACGGCTAGTGTGAGAGACAGAGAACAGAAATGAACAGAGCATTGCCACCACAGCAACGGTACGGGTTAGCCCTGCAAGTTACTACTACTGGTCTACTGCCACCACCACCGGGCTCCATGCATATTGGTGGGGAGCTCTCGCCGGGGAGCAGGAGGAGGGCCACATCAACTGGTGAGGTGAGGGTGAGGCCATGAGGGGAGGCGAGAGGCCGGGCGATGGCGAAACGAGGGCAAAAACTAGGACCAGGCCTCGTCAGCCTCACCCCCACCTCCCCGCGCGGAGCCTGCCCGGCTCGCCTGGGCGCTGGCCACGTGACGGTGGTCCGGCGAGAGAGCTACTTGGCCAGCGAGTAATTATTAGCTGCACTGCCCCGAAAACAACTGCTTTCCCATCCGAAATCATTGAGGCCGGCCGGCTGCCGCGCGCAAATATCTCTGACGCGCGAGCCGGCGGCAAAAACGTGAAGGTCAGCATCTCGAAAAGGAAGAAAAATTTGTGGGCGAAGAAGGTCGGCTACCACGTACCACTCTACATGGATACTGCCTGATCGAGACAGCAGCTATATAGCACGAGGAATCGTAGTGCTAGCACAACATTTCATTAGTCCGTTACATTTCATCAGACAGTAGTAAAACGAAACGAACAATTGAGGGGAGGTTAATAGAGAGAGGGGCATGGCAATGGCAATGGCAACGGCAACGGCAACGGCAACGGCAATGGCATGATATGGTAGGCTGTGCCCGGCGCGCGCGCGCCCGCTTTCCGTTGGCCTCTTCCCCGTTTGGTTGGTTGCATGCCCTGCCGCCCGGCGTGGGCTGTGTTTAGATGGAGGGTGAAATTTTTTTCACCCTCCTTTGACCACTAATTAGGGATATTAAATAAAGTCAGTTTATAAAACTACCTCCACAACCCTTGTTAAATTCACGAGACGAATCTAATGAGGCCTTTGACCATACGATTAGAGGATGATTACTGTAGCATTACTGTAGCAAATCATGGATTAATTAGGCTCATTAGATTCGTCTCGAAAAGTTACGCTCATCCGTGAAGAGGTTTTGCAAATAGACTTCATTTAGTACTCCATGCAAGAAAGATTCCTTTTTATAAAATTTGTTGAAGCTCCATCTAAACATCGCCTAAATGCGCCATGTCTCACGAAATCGCAACAGCCGTTACAACGAAATTATGTAATGGGGTTTTTTTTCTTCTTCTTTACCAAATTACTGTAACGAATTTCATACGTGTTTATTACTGTAGAGGCAGAAATCGTAATGAAGTGTATCGTCGTCGCATCCATGCACTTGCGAGGGTGGCGGCATCAGACAACAGAAGAGCTAGTTGTTTCATGCATCCCAAGTATTAAAAAAAATGATTTTTGTTTGTTCCTTTTTTCATAGGCAATGTGCCAGAAATTATGCAACATTGTTTAAACGCTGTGTGCAGAAACGCAGAGGCGGAAAAATGCTTCTTTTTTCTAAAAAAGAGTACTAAAAAGAGTATTATGGGCGGTACGTCCTATGCGTACACAAAAAAATAATTGATGCTCTGCAGTGTAGACGACATTATTGGAAGTAAACAATTGGCCTTTGTCAGGCATTTCGTTACTAAGCTGTGGCTCGAGAGTAATTTAATTCCGCCAAGTATCGGCTGTACTCACCAGTAGAGAAATCGCTTTTTAGTCCCGGTTGGCAACTCCCATTAGTCCCGGTTCCGCAACCGGGACTACGCCACCGGGACTAAAGGTCCCAGCCTTTAGTCCCGGGTATTTACCCGGGACTAAAAGCCACCTTTAGTCCCGGTTGGTAATACCAACCGGGACTAAAGGGTCTCCACGCGGCGCCCATGGTGGAGCCCCTCTAGTCCCGGTTGGTATTACCAACCGGGACTAAAGGGCTTTTTTTTTTTCTGTTTTTCTTTTTCTTTTTCTTTTCTGGTTTCTTTTATACAGGATACGTATTATACCTGTATAATAATATACATATATGTCCATATATGTATTAGTTATACGTCACTAATGCATTAAACTATTAATACTGATATTAATATATACGGTAATAATATTAAACTTATATATATTTAAATAAAACAAATTTTGATAAATCCAAGATTAATATTAATATTTACATCAAGATTTCAATATTAATATTTACACCAAGATTTCAAAGGAGCATATACAAAATTCCTAATATTTGCTCCTTGTATCGGCTCGTGTCCATCCCACCAGAACACCCCTGTCTTGCTCACGACCTCATCGATTATAAATCCGCAGAGTGTCTCTTGAATCGCCGCGACTCTTTGGTCCGGTAAGATCTCATCTTTCATTGTCTTCATCTGAGGATGTGGTTAATAGAAAAATATAAATAATAGCTTTTATGACTCACATGCATGCATATATACATATACATTTCAATAGAAATGGAACATACCGTCAGGTCCCAATTAGTGACGATCGTCTTATGCCCTACAAGAGTGTGCATATACTCACAGACATAATATCCACATAAATTGGTGCCTTGATTCTGCCTATAACACTTTATAGGAGAAATGGTCAAGTCATTACATGCATAATCATGATAATGAAACAAAAAAGAGATGTTGGTCTATGTATAGTAGTATTTACCGGAAAGTCTCCCTTGATACCAAGTTGTTCCTTGAATGGACCTTTTTGCTCTGCACAAAACTTTTTCCAACACCTGCGCACACCATATGAAATAAATGGAATTCTTGGCTGAGCTAAAGAGGAATAATAGTGCGAGGACGAAAATTACTTTTGAAGGAGGTCAATCATTGGTTGGTACGCGTCCCGTGGACCCCTCAATGAGTCCATGATGGTCAACAAGCTTATGTCCGGTTGTATAACAAATAATATCCAATGAAACCTATTTACATGCAAGTTTTGTACCAAGAGTCACGTCAATTGAAATAAAAATTATGTTAGGAAGAAAACTAAAAGATGCACAAGACAGTAAAAGTACTCACCCAAAGTTGTAAGGAAATAGAATCATTGTCTTGTAATGTTGTACACGTAAGAATCTGTCAATGTTGTTCATTGTGTCTTCATAAAAATTTAGTAACATATGCTGGTTTACAGTTTTTGGGTCGATGAAGCCCAAGTGAAAGTATGAGTTTTTCCTGCATTCTTCAATCTCCATTCTACAGGATACAATTTAAAAAAATAAATGTTTAATAATAGGTTGACAATACATAGGAGACATTAAATATAGAAATAAATGAAGCACTTATAGCACCCAGCAGCTGAGGAGAGACACGTCAAGGGCATCCCTATGGTATATCTAGTAAAATTCTGAGAATTCCAGATACATAACATTATCGCCACGAAAGTAGTCATCATCTCTAATCTTCAATCCCACCATGTTCTGGCCTTGGGCCGACGCCTGAAGGTACCATTCATGTAATCTGTACATTTTTGTTGACAGCGTGTTGTACGTATCGGGGTCAACTAGAGGTAAGCCAAGCTGAAATGGCCCCCTTGGTATAGCCTTTGGGGTCTTACTCTCATCTAGCATTTGCGAGGGCGTCATTCCTGCCCCTTTGCAAAACTCAAGCAGGTCGACCGGTCCAATTCCAGCATTCACCATGAGTGGATCAATTGTTTGCCTCTCCTGCTCACCGAGCTGAGCAACAGCCTTTCCCTTCCTTTGTTGCTTGACGCTCTTGTGGCTCTTGGTAGACTCTTGGCTCTGTTGACTCCGTCGCTCCTTCTCCTCCCTTTGATTCTTCTCATACGATTTCTTAATAGAGCGGTCATAGTCCGACAACAATTTCTTCTGAGTTTCTCTCGCCATGCCAATAAAGAAAGCAGACTTAGCAAAATCAACTACTTCTTTTTTCTCGGGCTCCTTCTTTTTGAAGAACTCTTTAACCTTATCCAGACTATGCTGCTTGCACTCCTCATAAGTTTTTCCCATGGTAGCTTGGCAGGTTCCTTGGCTTGCTTTGATGGCTTCTTTGCAGGTGGCTTTGTTGGTGCCTTGGCTTTCTGTTGCTTAGCTTTCTTTGCCGGTGGAGGTGCAGGCGGCGGAGATTGCTTAGCTGGAGGTGACAGGGATTTCTGAGTTGT
>CM014278.1:47859121-47871840 GCA_004135705.1 Alloteropsis semialata
GCAGCTTATCAACCATGGGGTAGCAGACGAGGTGATCGAAGACCTGAAGAAAGACATGGCAGAGTTCTTTGAACTGCCACTTGAAACCAAGAACGCTTACTCGATGCTACCGAAAAGGTTATGGCCAGGCCTTTGTCGTCTCAGAGGAGCAGAATCTGGACTGGGCAGACATGTTCGCTCTCGTTCTTCGCCCGATTGAGTCAAGGGACATGAGATTCTGGCCTGCTCACCCTCCTTCATTCAGGTAATCTGCCAAAACCAACCATAGACACCTCATAGCTTTTAAACTTTCCTTCATCAGATCTCCTGATTGGCATTCTCCTTTCAGTCTCATTTTTGTGTGTGTGTGTGTGTGCGCGCGCGCGCGCGCTCGCAGCCTGTTTGAGTTCATGGCCAAGGACATAGGCTGTGAGCCGGAGTCGCTGCTCGAGGTGTTCAAGGACCTGCTGTTGGCAATGTGGTCACGTTCCTGAAGAAGCGCTCCACGATCCTAGTTCCTGGTTCACGTCGGACCGATAGGCTAGTTAGTTAGGCCTGCATCTGTGCTTGTGTACATGTATATAAACATTGCCAGGAGATCAATACAACTTGCGTTGACACTCCAATCTCCTTCATGGTATCAGAAGCTCTCGCACCTTGCTTTTTCACTCTGCTGTACCCACCGTGTTTTGGGCAGAAGCTCTCGCAACAATGACGTATCTCCTTAACCGTCGACCATGCACCAGCACAGGATCCCTGACACCCCACGAGCTTCTCCTTGGTGCACCGCCAGACTACACTCTCCTTCGTGTGTTTGGTTGCGCCTGCTATCCCAACCAAACAGCCACCACGCCCAACAAGCTCTCTCCACGCACGACTCGATGTATCTTCTTTGGGTACTCACCGGATCACCGTGGCTACCGCTGCTATGAACCTGCGACGCGTCGTGTGCTCACCTCCTGTCATGTCGTGTTTGACGAGCGCTCCTTCCCGTACCGTGCCGCTCTGCCTTCGCTGCCGTCACCGACGCTCACGCGATCGCTCGATCCTGTCTCCGTCGCGGCTAACCCTCTGCAGGTTCGCTCGTCCGGTCGCACTGCGCCATTACGAGCACCGCGCCGTCGCGGTCAGGCACGTGCACCGGAGGTCTCGCCCTCGTCTGTGTCGGCACCGGCCTCGATGCCCAGGACGTCCACACCTGCACACCCGACGCCACCGGCACCAAGTCCGCGCTCGGAACCTGCCACGACGCCGGCGCGTCCTCAGCAAGCCTCTACGTCGCGTGCACCCGTGGCGGCCTCGACGCCCTCGCCGCCCATGTCGTCAGCCTGGGACACGGCTCCGTCCTACGACCGTACGCCCACGCCAGCACCGGTGCCTCCTCCAGGCGCGCCTCCGACACCCGTGGCGACGGCTGCTGCTCCGGGTACGTCCACGACTACGACGACCACGGCCGCGGCTCCACGGCATCCCATGGTGACACGCAGGCGCGCCGGCATCATCAAGACGAACCCGCGCTATGCGAACGTCGCCACGACGACGACCATCTCCCCGATCCCGGCGTCTGCCCGTGCAGCTCTTCGTGATCCGAACTGGAAGGCGGCCATGGACGCTGAGTACGCTGCTCTTCTCGCCAACCGTACTTGGGAGCTTGTTCCACGGCCGCCGGGCGCGAACGTCGTCACCGGCAAATGGGTGTTCCGCGTCAAGTATAAATCAGACGGCTCTTTCGATCGTTACAAGGCGCGGTGGGTGGTCCGAGGCTTTTCAGCGTCCTGGCGTGGATTTCGGCGAGACGTTCTCGCCTGTTGTGAAGCCGGCCACCATTCGAACGGTGTTGTCCCTCGTTGCTTCTCGAGGCTGGCAAGCTCGGCAACTGGACGTCTCCAATGCATTTTTGCCCGGCAACCTCTCCGAGCGTGTGTACTGTCAGCAGCCAGTGGGTTTCGTCGACCCCAGCAATCCTGACGCCGTCTGCCTGTTGTCCAAGAGCCTCTACGGGCTCAAGCAGGCGCCTCGCCGGCTTCATCTCCACGATTGGATTCAGGCCGACGCGCTCCGACACGTCGCTCTTTGTTCTCCGTTGTGGCCGCGACATGGCACTGCTTCTCTTGTACGTCGACGACATGATACTCACAGCTTCTTCGTCGGCTCTTCTTCAGCGTATCACAGTGTTATGATCACGCTTGATACAGAAGGGAAATTTGGGTTTTAAGGAGGAAATCTAGGTAGAATTTTGGGGAAACAGGGGAGATCCAAGGAGGAAGACGAGGTTCAGAGGGAGGGGATGATTCAGTTATTTCTCAATTCACATGGTTCGTTACAGGAGATACCGGTTTATATTTATACCGGCAGAGCCCCAACTCCAACACGACTCTGGCAACAGCCTAAGCCGATCATTCAACTGGGCCCAACGGAATTTCGGCCCACTTCGAGTTAGCCACTAGCAACAGTCTTTGTCTCCCTTTGCAACTGACGCTGCTCTTGCCTCTTCAGCCTCTTGGTGCCCTTGATGGTCGTGACATTCCCCTCCTCTTGTAATCCAGCTTGCCCCCAAGCTGGAGCTGAGGGAAAACGACGTTGAAGATCCTGCTGGTCCTCCCAAGTGAGCAAGGCCGAAGGAGAACTCCATTGCACCAGGATTCTGGGCATCAATTTGCTCCCAACTTGATGCAAAGCATTGTCCACCACGAGTAATGGAAACACAGGCATCGATGGATCAGTACAAACAGTTGATAGATCTGTGGTTACCTCTGTTGCTGGAGGAATGTGCCGCTTAAGCTGAGATACATGAACCACAGGATGGATCATCACATGAGAAGGTAAATCCAGCTTATATGCTACAGCTCCCACGCGCTGTAGGATCTTGAAGGGCCCATAATACTTGAATATCAGCTTCTGATTACTACGAGATGCAACTGAAGACTGAATATGAGGTTGGAGCTTCAGGTATACTTGATCACCGACAGTAAATTCCTTTTCTGAGCGATGGGAATCTGCCTGAGTTTTCATGCGTTGCTGAGCACGATGAAGCTGCTGTTGAATCAAATGGGTCAAAAGATCTCTGTCTTTCAACCAGTTTGCCAGGTCAGGAACCATAGCTTCCAAAGGGTTGAATATGCCAAGGTGTCGAGGGGGGTGTCCATAGAGCACTTCAAAGGGTGTGAGACCTAATGCAGAGTGAAAGGTTGTATTGTACCAATACTCAGCCAAAGATATCCATTTGTGCCATTGCTTAGGACAAGAGTGAACTGTGCAACGAAGAAACGCCTCCAGACACTGATTCAGACGCTCGGTCTGACCATCGGTTTGAGGATGGTAGGAAGAGCTCATCAACAGTTTAGTATCAGTAAGACTGAACAATTCTTTCCATAGTGTGCTTGTGAAAATTCGATCTCTGTCTGACACAATTGCTTGAGGCAAACCATGCAACTTGTAGACATTGTGGAAATATAGCTGAGCCACACTTAGGGTAGTGTAAGGATGTGAAAGTGGCAAAAAGTGAGCATACTTGGAAAACTTATCAATGACCACCAGTATAGTATCATAACCTTGTGACTTAGGCAAGCCTTCGATGAAATCCATGCTTACCACACACCAAGCTTTATCAGGGATGGGTAAAGGTTGTAGGAGTCCTGGGGGTTTCACATGATCCACTTTAGCCTGTTGACAAATCTCACATGCCTGAACATAAGAAGTTACTGAGACCTTCATCTTTGGCCAAGCAAATAAAGATTTCACCCTCTGGAGCTTGAATTCCTGAATGACCACCAATGCCACTACAGTGTAATGCCTGCAAAATATGCTGCTGGGCCAATGTGTTGTTCCCCACCCAAACACGGCCTTTGTATCTGATTATCCCATCTGAAAGGGAGAATCCCTTAGAGTTATCAGCTGCAATACTCAACTCAGTTAACAATTGTTTGGCTTCAAGGTCATCTTCATAACCGGCTTTCAGTTTCTCCAGCCAAGAAGGAGTACAAGTGGATAAAGCACAAACAGCTTCAGGACATCTGGACAAGGCGTCAGCTGCAGCATTTGTAGCCCCTTTCTTGTACTGGATTTTGAAATTAAGGTCCATCAATTTTAGCATTGCTTTTTGCTGTAGCTTGGTGGTAATCTTTTGATCAGTCAAGAATAGCAGGCTCTTATGATCAGTTCGGATTATAAACTCTTGACTCAACAGATAAGATCTCCATTTGTCAATGGCCAACAGCACAGCCATGCATTCCTTCTCATAAGTGGATAAAGCTTTATTGGTGGTTGAGATTGGCTTACTGAGGTAAGAGATAGGATGGCCGTCTTGCATCAGCACAGCCCCAAAACTAGTATCACAAGCATCAGTTTCAATAATGAACTGCTTAGAGAAATCATGCACAGCTAAAACAGGTGCTTGGACCAAGGCTTGCTTCAATAACTCAAAAGCCTCCTAAGTTGTAGAAGTCCACTGAAACTGGGCACCCTTCTTGAGAAGCAATGTGAGTGGCCTACTCAGCATGCCATAATATTGGATAAATCTTCTGTAATAACCAGTTAATCCCAAGAATCCCCGAAGTTGCTTTAGATTTGTAGGAACAGGCCAATTCTGTACAGCAGTGATTTTTGATGGTTCTGTAGCAACTCCTTGAGCAGTAACCAAATGACCTAAATACTTCAGTTGTTGTTGAGCAAAGACACACTTGGACTTCTTAACCAAGAATTTGTTTCTGTCCAGGATGTCGAAGACCTGTTGCAACAGTTGAGCGTGGTCTTCAAGAGAGTGGCTGTAAATGAGAATATCATCCATGAATACTAATACACCCTTCCTGAGCAGGGGCTCAAAGATTTTATTCATGATACTCTGGAACAAGGCTGGAGCATTTGTCAACCCAAAGGGCATCACCTTGAACTCATATAAGCCACTATGAGTTCTAAAGGCAGTTTTATGTTCATCACCAGTTGCAACTCTGATCTGATGGTACCCAGATCTGAAATCCAATTTAGTGAACCATCTAGCACCTGATAATTCATCCAATAGCTCATCAACAATGGGAAGAGGGTGTTTGTTCTTGACAGTGATAGCATTAAGATGCCTATAATCTACACAAAACCTCCAAGTTCCATCTTTCTTTTTGACCAGTAAAACATGAGATGCAAATGGGCTGGAGCTATGTTGAATAATCCCATTGTGCAACATTTCAGACACTTGCTTCTCATACCTATAAGGTCTGATGTTTGCTGGTTGTGCTCCTGGTATCAGTGGGATGTGGTGATCATCTTGTCATGGGGGAGGCAATTCTGTTGGTTCCTGAAAGAGGTGTGCATAAGCACTCACAAGGTTGAGTATCTGTTCAGGAACTGCAGCTTCGGAAGGTGTGGTAGAAAGATGATCCTCAGCCAATGGTGAGATCACACTCTGCTGTTGTGGAATTTTCCTTAACTCAATGCAGTGAGAGATAGCTTTCCTTCTGATGAGTCCTTTGAGTTTACCAGCACTGAGACTCTTACATGTCGACAAGTTATCCTTGATCCCTTGGATCATGACCCTACGGCCATTAAGTGGAAATCTCATCTGTTTCTTCTTCCAGTGAGTCCAGGTTGGGCTATGATCTTCCAGCCAGTCAGCCCCGAAGATCATATCAAAGCATTTCAGAGGAAGTACTCTGGCATCATAGGAGAAGGTGTGATTCTGAATGGTCCACTGGAATTGGGGCACCATTTTATCAGACAACATTGGGCTGCCATCAGCAGTGGAGTACTTGATTTCATCACAGTCTTGCAACTGGGACTGCAGCTTAGAAGCCACAGTGTCACTAATGAAAGTCCCAACACTCCCAGAATCCAGCAGAATTAGAATTTCTTGATTGTTCACAAATCCCCGGAATCTCATGGTCCTTCTCTTTCTGTTATGGAGCTGAGTAGGAGGACTTTGAACCGCCATCACTGTATGATCTTTAGCCAATTCATCTTCTTCAGATTCTTCTTGGTCACTATCAATCTCTAGTTGGAACATTTCCATCAACTCTTGCAAAACATGAATTGGAACCTGGGCAGGGCATTTGTGAGTGCGACCTGTCCATTTCTCTCCACAGGTGTAGCATAACCCATTAGCTTTGCGATGAGCCATAAGAGATGTCCACTTGGCATCAATTGATGATTTGTCATTCTTCTTTGATTCCTCGGTCTTGAAAGGAGGTTTGGCCTTGTCTGGAGCAGAGAAACCCTTGCTGCCCAGTTTACCAAACTCCTTATTCTCAGTTCTGAATGTTGACAGTTTCTTGTGGTTACTTAGCTCCTCTTCCTGCAACAAAGCCAAAGCACTCGCAGTATCGACAGTTTTGGGACGATGTAAAGCAATTGGTGCTCTAATCTCCTCCTTGAGACCCCCCCAGAAATCGGGTCACAAGGTAAACATCATCGTAAGAATTATTGTAAAGCAATATACTATGGACCAATTGATCAAACTGGGTTAGGTAATCAGCCACTGAGCCTGTTTGCCTAAGATTATCCAGCTTTTTGAGGTGTAATTGGTACTGGTCCTTATCAAAACGTTCACACACAGCCTTATGGAGCTCCTCCCAACTGTTCACCCTTCCCCTGAGTTCTATGGTCTGCAACCAGGAAGCGGCTGTTCCCTCAAATCCAAGAGCGGCAAATTTGGGTTTGAGGGCTTCACTGACATGGTAAACCTCAAAATACAGCTTGCATCTATCCTTCCATAACCTAGGGTTTTGGCCATCAAATTTGGGGAACTCAAGCTTGGGCTTGGGACTATGGCGAGGTGCAGAATCCGGAAGGAACTCATGGAACGGAGGGGAAGAGTTGTTGTTCATACCCGTGACCGGGCGTGGCGGATGAGATCCAAGGATCCCACCGCCATCATCCCGGTTGTCATGGAACTGACGGTGCCCGCTGGGCCGCTCCGAAGCCGACGCAGATGGGCGCGCCGCTTGACCAGGAGCTAGGTTGAGGTCGAACGGGTTTGAGAACGTCGGACCCCACCCGGAGGGGTAGCTTGACGGGGAGGTGGCGGCGGCGGCGGCGGTGGTGGTAGTGGCGCGGACTCCAGCCGGTGAAGACGCGCCGCCGTGTCGTCCGTCTTGGTGAGCAGAGTCTCCATCGAGCGATCAGCGGAGGAGCGCCAAGTCTCCAGACCCGTGACCTTGTCGAGGATCTTCTGCATGACAGCATCGAAGCCATCCAACTTGGTCGACAGATCCTCCATGGAGTTGGCCATCTGAACTTGAAATTTCGGCGGCTTCCTCGTCGGCGCCAGGACGGACGCGAAAGCCGAATTGGGAAAAATTTCCAGGGTACGAAGGGGTGGTAGGTGAAGGCTCTGGATACCAATTGTTATGATCACGCTTGATACAGAAGGGAAATTTGGGTTTTAAGGAGGAAATCTAGGTAGAATTTTGGGGAAACAGGGGAGATCCAAGGAGGAAGACGAGGTTCAGAGGGAGGGGATGATTCAGTTATTTCTCAATTCACATGGTTCGTTACAGGAGATACCGGTTTATATTTATACCGGCAGAGCCCCAACTCCAACACGACTCTGGCAACAGCCTAAGCCGATCATTCAACTGGGCCCAACGGAATTTCGGCCCACTTCGAGTTAGCCACTAGCAACAGTCTTTGTCTCCCTTTGCAACTGACGCTGCTCTTGCCTCTTCAGCCTCTTGGTGCCCTTGATGGTCGTGACACACAGCCGAGCTACAAGCAGAGTTCGCCGTCAAGGACATGGGAGACCTACACTTCTTCCTCGGAGTTGAGGTAACTCAATCTGCCAGCGGATTTCATTTGTCTCAAGCCCAATATGCTGAAGAATTGCTTGATCGTGCGGGGATGTCAAATTGTCGACCTATATCAACGCCAATTGTCGACCTATATCACACGACCGGACATTGCTCATGCCGTTCAACAGGTCTGCTTGCATATGCACGATCCACGCGACGGTCATCTTGCACTTGTCAAGCGTGTTCTTCGCTACGTTCAAGGGACAGCTGATCACGGCCTGCATATCCCAGCTTCCAACTCACTGGACCTCGTCGCATATTCTGACGCAGACTGGGCGGGCTGCCCTGACACACGGCGCTCTACGTCTGGCTATTGCATCTACCTTGGTGACGCACTTGTATCCTGGTCTTCCAAGCGCCAGCCTACAGTTTCACGTTCAAGCGCCGAGGCGGAGTACAGGGCCGTCGCAAATGCAGTGTCCGAGTGTTGCTGGCTGCGCCAACTGTTGGGCGAGCTATCAGTTCCAGTGGCGAAGGCAACTCTGGTGTATTGTGACAATATCTCCTCGGTGTACATGGCGTCCAATCCAGTTCATCATCGGCGGACAAAGCATATCGAGCTCGACATTCATTTTGTTCGTGAGAAGGTGGCCGTTGGAGAAGTTCGCATTTTACATGCTCCTACAAGCCAGCAATATGCAGACATCATGACTAAAGGGCTTCCAAGTTCAGTATTCCAGGAATTTCGATCCAGTCTTGGCATCTCCGCGCGCGATGCTACGACTGCCGGGGGGTGTTGGCAACGTGGTCACGTTCCTGAAGAAGCGCTCCACGATCCTAGTTCCCTGGTTCACGTCGGACCGATAGGCTAGTTAGTTAGGCCTGCATCTGTGCTTGTGTACATGTATATAAACATGGCCAGGAGATCAATACAACTTGCGTTGACACTCCAATCTCCTTCACCAGCCCTAGGGCCTTAGGATGAACTACTACCCGCCGTGTCGTCAGGCCGACAAGGTGCTTGGCCTTTCGCCGCACACGGACGCCGCCGGGCTGACGCTGCAGCTCCAGGTGAACGATGTGCCGGGCCTGCAGATCAAGAAGGACGGCAAGTGGTTCGCCGTCGACGCTCTCGATGGCGCGCTCTTGGTCATCGTCGGTGACATACTTGAGGTGATGGATACTGATAGTCGCTGGAAATAACATTAGATGGATAGCCTAGCAAGTAAAATCGCTTGAGTTTTTCTTGCAAATGGATATGAACAAATGCCCTCTCTAATTGCGTCCCAGATACTGAGCAACGGCAAGTACAGATGCGTAGTGCACCGGGCAGTGGTGCACCCGAGCAGAGAGCGCATCTCGGCGGCGGTTTTCCACCGGCCGTGCCAGGGCGCTGTGGTCGGCCCTCTGGCGGAGCTCGTGGAAGACAGCGGCGGCAGGGCGCGATACAGGTCGATAGGCTACCTGGATTTCATGAAGCGGTATTTCTCGGCAAACCGGAATCACATCGAGAGCTTGAAGATTGAGCTATGAAGTTTTAGCTTCTGTTTGTGATGCTTGAAATGGCAATGATTCATCTTTTGACTGGCGTGTTGTTGAGCTTGGCAATTTGAGTTGAATTAATTAATGTTTGAATCTCTAAGCGGAAGTCTGAATCTGAATTGATGTTGAATGTCCTAAATGCTCTACACGCAAAGGGACAGAATAACAGAGAGCAAAGTTAAGTGTTTTTGGACGGGTTAAACATCTGAAGAGCATGTGTTGTCTACATGGTTGCTATGTACAGTGCTGGAAATCAGAATTATTTCCTTGACAATCATTATTCTATTATTAACCTTTGCTGCCAATTGAGATTTCCAGTTGATAAATTGTATTACATCAGTTACTTTCTTTTTAATATTTTCGGATCAACTGTTGCCACCTGGTTGAAACTTTCGTCGCCCATGGTCTCTCGTTCTCCCCAAATTCGACGTCCACATGTACCTTCCTCAAATTTCTCACTCCCCACATTAGAGTATTTCAGATATGTTTGCTTGTATTTTTGTTTGAACTGTAGGGTTTCTTGTATTACAGCAGCAGCAGCGCAGAGACGTGTTATAGAGCTAAGTCGTTTTTTAGGGGACAGAGATGAGTCACGGAGGGCAAATTGTTCAATTACTTTTTTTGCCCTTTTAATTATGCCACTTCTCTTTTTATTAGTTTTCCTGATCATAGGGTAAAATTCAGAAAAAACGGTGCTTGAAAGCATAGCTGTTAGAACTGGACTGGTTATCGAATTGGTGAGAGCGTGGGTTCATTTATTCAACCATTAAACACTAGTTAATTTTTTTAGATAGAGGAAAATCCGGCCTCCACATTCTGTTCTGAATGCATATAGCCACTTACAACCGAACCCAAGAAAAGAAAGACAGCAGCCTTCAGACTGCAGTGGAGCAGCAACAAGCACTCCGACTAGCTGATCAACACGACCAGAGCCCAACGACTGAAAAGTTCAAAATGATTCAAACAACAGGCCTAACTGAAGCTACCAACAACCATTAGACTGCAGCACGACAAACAAAATTGTGCCGGTTCTTCACCAGAACCAGAACTGAACCAAACCACTAGAACTCCAGCCTGTGCCTGTTCTTCCATCCAAAATTGCTGAAGATTTCCAAAATTGCTGAACCAAACACTAGTTAATAAACTGCCCGTTCAATAGTTTTAGACTTTTGGATTGAACCAGCCATAAATATTCAGAACCGGTGCAATATATAGTTGATAATAATATTTTTGAGAAAATTAAGCTCATAACAACTTTCCGTAATACTGAATTTGTTGCTGTGCGCAAACAAACATTAGAGATGCAAAACACTCTTGCATAAAATATTCTAATCCAGCAGCTACTAGCTACCGGCCTAATACAAAGTAGGGAGTATTAATGCAAAGCGACACTTAAAATCGTTCAAATCTTCGTATATACATAATCGCCAGGGGCGAATCCAGGAAAAATCATAGGGGGGGCTCACCATAATTGACTATTTGACCAAGATGACAAGATACATCCTATTTCCATAATGGATCGACATAACTAATGCAGTTTCACATGATAACATAGGAAAAGTACATTTTGACGAAAATTAAAAAAAAAGAGAAATATGAAACTTCAGTCCATACCAAAGCATCACCGGATAGTGCAATGGCCACTAGTCTCATTCTTCATTTGGAGCAATCTACACAATGCACATTAAATTATTGACAAAGCAAATAATAACTTAAAAAATCTGAAATTTGAAGAGATTGAAGCATACCACTAAATTGTTTCGAGGCACTAGCATACGACGTTTTTTCATCTCTTCAAACCGTTGTATAATTTTGTCATTACTAATGCTTCTAAATATCTCCTTCTCAACATAGCATATCATCAAATCATTGAGCCATTCATCCCCCATTTTGCTGCGCAAATCTGTCTTTATAAGAGACATAGCTGAAAAGATCCTCTCAACTGAAGCAGTTGCCACTGGAAGTATCAATGTGAGCTCAACAAGCCGATAAACCAATGGATAAGAATTATTCATCGAGGCCTTTACCATAATTTCAGGAACCTTTGAAAGTTCTGTACATCCAAGAAACTCTTTGCTTCTTTTAGCACATTGGTGGAACTCTCTAAGTTGACTTGGTAAGAGCAAAATATGACCAACATCAAAGTCTTCAGCATATATTTCAGCAAGTCTCACAAGTTTATCCACATCAAAATTAGAGAAGGAGTTTCTTGGATTAAGTGCAGCCATACATGATAACAACTCTGAACTAACTTCACTAAATCGATGATTCATCTCAGACAAAATGGCATCAATGGCAGCAAGAAAGATCTCAACATGGTAGAAATGCATATTTGTTACCTTCTGCCTTCTACGTGCAGATGTCCCTCTAGCATTTACTTTCTTATCCATATTTGGCACCTTAATCTCATGTTTAACACAAAATGTCATCACTCTTTTGAGTAATGATTCCCATCCATTATCCCTCATATTCTGCAAGTTTTCTTTCACACTCATGATCAAATGCATTGCTTCAACAATATCTTGATCCTTTCTTTGCAAAGCACGTGATAAATTATCTGTGGTGCTCAATAATTCTATCATCAAATGCAGGATGAACACAAAATCGAAGCTTTCCATTTTACCAATTAAACCGAAAGCACCACCATTACATGTTGGTTTAATGGAATCTGTCTTTACAATCTCAAGCACCTCCAAAATAGCATCCCACATTACCAAAATACGAAGCAAAGTTTTAAGATGAGAGCCCCAACTAGTATCTCCAGGCCTAGCAAGGCTACTTTCTTGATTCAAACCTCTTCCAGTGGCTATCTCACCATTCTCTATTTGTTCCATTAAATTATCATGGTGCTTTGCAAGCAAGACATCCTTTCTCATACAAGATGCACCCACAGTATTAACTATCAAAGGAACATAGATGAAAAAATCTGCAATAGCTGGAGTAGAAGTTGAAACAGCGACAACCACTAATTGCAATTGATGGGCAAAGCAATGAACATAGAAGGTATAAGGATTTTCATCACGAATCAATTTTTGCACCCCATTAAATTCACCCCTCATATTGGATGCTCCATCATAACCTTGCCCCCGAATCATATTGATGCTTAACTTGTGTTTAGAAATCATACCGACCAAAGCTTCTTTCAATGCAACAGATGTACATTTCTCAATATGTTTAAGTCCAAGAAATTTTTCCACCACTTTTCCTTCATCATTCACAAACCTGCATATCAATCAAAGTAAGTATGGAAGTATGGAACCATAGTATTACACAACAAAAGGAAATACAGAAAAGTCTCAACTAGACTAGTAATCACCTCAGAACCATAGCCATTTGCTCCTTTATAGATACATCTCGAGACTCATCAATAAGCACCGAGAATCGCCTACCGCGAATCTCATCCATAATCACTGCCTTGACTTCCTCTGCACAAGCTTTAGCAAGATCCTTCTGAATATCCGGAGATAACATCTGACAATTTCT
>CM014278.1:47872840-47929712 GCA_004135705.1 Alloteropsis semialata
ATCTTTAATCGATTTGTCATCAAATTCACCAAAACCCACATGGGGGCCTAGATGCACTTTCATCCTTGCATGAGAAACCATTTCTTTCTCTCACCTCTTTATATGGTATGGCCACATCACCAAATTGCTTACATGGCACCTTCATTAATGCTATGGAAACCATCCTAGTAGGAGCTTTGGGGATGGCCTAAGTCCAACCATGAGCTACTTTGTGCAAGTTATCTTTACTAGACCTACACATGGGCCCCACATCAAATGCAAGTTCACACAAGGAAATTTTATCAATATTGACTAAAATTTGTTGGAAATAACTAAGTTCGACGATGAATACTTGAACGAGTTTTGTTTGTTTTGGGTGGAAAAAGCCAAACGGTTTAGATTGGTTTTGGTAAACTAGTGAATGGGTTGGTTTAGGTCTGTAAGTGTGCTAACCTCGGAATGGTTTTGGCGTAGTTTGTTTAAGTTTCTCAATCATTGTCAGCATTTGACTCGGTCCACCCTTTTATACGGTATGGCATCCCTGGATCTCATCTTTCGAACGGCCTTTCATCCGGTAGTAAAGGGTTTTTTCACAGAACTTCACGCGCGGCCACAGATTAATCCGGTGGGTGTCGACTGCTCATGACCGGATGAATATGTACCTCTGTATCATCAGATAAGGACGAAATATATTTTCATACTAAATCAATTTGGAGACATAAAAAAATCAATTTGGAGACATAAAGAAATATTTATAAACCGGCGCCCCCGAGCAGACGGTTGCTCTTCCCAATACTTACCCCAAATTCTGCGGCGGTTTTAATTTCAAGCTACAGTTGCCATTCTACTAGTACTAATAGGCCCTCGCGCTCACCTGAAAGTGCATCTAGGCCCTCAAGTGGATTTTGGTGAATTGAATGACAAAGCGATTAAAGGACTAATGTGTTTGTTAAAGTTATGAGCAGGAATTAAAATGAATATTTTATGATACACTATTGTTCATGGGTTGAATGCAATGTGTATGGCTCATAATGTTGCATACCAACGAGTGTGTGGTCCCATTATGCAAGGATATGATAAATGGCAAGCTATGGTGAAATAAGAAAGGAGACATGTTGACATATGTGAGATATTGGTCTCTAAAATAATGAAGGCTTGTTGAACATATACATATGGGATATCTTGGATCATGGTTGATAAAGATTGCTAGATATTGCAAGATAGTTGTCACTATTGAAATCTAAATGCAATACAAACCGATATGGAGCTACATGAGAAGCAATGATGAAGCAATAATTCGGGATATGTTATGTTGGTCTCCAATATTATGAGATGATCCAATTGTCAAAGAAGAATGATAGTGCAAGACTTCATGTATGAATGATAAAAATGACATGAGCATATGTGTTACATATTGGTCTTCAATTGGAAGCTTGCATTATGTGGGATATTCTTTGTCAATCAAGAACAAGCATTTGAAGATTCTTTCAAGTGGAATTCATTCAAAGGCAAAGCAAAGTCAACTTGATGATACAAGGGTAAGTGATGAAGAAGCAAACCGAGATGACTAGAGCGAGGGACTAAGCAAGCTAAGGTGCAAATTGCTAGGGTGAAGCNCATATCCAAGTCTCATCAAGAAAAGCAATGCAATGCATATATATGTTATGATTGATAAAGAGGGTGACCTAAGGATTAAAGTGAACTCAAATATAAGTTATGGAAAATCCTAAGTCACTAGCTCAAGGTGGATATGCTCAGTTGAAGATACAATGTTGAAAAGCCCTCAAAGAAGTGATTGATCAAGTAATGGCATGATCATTGACATACAAGCTCAAGTAGTTGAATTATGATTTATCTTATGTCTTGAGTATAGGTATGCCGTACTATCAAGAGGGATGCAACATTGGTTGAATGACAATCTCCAAAAGTGCTCAAGTGAACCCTTGTGAGTTTAACCATGAGAGATTCTAACTTAGTGGGGGTTCCTTGGGTAAACCGGTTTTACCGGTTTTGGGAACCGGTTAAACCGGTTTATGTGGCCTGAGCGTCTAACGGCTAGTTTGTTTGAAATCCGGTGAAACCGGTTTTGGTAACCGGTGAAACCGGTTTTCTCTGACAGAAAAACGGCTAGTTTTTGGTGGGATGGGTATTTATACCCATGAGCTCCTCATTGAGGGGCTGCTGGTTCTTTGGCGTCCCTTGCATATTCCTGAGGCCAGCTGAGCTCTCCCCAACCTCTCTTTGTGAGATTTGAGCTATCCTTGTGAGATTCTTGAGTTGGGTTGAGAGAGTGACTTGTGTGTGAGCATTGGAGAGCAATCCACTCCTTGAGCACTTGTGGTTTCGTCGATCAGCTGTTGAAGCATTTGTTACTCTTGGAGGTTCTTCCTCCTAGACGGCTAGGCGTCGCCCGGTGAGCTACCAAGTTGTGTGGTGAGCCACGGGATCGTTTGTGAAGGTTTCACCTCGCCTCCGCAAGGGAAGAGGTCACTTAGTGGAAGGAGGAGATAGCTTGACCTTGGGTGGTCGTATAAGCTTCCTCAACGGAGAGTAGGATTCACCGTGCCGTGGTGGCTGCTTGGTGCGAGCGGTGAATCCGAACTTCGGGAGAAAAATCTCTTGTCTCTTGGTTTGAGCTCTTTCCTCAATTTGTCTTTTCTAGCATATTACTTGTGCTTCCGCTTCGATCTACTTTGGTGTGCTTGAGCTGTGTGCAGGAGCTTCATTGGAACACTTGGAAACATCCCTGGAAGCTTCACACCATTTGTGGTTTGTGCTAGAATTCGTAGAGGGGCAATTTACATTTGTTAGTGCAATCTGTGTAGAACCGGTTTTACCGGTTTGCCAAACCGGTAATACCGGTTTTGGTGCTGACAGTTGGAATTAGTTTTCGTAATTTGCAGATTCGCCTATTCACCCCCCCTCTAGTCGACATCAAGGTCCTTTCAATTGGTATCAGAGCGAGGACTCACATCCAAGCTTAACCGCCGTGAGAAAAGATGTCGACTACTTGTGAGGTACAATTTGAGCCACTTGAGCTCGATGGCTCAAACTATGCTTCTTGGTGTGGTAATGTTCATAATGCACTCAGAATAGTAGATCCTGTACTTGAACATATCTTAGTTGCTAGCATTCTACCCCTTGAGTTTGATTATGACAATTTTGTTTTGTCAAAACTCACTCAAAAGGAGTTAGCATGCGTGCAACTCAATGCTTGTGTTACTGACTTCTTGCGAAGTTCTGTTTGTAAAGATTTATGGGATATCATCTCTAGCCAGAGAGAAATCCGAAGAAATGGACATCTCATTTGGACTCTCATCAAGGATATATTTGAAAATCCGGAAAGTGATGATGAAGAGGAAGAAGTCATGGAATCACCTGAGAAATGCTCATCTACATCAACAATATCTTGTGAGCTTCAGGTGACTCCATCTACGGAGCAAGAGAGCAATAAAGCGCAAAACTTGGTTCCTGTGCAGGAACCGGTTTTACCGGTTTGCAACCCCGGAAAAACCGGTTCTGCCAAGGAGACCAAGTGCAGCTCTGCTCAAGGCACAAGCGACGACTCAAGCAAGGCATCCACGTCAACATGTTCATCTTCCAGTGATGAAAGCATAATGTGCTTGATGACCAAGAAGAAGGAGCAAAAGGAAGAAATAGCAGTCTGCCTGGAGGAACCGGTCCAACCGGTTTCCCGAACCGGTTTGACCGGTTCTGCCCAGGAAACTGCTCCCGAGTGTGCTCAAGACATTCCAGCTGCAAGCGTCACTCCGTCAACTTCAGGTACATCATTATTCAATGATAATGGGCCTAAATGTTTTATGGCTTGCAGAAAGAACAAGAAGACCAAGAGAGATGAATTCCATAGAGTTGGAACCATCAAGGCTCTAACTCAAGAACTTGAAAAGCTCAAGTTGTCACATGCCTCCTTGGTCAGTAAGTATGAAATCTTGTCAAAGGATTATGCTTGTGCTACTGATTTATCTACTTGTGTAGCATCCTTAGAACAAGAAAAACAAGTGCTTGGTTCTCAACTTGAAAAGCTCAGTAGTAAGCATATGGCTTTGCAAGCAACTCACAAAGAACTTGAGTGTTCTCATGAGAAGCTTGTGGAATCATATGCTGTGCTAAACATTGCTCATGAGGTTGTACTAACATCGGTAAAACATCTTGAACCTCGTACACACACATGCACATGCTCTCACATCAATTCTATTTTATTATGTGAAAAACCGTGTTGCTCCCAAGCAACCAAATATTGTGGTGAGCATGTTGTTGTAGAGTCTTGTGATGATCTCCTTGCTGAAGAATTGGAAGATTTGAAGCAAGAAAGAGAAAAGATCAAGAATGACTTGGTCAAGCTTAAGGGAAAGAGCCAAGTGCAACCTTCTCAAGATAACCGTGAACACATGGTGAATAAGCTTGAGAAGGGATCAATAGTCACTAGTTTAGTCCCTAAGCATGACAAGCAAGTCAACAAGAACAAGACTCAAGAAATGAGGAAAAAGGGGCTTGACCACATACAATGCTTTGAATGCTCAAACATGGGGCATTACGCATCCATGTGTCCCATCAAGCATAAAGGCAAGACAAATAAGCAGAGAGGATCCAAGAAGAGGGCATGCTACAAATGCAAGCAAGTTGGACACTTGATTGATGCATGTCCTTTGAAGAAGATGGAGCTGCCTGTACAAAACCGGTTTAACCGGTTACAGGAACCGGTGAAACCGGTTCTGGCTGGGGCAGTAGATCAACCTCTCAAGAAGTGTGATCAAGCTACATCCTCAAGCAGAAAGGCTAGCAAGGGACAAGTGATCAAAAAGAAGAGCAAATCACCAACTAAGATCAAACACCGGATTTGCTACACTTGTCGCTCAAAGGGACATTTGGGTAAGGATTGTCCTAATGGTAACATTTCCAAATCTGATCTTGTCCATTATAATTTTGATAGGCTTGGGAATGACAAAGGTGGTACTTATGCTACTAGAGTGATTAGTTCACCTCAAACTAGCCTAAGAGCCATTTGGGTCCCAAGCATCTTGTGACTAACCCTAAGGGACCCAACATGGTTTGGGTACCAAAGAGTTCTTGCTAGACCTACAGGGGAAAAGAGATGCATTGGGTTTTGGCAAATGAAACAATTTTTGTGAACTCCATCAACTTGCCAAAACATTACTAGAACTACATATCATTTCCAATGACATCTCGGTAACGTATTCTAATTGGTTGATCTCTTTGTGAATACAAGTATATCATCTTTGTTATGGATGCTTGGATATGTCTAAGTCACTTATCTCTACTATTTGTTCCCCGTATGCCATAAGATGCTTCTAATGGCTCTCTAGTAGAGCATATTACTTTGAAGTGCAGGAACATAAGATATCAATGAAGAAAGAATTTCTTGGATCATGTAAAGATATATTTCCACTCATATGTGGGCTGCCAGGAAAAACCGGTTTCACCGGTTTGGGAAACCGGTTATACCTGTTCTGGCCTAGTAAGCTGAAATGAAGTTCCGACAGCCTCTGTCCCGTATCAGAAGTTCCGACCCAAAAGTCCGGTAGCCTCTGTTTTGTGTCAGAAGTTCCGGTGCAATAAATACCAGAAGTTCCGGCAGAGGTTTGATTGTCAAGTTTCATCTAATTTGGAATTCTACAAGAAATTCATTTAGCACTTTCATGGCATACAATTTATGCACTATCTTTGTGGTAGTAAGTATTCTTGGCACCATCTCAATAAATGCAATTTATTTATGTGCCGGGACCAAATTGTGAGATAAGCTCCTCAAACTCATTAAATTGATCAAGTGCATGTGACATGGTATTCAAATACATGATGCGCCTATTTAGGGGGAGATTATCCAACAATTTGTGTCCTAGAGACTAACATTTTCTTTTAGTGATTTTGTAGTCTCGTTTGTGAGAGTTTGTCTCTCTTGAAGCAAGCTATGCTTTTTGTTCAAAATTGGTAAAAGTGTATCCATCTCTTTTTGGACAATAATTTATCTTGATAAATAGCTGCTTGCCATAATATAGATTAAATTCCTTTGCTTGGCTTTGTGACAAGATTGATGCATGTGAGCTTGCCTTCCACCCATATACACATGTGCATCAAGAAAGAGGAATCTAACCTATATTGTGGGGTTTTATCTTTTAGTGATCCATTATGTCTTTCCAATCCAAAGGACACTAAATGATGAAACTAGGTCTTGTGCTATTTAATGCATTTCTTTTCATGATGTATATAAGAAAAAATCACAAGTGAAAAGATGCATTTGGATTATATGGATAAAGCACAAGATTTGAGAAATCAATCTTCACCAATGTGAAGAAGAATTAGCTAGAGGCCGAGGTATGTTTTTCAAATTCATATATTCATTTCAATGCATCTAGGCCTTTCCTCATGCTAGTGTGTTTAGCATGAAAAGTTTTATGTGACTATGATTGAGATCCCTGGCATAATTTCAATTTGTTTATTACCTTCTATATGCCTTGACCAAGATTGTGAATAAACTCCTCAATATTCATAATTGAATAAAGTGCAACTCAAAAGAAATTCAAAATTCTTATGCACTATCTAAGGGAAGCTTATTCCAATACTTGTGTCACTTGTGGTACTAACAATTTCTTCTAGTGAATTTGTAGTCACATGTGCTAGTGTATCTTGTGCTAACTCAATACTTGAATAAGAAAAATAATTATGAGAGCTAGCACCATGCTAAATTGAAATATGCACAAATTGAATGGGCTTAAGGCAAAGGTATGTTTTCATGAACCTTCTATTATTATCTTTTGCATCTAGGCCTCATAATCCATGCTAGTGTGTGCATTCTCGCATGTAACTCTCTCAAGTCACTTTCTTTGTACCTATTAGATGTTTAGTAAATTCCTTCTTTAAAATTGACTAGGTGTCAAATGTTCCATAAAAACGGTGAAAGGAATATGCTAAACATTCTAATATGGTTCTTGACTTGACTTGGTTGCATGCTTGTGTGACATAGGATAGAGTTTGAAAAATCCAACTAGCATGATAGGACTTGTGTGTTTTTTGAAAAATATTTGGTTCTTGGTCTTTGTGACCTAATCAATCTGTTTGTGACTATTGTTGCCCTTGATTGATTGATGGCTAGTCACAAATGGTGAGATTTTCCTCAAGTCCATAAAATTCTTTATCTTTCCCAACTCCCTTGGAAGAATCAAGGAGGTTTGTTGAATATTGGAAAATCTTAATCTATCAATGCTAAATCTAGTTCCTGATGCATTCCTAAGCTTATCAAACTCATCAAATCAGGATTCAAGTGAAAAGGAGATCAAATCAACGTTTCTGGTTTTCTGGCAAAAACCGGTTTCACCGGTTTGGAAAACCGGTTCCACCGGTTTTGGCCGGGTCCACTCAACCTTATCTCTTTACCTCTAGAAGTTACCCCTTCACCCCCATTCACTTCCAAACAGACCAGGCCCGACCCCTCTCTCTTTCCCTTGCTCCCTTGGCGACCGAACTCTCCCCCATGACGATTTGAAGTTCCCAAGCAAGAGAAGGTCGGCCCCTTTGATTCTTGAGGTGACATTGGAGGTCTAGGTTGGTTTCACCGGATTAGAAACCGCTTTGGATTCAAAGCTCATGCGGCCTAGGTATTCCGAGGTATAAAATCTTCCCATCACCCGATCTATCTCCTCGGTGAATATCTATGAAAACCCTTTGAGGAATCATGTCCTAGTATGCTTAGGAAGCTTTCCCTTGACTGGTTTTGGATTTGGTGGGCTACATTTTGAGGATGAGCATTTTTAAGTATCATATGTCCCCATAGCCCGATCTATTTCCTCCTTGTATATCTATCAAAACCCTTCAAGGAATCATCTCCTAGTATGCCCAGGAAGCCTCCCTGTGAATGGATTTGGATTTGGTGGGCTGCATTTTGAGGATGGGCGATTTAGGGTTCCACTGCCCAGGAACCGGTTTCACCGGTTTATGAAACCGGTTTCACCGGTTTGTGCTGGTCAGCCCCAAATAATCCATCTTGAACGTGTAGTTTTCACTATTAAGTTTGTAGGATTTTATTCATGGATATATTCTGTTGTTCCTACACTTTTAGCCATTCACTTTGCTCAGCTAGAATTTTCTGTGAACTACCCATGCTTGGACTGTTGGTCATGGAATATATCACTTTGACATGGATTCAAGTTCTCTTGATAATATCTTTCAATTCCATCATTTATCCATGACCTAGAACCTGATCTTGTGCTCTGGGCAAAACCGGTTTCACCGGTTTGGGAAACCGGTTTCACCGGTTCTGCACAGAACTGCTGTCATCTGTCAATAAGTTCCAATCTTGTTATCCTTTTTATCTCCAAATCCTTCCAGTGTCATGATCATAGTGTTCACATCCTTTTTGACCAGGAAGTTCTCACTTACGAGCAGAGAAAGAAGGAGATGGCCGATGAACAAGGTGGTTCTGGTTTTGGGGGGTTCGTTGATGATGATCCTCCTAGACGCAATCTGAGGCCTAGGAAGAAGAGAGCAGCCTCGAGAGACATTGAGGATGTTCATGAGGAGGCTCTTGACACTTCAAGTGATGATGATGAGGCTAGTGATGAGAACTATCGAGTTGAGCCTCGACATGGCAAAGGAGTGGCTGTTGAGAGCAGCGAAGAAGAAGAAGAGGGTGGTGGAGGTGCTGGTGTTGATGAAGAAGAAGAAGGTGCTGCTGGTGAGGAAGAAGAAGAGGAAGAGGAAGATGATGATGTGACAATGCCTGAAATCAGAAAGCCTGTTGCTCCAAGAAGAGGAGAAAATTATCTTCTAGGTGGTATGACTGATGTGGCTAGGCAAAAGAGGAGAGAAAATTATATTGGCACTCCTAAGACAGCCACGGACTACAGGTTTCACACTTTATTCCATCAGGATTACTATTCTAGTGCTATCATTGGAAAGAAAGGTCACATTGAAGCCGAGTCAAAGTGGATTGACTGGGATTACATGGCAAGGTACAATGATCCTATATTCAATGAGATCTTAGAGGTGGTTGCCAACACTAGAATAAAAAGAATTATGAGCTTCAAGTGCTCTTGGAATAAAGAAATCATTGCTCAGTTCTATGCCACTTTGTATGTTGAGGAGGGAGTTAGTGTAAGGAGGATGCACTGGATGACAGAAGGAAGGCCTTATAGTATATCATTTACTTCCTTCTCTAGAAGGTTTGGACTTGGAGAAGAAGATGCATCCTTTCCCAAGTTACATAGAGCCGATGGTCCAATGCCCGCTAAGAACATGAAGTTTATGTATCCAAGGACCGAGCAAGGTAACTTTGGGAAGGTAAAGGGTCTCTACACCTATTATCAGACTTTGAACAATTTGTTTAGGATAACCCTTACACCTAGAGGAGGTAATCAAACTGATGTGTCCAACTATGCTCGTGACTTGCTTGCTGCCATGAGACCTCCTGGAGTCAACTTTAGCATTGGGGAGTATCTATGGGAGGAGATCAAGATTATTTCAGAAATTCCCCAAAGGCTTTGTGGTTTTGCTCCATATGTAATGTATTTGATTGAGAAAACCACCAAAAGGCAATTTTTGAAGGACACAAAGCATGAAGCATTGAGGTTAAATCCTGCCAAGAAGCCCAGGGTCCCATCTCCTAACAGATATGGGGAAGGAGAGGCAGATCCGCAGCAGCAGCAGGAGCAGCCTGCTGGACAGCCAGAAACCGGTTTTACCGGTTCTGGAAACCGGTTTCACCGGTTTGAGGCTGACCAGCAGCAATCAACTTCATATCGGCCAAGTGAGAAGCCTTCATCTCCCATTCGTCGAATATTGAGCTTTCTCACTGGTATATGCAAAAGTCAGAGGGACATAATGGTTGAACAGCAGAGGCAAAGGGTGGCAAACAAGAGAATAAATGATTCAATCAAGTTGATGCACAATTCTATGAACTTGCAGCCACCAAGGTCTCCACCCTCTCCAGCACCTGTTGAAGAAGAAATTCCTTCTGTTGAGGACTTAGTGGCCAACTATCAGTCACAGACATACTTTGAGCCACTTCAGCACCACTTTGGATATGGTGCATATCAGCCCCCTCCACCTCCACCTGCACCTGGCATGACCGGAATGGACTTCCCTGGAGCGTCATCGTCTGCAGCACCACCTCCTCCTCCTACATATGGTGACGATCTTGCTTCTAGGGCAACAGCAGCTCTCTTTGGTCCTCCTACTGGTCCTTCTGGTATTTGACTTGATCTACATCTTTCAGCTCTTAGTTTCTGTTCTTCCATCTAATTCTTCTCTTTTTAGGAACTCCGTTTTGGCAAGAACAATCTCCAAGCCACAACGGTGATGGCCAATGATGGATTGACAAGTGTGGGCAGCACTACTCTTCTTATGGCCCTTATTGGATGATTAATGACAAAGGGGGAGAAGAGCAAGGATTAAAGCTTATAATTTGAAGTTTAGTGTGCTGTCTCTGGGAAATCCGGTCTCACCGGTTTGGCAAACCGGTGGAACCGGTTTCTGCTGTGTAGCAGAAGTTTGGACTGGATGTAATAAATCTATCGAACCTTTATCTTTTGTGGATTTGAGGAACTTGATTGAGTGCTACTGTGTGTAACGAACTTGTATTTCAATTAAGTTATACTTTGCTAGTGTGATATGCATGTTTGAGTGATGAATGTTTTTGTTTGTGTGTTGACTGGGTAGAACCGGTTACACCGGTTTGGAAAACCGGTGAAACCGGTTTTGGTCTGGGCAGTGCACAAACATCTTCTTTGAATTCTGTGATATGCATGTCATATTTTATTTCAAATCATGTTATTGTTTATATCAATTTTGTATTGGATCCATGATGCTTAGAAATAGGGGGAGCTCCCATGTTTTTTTTTCTCTTATATGTGCATTTGGCATGTGAGGCCAAATTTTTGAAATTCCATTCAAAGCACACATTAAGGGGGAGCTCACAACTGATCTAAGAATTCTTTAATAACTATTTAATTTTGTCTGTAAGCTTTAATCGAGTTGTCATCAATCACCAAAAAGGGGGAGATTGAAAGTGCATCTAGGCCCTCAAGTGGATTTTGGTGAATTGAGTGACAAAATGATTAAAGGACTAACTTGTTTGTTTAAGTGCATGAGCAGGGATCTATTCTTATAGTTCATTCACAGTTTATATGCTCATGATATATATGTGTTTATTAATCAAAGCAAGCAAGTATGATCCCATGATTTCTAGAATGTTGAAAATGGCATGTCATTGGTATTCATGATGGAGACATAGTTCTATGATTTATATATGGTCTCTAATTGCTTAAGATGGACAGTCATTAAAATATTGGGATGATAGTTTCAAAGAAGTATGCTTGGATCATTATTGGTCTCATGTCAAGGATGGTTTTTGGACAAGGCATGAGACACTATCACTATGATGAAGATAGATATTCATGGATCAAGTGAGAAAAGAAGAATTATTGCATAAGATTGGATATTGCAATAAGATTGGATAGTGCAAGACTTCATGCATGTATGATAAAAATGACATGAGCATATGTGTTACATATTGGTCTTCAATTGGAAGCTTGCATTATGTGGGATATTCTTTGTCAATCAAGAACAAGCATTTGAAGATTCTTTCAAGTGAAATTCATTCAAAGGCAAAGCAAAGTCAACTTGATGATACAAGGGTAAGTGATGAAGAAGCAAATCAAGATGACTAGAGCGAGGGACTAAGCAAGCTAAGGTGCAAATTGTTAGGGTGAAGCATCTAGTATCCGAGGTGTGTTCGAAGTATCATATCCAAGTCTCATCAAGAAAAGCAATGCAATGCATATATATATGTTATGATTGATAAAGAGGGTGACCTAAGGATTAAAGTGAACTCAAATATAAGTTATGGAAAATCCTAAGTCACTAGCTCAAGGTGGATATGCTCAGTTGAATATACAATGTTGAAAAGCCCTCAAAGAAGTGATTGATCAAGTAATGGCATGATCATTGACATACAAGCTCAAGTAGTTAAATTATGATTTATCTTATGTCTTGAGTATAGGTATGCCGTACTATCAAGAGGGATGCAACATTGGTTGAATGACAATCTCCAAAAGTGCTCAAGTGAACCCTTGTGAGTTTAACCATGAGAGATTCTAACTTAGTGGGGGTTCCCTGGGTAAACCGGTTTTACTGGTTTTGGGAACCGGTTAAACCGGTTTATGTGGCCTGAGCGTCTAACGGCTAGTTTGTTTGAAATCTGGTGAAACCGGTTTTGGTAACCGGTGAAACCGGTTTTCTCTGACAGAAAAACGGCTAGTTTTTGGTGGGATGGGTATTTATACCCATGAACTCCTCATTGAGGGGCTGCTGGTTCTTTGGCGTCCCTTGCATATTCCTGAGGCCAGCTGAGCTCTCTCCAACCTCTCTTTGTGAGATTTGAGCTATCCTTGTGAGATTCTTGAGTTGGGTTGAGAGAGTGACTTGTGTGTGAGCATTGGAGAGCAATCCATTCCTTGAGCACTTGTGGTTTCGTCGATCAGCTGTTGAAGCATTTGTTACTCTTGGAGGTTCTTCCTCCTAGACGGCTAGGCGTCGCCCGGTGAGCTACCAAGTTGTGTGGTGAGCCACGGGATCGTTTGTGAAGGTTTCACCTCGCCTCCGCAAGGGAAGAGGTCACTTAGTGGAAGGAGGAGATAGCTTGACCTTGGGTGGTCGTATAAGCTTCCTCAACGGAGAGTAGGATTCACCGTGCCGTGGTGGCTGCTTGGTGCGAGCGGTGAATCCGAACTTCGGGAGAAAAATCTCTTGTCTCTTGGTTTGAGCTCTTTCCTCAATTTATCTTTTCTAGCATATTACTTGTGCTTCCGCTTCGATCTACTTTGGTGCGCTTGAGCTGTGTGCAGGAGCTTCATTGGAACACTTGGAAACATCCCTGGAAGCTTCACACCATTTGTGGTTTGTGCTAGAATTCGTAGAGGGGCAATTTACATTTGTTAGTGCAATCTGTGTAGAACCGGTTTTACCGGTTTGCCAAACCGATAATACCGGTTTTGGTGCTGACAGTTGGAATTAGTTTTCGTAATTTGCAGATTCGCCTATTCACCCCCCCTCTAGTCGACATCAAGGTCCTTTCAGTCATGTCATTTCTGATCAAGGAGTATCAACTTATCCTTCTAAAACTGAGGCAATGTTGAAGTGGCCTTCTCCTACTACTGTTACTGAACTGAGGGGTTTCTTGGGCTTAACTGGATATTACAGAAGATTTGTGAAGGGTTATGGAGTTCTTGCCAAACCCTTAACAAATTTACTAAAGAAGAAACAATTTCTGTGGAATGACCAAGCTCAGTTGGCTTTTCAGAATTTGAAGCAAGCAATGACTCAAACCCCAGTTTTAGCTCTACCTGATTTCAATGTTCCTTTTGTGGTGGAAACTGATGCATGTGCTCATGGTGTGGGAGCTGTGTTGATGCAGTTGGATAGACCTATTGCTTTCCTTAGTAAAGCTTTGGGACCCACTCACCAGCATTTATCTATTTATGAAAAAGAGTTTTTAGCTTTGATCATGGCAATTGAAAGATGGAGGCCTTACTTGCAGCGACAAGAATTTGTTATAAGAACTGACCACAAAAGTCTTGCCTACTTGTCGGAACAGAACCTGCACTCAGAGTTGCAAAGGAAAGCCATGACTCGTTTGATGGGTTTACAATTCAAGATTGTGTACAGACAAGGTAAAGAAAATGTGGCAGCCGACGCTCTCTCTCGAATTGGTCATTTACTGGCAGTTCAAGCAGTCTCTGAAGCTACTCCTGCCTGGGTTCAAGAGGTAGTTAACTCTTACTATACTGATCAACAGGCTCAGACATTGCTTCAATCCTTAGCTGTCAAGTCACCAGATAGTAATGGTTACTATTTGGAAAATGGACTTATTAAAAGGAACAGGCTGGTGTGGATTGGTGATAATTCGGCCATCAAGACTAAGGTCATTTCAGCATTTCATTCCAGCCCAATTGGAGGTCATTCTGGTATACACCCTACATACTACAAGATCAAACAGTTGTTTCTGTGGAAAGGTCTGAAGCAAGATGTAGAATCTTTTGTTAAACAATGTGCTATCTGTCAACAAGCAAAACATGAACAGGTTCATCCAGCAGGCCTGTTACAGCCCTTACCAATTCCTGATGGCGCTTGGCAAGATATATCTCTGGATTTCATAGAGGGCTTACCATTGTCTGGGAATTGCAATGTTATTCTGGTGGTAGTGGATCGCTTATGCTCATTTCTTACCTCTCAAGCATCCTTTCACTGCTCTACAAGTGGCAAAACTGTTGTTGGATTCAGTAGTTAAACTCCATGGCATTCCAAAAACTATAGTATCTGACAGGGACAGAATCTTCTTAAGTAACATCTGGAAAGAATTATTCAGTCTATTGGGCACCACTTTGATTCACAGCACTGCATATCATCCTCAAACAGATGGACAAACCGAACGAGTCAATCAGTGTTTAGAGATGTATCCGCGCTGTGCCGTCTACCAATCCCCAAATCAATGGAGAAACTGGCTGCCATTGGCTGAACTTTGGTATAACTCCTCCTTCCATTCTTCTTTAGGCTGCTCACCATTCAAAGCACTTTATGGGTATGAACCAAACCTGGGAATTATAGCCATCTCATCAGATACTTTCGTTGGGGAGACTGTTGTTTCTGATTTGATTCAGAACAGAGAAGCTCAAGCTGCACTTCTGAAGACACAGTTAGCTGTTGCACAAAACCGAATGAAGGTTCAGGCTGACAAACACAGAAGTGACAGGGTGTTTCAAGTGGGTGAACAAGTTCTGCTGAAATTGCAACCGTATGCTCAGAACTCAGTGGTGAACAAGCCTTATCCTAAGTTAGCTTTCAAGAATTTTGGTCCATTTCAAGTACTGGAAAAGATTGGTCGCGCAGCATATCGTTTGCAACTACCTGCTGACAGTAAGATACACAATGTCTTCCATGTGTCTCAGTTGAAGCGGTTTACTCCAAATTCAGCACCAGTCTTTTCTAATGAACTGAAACTAGTGGATCTCAGTGCTCACTCGACAGTGCCAGAGGCAATCCTTGATCGGTGTCTGGTCAAGAAGGGTAATCATGCTATAACTCAAGTGCTTATCAAGTGGACTAAATTGCCGGCTACATCAGCAACCTGGGAAGACTTCTATGTAGTCCAGCAAAATTTTCCTACTGCCTTGGCTTGGGGACAAGCCAATACTCCAGGGGGGGCAAATGTCATGGCCTGAGCGACCAAGACAAGAGAAGGCGCGTTCACGACTCGAAGACGTCTTTTACTTTTACGTTTTCATTTAGTTTACTTTGAGTCCAGAGCTGTGTCTCTGTGTATGGGCCAGAGGCCGAGAGGGAGAGGAGTCGTGCTATATAATCAAGCACTAGTCTGTAAACAAGACATGTCAAAACTTATGAGAAAAGTAAACTGAGATCGGAGAGGAATCCTTCCTCGTCCGCCCACCAAATCCTCTTCTCTGAAATTGTCTCACGTCTCTCGGCAGATCGCCGGAGGCCACGGGGTGATTACACGGAAGGCCGCTCGCCCGCTCCGGCCCCGGTCACCATCGCGAGGACAGCAGGTGGAAGGAAAAAAAAAGATTGGACCAGCAGATAGGTCCTTGGCCCAGCTTATTGAAGTTGAAGGCACGGAGTATTATGTCAAACCTAGGGCGTGTTTATTTTTTTTCTTTATGCCCGCGGTCTAAATCTAATACATACCATTTTCACCAATCTAAACACCTCCAGAACTATTTGAAGAATTGCTAGCATCCCTGTTGTCAGGGACTAGCTTTTGATGCACCCGTCATCGTCAATTAAGCGGTCCATAATCATCTCATCCATCGACAGAAAAAAAAAATCTCCACCGCCTCCTATATTGTAATGAATTTGTGATCGAAACATAAAAAAAAAAGGTCCCAATCGAGGGATGACAATGACATGGCCACATGGGCTAGCCAACGGTGAGTAAAGCTGGTAATGGGCCAGGAACCCATCCATATCCGCATCAGACCATTTCACGAAACAGCAGCGAGCCAGTCCAATCCGCCCCACCATTTAGTTACGTAACCCCAAATCCATCCGAATCATATGTTAAATAAAACCAAACCAAACCATACCCCACTTCTATCCAACAGGGGCGCGCTGTGGTTTCCACTTTGTCTACTAGCAACTGGCATGTGAACTACTGAGATTCGGCATATCGTTACTCTACTAGCAACTGGCACATGAGCTACTGAGATTCAGCACATCGTGCTCAGCAATACGCATGGATAAATCCCTGACTCAGATTGAGAAAAAAAAACATGTCTCTGGACAAAAGAATAACATGTCGGTGAACCAAAAAAAGGTCTTTTTTCTAAGAAAATAATTAATATGTTCTTGACAAAAAGACAATTCTTCAACAGAGACTTGAATAATCTCAGTAGCAACAATACTGGAAGTCTTCAACAAAGACAAAAAGACAATTCTTCAACAGAGTTTGTGAGGTCTCCTCTTTTTACAAAATACTGGAATTGTTTGAGGAAAATAACAACAAATGCACTCATGAAACTTGCAGATGTACTTTTGTTATCATCTTGTCCTCAGCGTCCAAGTGACATCTTTTGCCCAACACAAAGCTGCTCATCCTAGAAACTGAAATCATAGTTCAAAAGCATTGTCATCAGTACCTTTTAATATAATTAGAGCGCCAAGAGATCACGCAGATACCGCACAGGGCAAAAATGTCACAAGTAGAGTTGTTGTTTTTACTTGGTGGCAAGATAAGTCTAATTCTGAATGGTTCAACATGTGGGAGCAAAAAGTCTACAACAGAAAAGATCATCGCACTAGTAGACAGTAGTCCTAGTCCTATCATGTTGTACACAAGGTCCCCCCTCCTGCACTAAACACAGGATTTGGATATCAGCCACAAATAAATTCAGCACACGACGAAGTCGTCCAATGTAGATAACCAAACACAAAATCCACAAGCTACCATCACCATGGGACAGGGGAAAAACAAGCACACGCCTAACCCAGAGAGGAGCAGCAACACTTATAATTAGAGGCTAATCATATAGCTTGTTTAGTGCACCTGTTATATGGTTTGTACTTTCAAGAATAAGTATGAAAAAAACACCATATAAACCAGACTGATGTAAATAGGGAAAAGCAGTGAAGTAGAAATATTCACATCAAAACCAAGAAATTGTAAACAGAACCTGAATTCTTTGCTATTCCTCTTGGGTTTCAGAATCCAAATCTTCACCTAAGCATAATGATCGGTTTACAGAGGATAAGTTGGAACATACAATTGAAGTAAATAGAACATGTTTAAAAGAAAAGGCATAGTACCTTCACTGTCAACATCCATCGTCATGAATAACCAATCTTTACCGCAAACAAGAGCCTCAAGCATTTCTGGAGTTAGAGAGCTTCTATGTTCTCCAAGAATTCTTTTCCCACAGCTGAAGGCAGATTCAGATGCCACGGTGCTTAGAGGAATTGCCAGAAAATCGCGAGCCATAGCAGATAGCACAGGGTACTTTTCTGCTTTGCTCTTCCACCAGGCTAAAACATCAAAGCCTTTTATGTCAGCCTCATTTCTTTCACATAGATATGTATCAATCTCAGATTTTGGTGACTCTTCAACCATTCTTCAGTACACATATTGAGCAAATTCAGCTTCAAGCTTCCTTTTCCCAAGAACCGGTAAGCCTATGGTTGAGACTTCACTATCACAAGTAGTTAGGTCCATGCTGCCCGTCCTTGGACGTTGTTTCTCGTAGTGTGTGAAGTACCTTCTCATCCAGTCCACGGCGGAGTTTGCACGTGTCCGAATCTGATTTGCACTTCTGCACACTTTTTCAAAAAAGAACTCCACAAAAAATGTCTTTATTCTTGGATCTAATAGTGTGGCAATCACTAGTGCTTGATTGAAGGCTATCTCTTTGGTTTTTCTACGAGGAGTTTCTACATCGAGAAGGTAGTCTTCATCCGGATCCCAATATTTCTCAAACTTGGAAGACATGGCTGCAAAGGTTAATTCACATATATATAATAGATTTTGCTTAAATGAAATTAATTACTTAGGACATTTATTTCCTTCAAATGGTTTTTCTGACCATGACCTAGCCAACCAGTTTGCTCACTGAGAATTTGACCAAATACCACACAGGTACATATAGATCTAAATAACAGAAACTGTCTCACAATACTTGCAGTCAACAGAAATTACACATATCAGCAAATCATTCATTCATTTCATAAGATCCAAAGAAAAGAAAAAGAAATTAAAAGCAATGTCAAAATTCCATATATAATAGTGAGAACCAAAGTCTGTATCAGTCATTCCTGAAACAATCTGATTTTACAAACTAATCAATGCATTTACTCGGTGAAAAGGGGATCTACAAGTACTGACCTTGAGTACAGACTGAGACGGTGGAAGAAGCAAGGCCTTCTCTTGGAGCAGAAGAAGCAAGGCCTTCTTACGGGATCGGAGAGGAAGAAGCCAGGGTAAATCAAGAATCAGCGCCGGCAACCCTAGAGACGGCGGCGACAGTGCCGGGTCAGCGATTGTCAGATCAGCGAGGAACGAATGTGAGCCCTGAGTGGTGGCGCCCTGCAAGTAAATCATCCCGAAGAATCCATAAGAAATCAATAGTTTGAGGAATACATAGAAGGGGGAAGAATCAGCGATTGCCGCGTTGGAGGGAAGTCGAGGGAGGAAGACGGCTTACTGATGGCTTGCAGGGTGTGACCTCGGCGCCGCAATCGATTCCGAGCCGTCCGACGTCCCAGGATTTGGTGTACCGACCGGCCTCGCGGGCGTCGAGCGAAATCACCGAAGCTTCAGGCGTCTGAGCCGTCGACGAGGAAGACGCTCGTGCAGAGGGGCCAGCGACGGCGGTGACCCGATGGAGGCAGTGGCGACGCGGGCCAATTCACGGCTCGGCAACTGCTACCCTAGCCATGGCGGCGGCGGCGGCGGCGGCCGCCGGCCATTCTTTCTTTTTTTCGCGAGAGGGACGGAAGGGTTCGGTGGCTTTTTTTTTCACGGGCCGTTGCCTGCTAGTAGACCAGACCGAGCTGAACCTGTCCGCTCTAGCTGTTGACCCCAACCGAGCCAGCCCACCGGCCTTCTCGGTCCATTTACAACCAAACCAGGTCAGTCCAAATGAAATCCAGACCATAAAACCCGGTTTTGATCCAGACCATTATCAGCTTTAACGGTGAGCCAGCGGTGGCCGGGAGCACACCGGTGCCTAGAACTGACAGCCAACCGGACTTGGCCGACGAGGCCGCGGTCCTGCTCGAGTTCAGCGATGGGAGCTTCATCGTTCAGCAGAATCACAACCCTTCTCCCCTCCATTTTGAAGAGCTCTGAGAACACTGCGCAATTGCCACTTGTGTTTGTCAAGTTACGCGTACAAGGGAGACATTTGCTCCTAGATCGATCACCAGTGGCTAAATTCTTCTTGCCAAGCCTCCTTGCACGTGCGAAATTCAGCTACAGTCGATGCATCACCCAGAAAGTGCGGTTCCCAGCTGGCATTCAACGTCCAGAGCTCTGACACCACCAACTACACAAGTACGCAGCATGCTCATACAATAATGTTAGACCAGCAATTCATGACTCCTACAGTAGGAGTCCTGCTGCTGGCATCGTTTCCGCAAGTGTTGCCAAAAAAAAAAAGGATCAAACAGCCTTTACTAGGCAACGGCACACATCTTACCTTCTGCGAATGCCGCAAGCTCTGGTTGAAAAACAACTAAGGTATGATCAGGGGACGCTCGCTGAATCACAGGGTCACGGCAATAGGGCATGATAAATTGTCGGAGGAATATAAACCACAGCCAATTTCTTTCCCGGTGTATCCACACATACCAAAAGGAGGTTTCTACGAGATTAATGGCTATTCTACAACACTGAAGAGTTATGTCTGATTCAAGCAAGCAAAAGAAAAGGTTAACATAATGAGCTTAAGCTAGTTTATAATACATCGGAATCCTTGTGCTCCAATAAAGGCTCCTACTCCAATCCTATTGCTTCGACTTCCATACTGGAAGGGTGCAGCTATGTACAAGGAGAGATGTCCCACCAAAAACAGCATTTTGGTGCCTTTTCTCAGTCATGAGCTCTCCCTATTTACAAAATAGCAGAATGAACATCACGGAAGAAGAAAAAACATAAACTAAGGAAGTAAGTGTAACCGTACCTCTCGACGAAGCACTTCTGTAATTGCTGCTCCTAGGAACTTTCTCACCAGAAACTTTGGATACTATGAGGGAACTTTGCAAGCCCTCTAATAACTATAGCACAAAACATTTGACCAAAAGTTAGCCATACACGATAAAGATTTTGATATGTATTGTCATTTCAGGCAAGCTGTTCCGCAGCAGGCACCCACTAGCACCAGTGTAAAAGCACAAAGAAATAAGCACAGCAACATATCTCAAATGGTCACACAAAACAAAGTATGACAAGGAAATAGGGATGGGTATTTCATAAGCCAAATTATATTTCATGCAGAGCAAACAATAGGTGAAAGAGCCATACTACTAAAAGCAATGACGGAAGGGAATCCAAAGGAAACATATATATTAATACAAATGTGTTCTTGCACTTACCCTTGAAGTTGGTTGAATTCGCCGGTTAGATCGTCTGGGTTCAGCAGAATCAGAACTAGTCCTTTGGGGCTCACCAGAATCAGAACTAGTCTTTTCAGAGGTTCTAAGTATACCTTTGTTCATGTTACCCCCACTAGGAACATATTTCCTTTTCGCTCGATTGTTAATGGATATATTCTGCTTGGAAGTAGGAACAGTAGATGCAGTTTGCATTTCAGAAACAGGAGGAGCTTCAGTTCTAAGGCCCATGCCCAGCACAGAATTATTTTTTTCTACAGTGGGCTTCTCAGTGTTGGAAGTGTTTGTCGTACTTCCCGCCAAAATTAAATTCCTTTCAGAAACACCAGAATTTGCAACAGACATGGGCAAGGAATCCTTGTCGGGAATAATGTTAGCTGCAACACTCTGAGACTTTGTAGGTTTAGGTAATCTAGACCTCATCTCACCTACCCTCTTTCCTCTATTATGATCAACTTTGGAAGTATTTTCACGCGGTCTTGGCAATTGTGACACAGAATGTTTCGCAAATCTGCTAGATGCATTGCCCTCAGATATCTTGTCAGATTGGCCTGCATCATAATGCTTGCTTACTTCCATAAACTTCTTCTTCTTTCCATGTTTTGGAACACCGTAGACAACCTTTGATCCTTCTTTCTGTAATCCAGGCCGTTTGAATGCAAGAGGATCAGATTTATTCTCAACAACACTCTTCCCAACGTTGAAAACCATGTCCCTCTGAGACAAAGCCAATGGTTTTAATTCCTCAGGTTTTTTTGCATTGGTGGTGTTCTTGTCCTTGGAAGGACCCCCTGCTTCGCCAACAATAGATGGATCACCGCCTGCTTGAAGCAGGTCTGTCCTTTGGCGTTTCTCAAGAGGTGAATCACCCTAAAATCACAGGGTATTGCAATTCAGTCATTGTGCAAAAGCAGAACTTCAAACATCAGGTACAGAAGAAAAGATTTAAAAAAAAGTCTAAAAAGTAAAAAAAAACCAACCTTGTTAGATTTAGATTTCCGTTCTCTTGCTCGGGACCACTCTATCCATTGACCATCTTTCCAAACACGTGATGGACGAAGATTCCAGGCATCAACAGCTAATGACTCGCCGCCACCTCCAACTGGAAATAAACAAGACAAGGTTAAACTTCAATGCAAATAACACATAGCAATATAGCAGATAGACGGACATGAAAATAATCAACAAACCATTCATTCCGACAAAATTTAAAAATGTTAGTTTCAGCTCTGAGGCATAATTGCATTGCCCAGTGCTATATGTACTCTCATTTGGTTTGACAGGAGACTAATTGATATATTTTGCATTTTTGGTGGTTTCTGGTTTGTCCTCATTTACATTTTCAATCAAAATAAATCGACACCTTATGTTAATTTGCAACAACAAAGGTCGATGCCCCACCATGCTTATTAATTAGAGTATATTATGCACCTAAGCGTGGCTATCATGATTTCAAATTTGTTTGGTTCTGGGAATTCTGTGATCTTAGGTGAGGATATAGGGATAAATTTTGTATCTAGTGTGCTTGATGGTGACCTACATTTCAAGAACATTAAACGGACAGAGTTACAGGTATCACTGAAGAATAATTGCACAGATGCTCAAGCAATTGCACTTGTTATGTGTAGCCTCCAAATTGCAGATGATTTACCAATATATTACATTACTGGGGAGGATGGCCTGGACTCTTGTGAAAATTACACTCTCTCTCCATTTCAAATTGTAAGTCGTTTCGGCTTTTGTAGATACATAGGTTTTACTATGTATCTAGACATAATGTATATCTAGGTTCATAGCAAAAGCTATGTATCTAAAAAAGCCAGAACGACTTGCAATTTGGAGAACGGAAGGAGGAGCACTTAAGAACCTAAAGAACTCAGTTGCTCAGGCAGCTGGATTGTATAAACTCAAGCAATACTGATCAACAATGCCTGAGGCCAGAGACAGAGACTGCAGAAGGATCTTACAAGCTGTGCTTTCTTCTCTTTTGTTAGAGACATGCAATTGTTAGAACAGTTTGTTATATCAATCTGGTATACAGCATAGGAATGTTGTTTCGGCTTTTTTGAAAATTCCCAGTAATGAAACGTGCTTCCTCTTTTGTTACCTGTAGTGCACTGATGAATGCCAAACCACTATTTCTAGCTTTTAAATTTCAGTTCTAAAAACAGTAACTTGAAAGAACACAATATATAAGGACACACCAGGTAAAAGTGTAACTAGTGAGGCATGTTGCAGATTACCTGAAAAATGTACAACATATTTTGTCTCATCAGCCTCATTCTGAGCAATAACTCCCTCTCGCCAACTGCTGAAAGACAGGCATCAGATAAAGTAAATAATAACCGAAGGATACTGATACCTCATATCAAGCAGCAATTTAAGTTGTAATTCATGTGATAACAAGCAACAGAAAAAGGACAGTGTAGCTTATCAGATATAGAAAATATATTACCAGTTTATTACAGATAGCTTGGGAACTTACAAGAAAGCTCCAATAAGATAGAGGTGGAAAATTAAAGCAAGAATCCTGCTTCAAAAGAACTGAGAGCTACACTCAAAGGTGGGATAACTTCAAGGATGGGTAAACTTCAACAACAAACCCAACCAACCAAGAGTCCAAGACAAACAAGGGAAATAAATATGGAGAAATCTCATCCCGAATGTATGTAGACCAAGTAAACAAAACATCAGCTAACCATGAGTTGTAAAATTAGTCTTAAAATCCCCATTTTGAAACAACTGTGGACTGATTCTACGCATTTAACCTCCATCCCAAAATAGTGAAATAGGGAATGCTTGACATTGTACTGAGTAATTGCATTGAAAAGTATAGCATCAAACTTTGGATGAGCATTAGGTGTCCAAATGATTCGACTGATTGCCTCCCAAAAAAAACTGAGAACTATACTGTTCTAACTAGCAAATATTACAGAATTTTCCATGAAAACTGTAGCGTGCATTGAATAGCATACCTATCTTTGACCCAAGCATCTACATGATCTCCAATAACCCATAAACAACTTCCTGTTGTTTCCCTGCGTCGTTTCCTAGTTTTGAATTTAGAGAGGGTAGCAGGGTGAGCAAGACGTATTTGAGGTGGCTTATCCCCATCTTGTCTCAATGGCACCAATTCTTCACGAGGACCCTTTCCTGAAAAAGATCAGTTAATACAAGGCCTACTAGCAAAAAGGTTAACAGTTAAAAATGAATATAGGTATATGCACAAAAGGAAAGGTAAAAAGTAATGACACCATGTAAGGAGCTGATGTGATCCAACAAATGGGTACTCACCATTGTGGTTATCATAACAGACAAACGCATTATTTTCGTTTATATCAATAACTTTGGCAGAAAACCAAGCTACTCCAAACCCACCCTTGTCAGATAAAACCTGTCCAAAACAAAATGAAATGACACTCTGAAAATGTCGTTTTTAAGAGAACATGTAAAAACTTGAGGACATCATGACATGTAAGCAGACAAAGTACTTCATAAGTTCTGGTGGGCCAATAAAAATGAAGCACAAATTTCAAATAAAAAAACATGAATAGATTTTCTATAAAGGACCCCAATACTATTTTAATGATTCATTCCTAAAATATTTATATTAAAAGGTTGAAACAATAACATTTCTGTTTTTTACTAATAGTGTGTGGATGTGACTGGATATTGTGTAAATGTATGAAGCAGCTATCTGGAAACAAGGAAGTGTATCAGCAAATACCATATTGTAAATACTAAGAAGAAGAAAAAATAAAACAAAAGGGAGTCCCAGAATCCAGAGTTCAGAGATCACAGCACACTGATATCATATCCAACCCAAACCAGGAAACTGACCTCAACAGCAGATCCTTTTTCAATACCATTCCAGATAATGTTTATTGGTATTGTATCATTTCTGTTACCATCCAATGACACAGTGGTGGGAACATCTTCAGCCCCATGTCCTACATTAGCTAAACAAAAGATAAACAAGCTGGAAATGAACAATGCTCTTGGTATAGTAAAAGTTAATCATAACTTTACCTGTGTGTATTACATCTGGCTGCAACTCTTTGCCAATTGAAGATGGTGGCTCCAAATTCGGCACTGATTGACCATATTTAGGTTTCCGACCACGCTTTCTGCCAGATTTACTGAAATTAGCAGGTGCATCTACGACCAATGCTTCTGTTATTGGATTATCTTTACTACTTGCAGCTTCGTTCCTCACGCTCTCAGACTTCCAGTAGCCATCCGGGCCAGCTTCCAAAAGCTCCCTTAGAGTAAAAGGTAGTGGTTCGCCCATTCCAATAATAGTTCCAGCTCTGAACACAGCCTCTGCAGCAAGCTCTGCGGCTTTCAGTATGGCATCCAAGTTTTCTGCGCGTTTTGCAGCTGCGGATGCCTCTTCAACCCTTTTTCTAGCAGCCTCCCGTGCTACAGAAATGATGGAACCTGGGGCATGACTGTTGTCCTTAATTTTCAAAGATGATACTGGTGTTGAACTTGACAAACTCGGTGGATGGCTACTGACATTATATTCACTAGCTTTGTGGTGTACGGATGATACAGAAGAGCCAAGTGCTTCCTCTGCCATCATTTTTGCCTGCAAAGCAGCCTCTGACGCCATCTTGGCAGCTTCTGCAGCTGCCTTTGCAACAGAAACTGCTGCTTCAGCAGCAGCTGCAGCTGAGGTAAGCTTCTGTTCAACTTCTCGAGGTAACTTGTTCCTCGAGATTGTGGATAGATTACTCCATATTCCTTCTTTGTGCCTAACTGCCTCCACAGAGTGCATACTTGCACCTTTGGATTGTCCAGTTGATTGTTCTATGGCACCAAGGATCTGTTCCGAAAAGATGATTCTTTGCTCACTATCCATACCACCAGTGATCTGGTAGTTAGGTACAGAGGTGGCCTGGCCTGTGTTAGGTGCTCTGCCACCCAAACCATTACTTGGAGAATGAGTAGATAAGGTGAATCCTGCTGTGTGCTTAGTGGAAGGAGTAAAAGGTGGCATATCAGTTTTGAGCTTAGGGGAACCAATGACAGGTTGCTGTTCTTGACTTGCTGAAGCTTTTTTTCTTTTTCTTGACTTCTGTGATGTGGTTCCATGCTTAGAGCTAGAAGCTGGTGCCTTCTGCTTTTCATCATTCACAGTGGCCGGTTGAGAAGCAATAGAAGGTGCCGGAGCAGGATGAACTAAATCGGGCGAAACAGTAAGCGAAATGGATGTACTTTTGGATGATGCCCCCTTCGTGGTTTCATTTGTGGGAACAACTGGTTGTATCGATGAATCAAATATTAAGTTTTGCGGTGGAATCAGCCACGGTGCAGGACGTGGACCAGGGCTCTGAGTATACCATGGGGCAACACCAGGAGACGGCTGCCTCATGTGTGAATTATATGTGAATGGTGATACTGCCTGGCTAAAATCCAGATGAGTACCTCGTTGCAGGTTAAATGTCGAACTAGCAAGAGGCACATTAAAAGTTGGAGAGTGCAGGGTTACAGCAGAATGTGCCGGCGCCACAGTTTTGCCACCTTTTTTGCTAGCTGGCGCAGTTCTAGCTGTTGTACCCTTACCAGCTTTTTCAGGCACAGAACTACCTGCAAACTCAGCTGGTCAGAAAAATTTAAAGTAGATGTATGTCATATAGGGGACCATTATTATCTCATATATTTACCTATATGTGAACCTGTGGGGGTCTCTAAACCAGTATAATGCGTTTTTTGGTACTGAAATCTTTCGACAGCAGCTCGCCAAGCTGCCTCCCATGTAGGTTTACCACCACCTACAGTTCATTCAAAAAAAATACATAAGATACATAGAGTTGGTGGAAAAAGGCCACATTCAACAGTGAAAACAGACAAACCAGGTTCTCCAAAAGCTGCCACCATGTAAGCCTCTCCAGGTGGTGTTCCTTGACTGCCCAAAGAAAATCATCTTGTGTTAAATCACAGATATGCAAATAAATAAATCATCCAATCCCAAATATCAGCCACAAGAATTAAGATGAGGGGTGCAATGACCCTATTGCCCATCAATTATTTGCTAGAGTTAAGATAGGTGGCAAGTTTACTGCATTGATTAGGCCATAAGGGTGCAATTAAGAAGAGGAAGACAGGGAAGAATAAGGTTAAAATGTGCATTGGTGTTGTCATGGACTTATAATTGCATTTGAGAGAAGGCTATATAGACATATATTTGGGACATGAGTAACTTAAGATAATTATAACTCACATAAGAGCTCCATAGACAAATATCTGTGCACGTAGCTGCAAATGCTGTGGATCTGTGAATGGAAAGTTCACCAAATCTGCAGAAGAAACTGAAATATTCAAATCAAGTAAATTCAATAGCTCTGAACTGTCAGATTATAGGAGGTTTGCATACCAGAGCACTCGGGTGTTGAGTGCTGCTGTGACTGCTCTGGCGATGAACTTTTACTCTTAGTGATATCGCCAATATTACAGTTGTCTGTGGGGGCCCCAGCACTTTCAGACACTTTCCTTTCCGGCAGCTGTTCTTTATCAGCCTTTACAATAGATGTTTTCTTACTATCGTCCCTGGTACTCCTCAACAAACTCCCAGGATTTCCAGCTTGAGGGTCTTCTGTGGATATCTAAAATATGGGTACAATAAACCATGTTAATAGGTCATAACTTGCTAACACACACACATACACTCTCCCCAAAGAACAGAACTTTCAGAGAGAGAGAGAAAGAGAGAGAGAGAGAGAGAGAGACCGACCTCGGTACTCTGAGAAGCTTTGTATCTAGGGAAAGGGTTCCAAACAGGGCTATTAGCCTTCTCAGATACATTTGGTGGAGCTCCCACCTCAAATGAGAAGCTTCTATCACCTCCTGTTGTATTAGTCTCCTCAGAAGCAGGAGCAGACTCTAAATTTCTAGTAGAATATTGTTTTGAGCTCTGAGCAGCATCAGAAGGGGCTTCACAATCTTTTGGATCCCCAGATTTCCCATCTAGTGTATGGTGAAGTAATGCATTGCTACCCTGTTCACCTTCTTTGGAGGAGGGTTCAGCGCAGCTAATCACTGAAGCGGAGCGACATGTACCATGGGTACAGATTCCATTATCGTCACCTGGTTCCACTATGCTTGAGACTATGTTGACTTGGGATGGAACAGTGATGGAGCTATGATCTGCACCATGAGTCGACACTGTATCTGTTGCCAAAAAAAAAACATGTCACTTTGCATGGACAACAGTTATTCCAGAGTTTATGTTAGCAAGGCTTAACATGTATATGAGTATGCCGGGGATGACAGCTTTACATAGATGTGTTCATCTCACAATGTTAGTTTGCTCAGGGTGGGGCTAATAATACAGGAAGAAAAAGTGCCAACAGATTAAATTCACTACATCTAAATTTTTTCCATTCCTGAAGCTTAACATGCACATTAAGACAGGTCAATAAGTGACTATAGTATATAAGTCACTAATGACTAAGATAAGCCTATCACATGACTTATTGCGCACCAGGCACACATTAGGGAAGACATTATGGTGCATGCATGATAGACCATAAATGTCCATTAATGTGCGAAGTATGAAATGTTTGATTTCCCGCTTCAAAATGGTGAGCACAGGACTGAAAATAATTGAATTGACATTGTGCTAGAATAAATAACTGACCTTGCGCGTGGGCATTCACATCATCACTTGCATTTAGCGAAGTTTCTATGACCTTGTCAACGACCTTGTCAGGTGAGATACCTAATGCAGGTGGTGTGGCTGGATCTATATGTTCACATTGTATCGAAGATCCTTCAGTCGGGCATTTCTGTGAATAAGTATCTGGAGTGTTACCTGAATGAATCCCAGCATTATCAGTTTTATAAGTAAAACAAGCTCGAAATGCACACAGCAATTAAGAAAAATGCCTGCCAAACTGAGGTAAATAATAATAGGAGAAAAACATAAACAAAAGGCTCACCTGTTTTATCCTGAGTTTCTCCTGTGGTCAAACCACTCAAAGAATGTTCCTCCTTTGCAAGAGAAACAGAACCATTATAAACATCAATGTTTGAGTCCACAGCAACAGCTGGCATTTCCCCACCTGGTTCAGAGCTAGGAGAAATAACACTCTTGTCTTTGTCTCCTAAACCGGATTTTGCACCTTCCTTGAAAGACTCCTCATGGTTCATCATGGACGCTTTCAAATCCTTCTCATCTGCTAAAGCAAAAGAAGCAGAAGCAGAAACACCTATTGAACAGCCATTTTTATCCTCTTTAGTACCGAAAGTGTCAGTAGCAGCAGAAGTGATGCCACTGCTTGAACTGATCACTGGTGCTGACATTTTCTCTTGAAGCCCAGCAGAAGAAAGGCCCAAATGTGTGTTTTCAGGCTCCTCTTCTAAAGCAGGAGTGCCACATTCCTTGGATGACCCCTCATGATTTATCGAGGAAATGTTTGGATCCTCTGGAGCCTTGTCAGCTGAAAAGTTTTCAGGTGCAATACTGCCAGAAGAATCTTTTGTTGTACCTGTAGCACCGGTAGCATTTTCTTCATTATCATTTTCCACAGTTTGCTCATTGTTTCCTGAAACTGCTGGTATTCCCTCCCCAATTGTCTTTTCTTCCATGTCACCACTTTTTAAGCTGTCAACAGAATCTTGATGGTGCTCCAATGCTCCAGGTTTTGATTCATCAACAGTACAGCTAATGTTTGTATTATTGGCTCCAGCATTCTGTGTTTCTTCAGGAACACCAGTGGCATCAGCGACCTTTCTTTTGAGAGAGAGAGAACTGACGACATGAGGATTAGAATTTTGCGAGTCTGCCTCAGATCGGTGGGATAGAGCTGAATTTGAACCAATGCCAAACTCATTGACGATGAGCTCACTGCTCCTGTCGACTGAACTGCTCAGACCTTCAGTTCCATCTTGCACTGGGGAAAAGGATGGTTGAAGAGTGCTGTTGACTCTACTACTACCATCACTTCTGTGCAGCTTAACTGGATTTGTAATGGCCTCTAGCAGTCCATCAGAACTTTCTGACAATAGAGTTTCATTGCTTACTTGACTGGACAAGTTTGCAGCGCCCATAGACTGACCAGCACATGACAAACTATGTAGTTCATGTAGTCTTCCTTCGACTTTATTACCATTAATATGACAATTCTTTGAATCCTGAGTAACATCAACCTCTGATTCTTTATTATCTTGCTCAAAGTGATATGAATCAGTTGCATATATGTTCTGAAGGGGAGCCAACTCCGTGAAAGGCTCATTAGTTAAGTTCCCAGAATCTACTTTGGCTGAGGGCACATCGAGTTTGTCCAGACAATGGTCACCATGAACCGCTTCAAAATAGTTGCCAGCAGCTGGGCAGCTTCCTACTGTGTTGTTTGACACGGACAACTTCTCATTTGCAATGCACTTTTCAGCAACAGAACCCGCTGCCTGCTCAGCTTTCTTGTCCATCAAGAAAGGTGCAAAATGTTGAAGTGGAGCTTCAGTGTTTGAAGGGTCAGTAGCCATTCTAGAATGACTGCTCTGAGAACGATCAGGATTGTCCGTCAGTCTAGAATGAGTGCTCTGAGACTGATCTTTCTCAGTTGGCACTGCAGTACCATCTGACGGAGAGTTAGTGGATTGAGGATGCATGTTTGACTGATTGATTTGACTGTCCATACCACTTAACTGAAGGTGTGCATTACTGTCCATGTTATCAGTTGTCTCATTTTCTCCAACTGATTTCAATAACATTTCCACAGATTCCGTGGATGTTGCCTCTGACCAGACATTATTAGTTTTGGATATGGAGCATGATTCAGCAGCACTAGAACTAAAATCAACAACACTGCTTCCAGTGGACAAAACCTCAATCCAGCTACTCTCGTGTCCTTGTACGCTAAAAAATACTTCTGAATCTATCAAACTATCAAATCGAAGATGGCCTTGTAGTTGGTCCTCAATATCAAGTTTTGGCAGTGCAGATGGCCGCAAACCTGAAGGGAACTTGCTACAGTCTTCAACAGCTAATTGTAAGTTTTGACTGTGAAAATCAGTATCGTCATGATCCATGGGTGTACGCCTGCAAAATAGAGAAGCGTCAGGCATAAAGTTGAAGTCACAAAAAGTCAAACATAAATTAGAAACTTTGGAGCAAAGCTAAATATTTGAGCATCACATTTACATATAACACAATTCATATATGGGAGAGAAACTACCTAATCACTCAATTCTTCAGATTGATGCACCAACATTGTTGGGCAAAACAAAAGCATGTGTTCTGTGTGTTTGCACTTGTGTGAGAGAGGGGGGGGAAGGGGGAGTGTTTTAGGCGGTAGCCAGCATCTCATACAACTCAAGAGGACCGCTCCCTAGTATATCCAATAATGATACTTTTCTGTATAAAAGAATAACTGGCACAAAATCATGGAACACGCTGAAACCATAATGATTGGTATGGCTGTTCTAAATAAAGCACCAAAAAGAGAGATACAAATTCTACGTGAAATACAATCTGCTAGCAGCACACCCTTTATCAAATAAAACCATACCCCCTCCTGTCCCAGGAATACAGCATGTATGGCGCACTTTGACCTCAGCACCCTGAATTCGCTAGCACTACACTCGCAGAAAAACATCCATATCTGCAAGCAAAGCAGCAATTTACACAAGTTGGGTGGAATTAATCCAGCTCGCTAACCCCTGAAAGAGTGTCGCAGCACAGCACATGATGCAATTTTAAAAAGGCTCCAAACCTAATTCCAACCGTCAAGCAAGAACTCGCAACTGCGCCGTCGGAAACACCCGAAAAGAAGGAAGCCCAGCTCCGGCGCCACCCACCTCAAACCCTAACCCGCCAAAGCTACGCGCACAAGCCGGGTAGCCCACAGCAGCCGCAAGCTGCGGCACAGAAGCGAGGCGCGCCGAGTGAGAAGAAAATAGAAGGGGGAAATGGAGAGGTACCGAGAGGGATTCGCCTGCGCTTCTACCACCCTCCATTCGTGAGCGGGGTCGTCGGAACCCTAGATCCTGCGGGGCGGCGGCTGCTGCTCATACCCCGGCGCCCGGCGCCGGAAACCCTAGCTCCTCAGCGGCGGCGGAGGCGGAGCCCGAAGCGGCGGGGGAAGGGTAGCGGTGGCCGGCGGCGAAGCGAAGGTTAGCGGGGGAGGCGAGCGGGAGCGGAAGCTGGGTGGAGACTGGGGAGGAGGTGGTGGTGGTGGGGTGGGGTTTTGTGGTTCGGCTGCGCAGGAAGCACCACGCGGCTCGCGCACCGGGCAGCGGGCACCAGTCACCTGCTGCGGCCTGCGAACTGGACCGGAGGTTGGGAGGCTGGGTTGGCTTTTGGGTTCTGGGTCTGGCCGAGTGGCCGTCTGGGTCGTGACGAGACTTTGGTCTGTCGCGACTCGCCAGGGAGCGGTGTTCTCCGAGTCACTAGAGAGTGGACCGATGGAGCCAGGCTCGCCGGTGTGACCGCTTCCGTGGATTAGGCGCGTGGACCACGGCGTAGGTGAGACATAGGAATTTTACGCTCCAAGGAACTAAATTTGAAATGACACAACATTGTTTTCATATACTGAAATGATAGAAATAAATGAAAAATCCATTTTGCTATTTTTTTTGGCTACTAGTTGACCAAAGTAAATATAAAATCTTGCCAGATTCCTACTTTATTGCATTTCACTAGTTTTTGGGTCCGGGTGTGCTAGGGTTGTGACGCGCTCGAAGCAATGAAAACATGAAATGCTACTTTTCAATAGTTTTTGCATATTTGTAATTTGACATGCCTTATTCGTTTGATGGAAGAAGATCTATGCTGAACAGAAAAGGGCAAACATGGATGACCCAGATACAGATACATGTCATCCAATACGGGGAAAACTTTGTCAATAGTTATTTTTAAAAAATGTATGAATATTAATTTACAAAATTAATTATATATTATGTACATATTTTAATGATAAAATATAACCCATTTATATGTATAATATATATAATATTACTATATGGTACCCTGGGTCCTGAATAGTATTTGGTACCCTCCCATTCTCTGTCCGAACCTGTTTTCCGGACCCTCGTCCGTGGATTTTCTTTTATCTCGCGTAATTATTATTCAATATAACCCCACGATCGTCAAAACTGAAACCGTCTCGCTCGGCGATTCCTCTGTCCGTTCCCTTCCCATGGGTCCGTAGAATCTCCCTCGACGAATTTCGCTGTCTCGCCGTCCGACGCCGCTGACGGAAGGCCGAAGTTGCTGCGCGGTGTAGTTCCCTGCGATCCTGGTTCCTGACCTGCGCCTCCCCTGTTCGCATGTTGCGTGCTGCGTCGCCGGCGACGCGCACGACTCCGGCCATCAGCTCGTCCCGCCCAAGGCCACCGTCGAGTTGCCGCAGTTCCTACCGCGCCGGCGCATCAGGTGCCCTTGCCGCCGCGCAGATCCTGACGCAGCTGGTCTGGGCCGTCGATGAGCTATAGGTATTTTCTGAGTTCCTATGTTCTTGTTTAATTCGCATGCATGCTTCTCTGTGGCCGGAGTCGTGCGTGGTTTTTTTTTTGCCATCACGTAGGGCTGTGTTCATGGCCAATACTTTAATTCGCATGCATGCTTTTTTTATTACAATCTCCTCATACTTTAAAAGGTCATTTTAGGTTCCAGGTTCCTCTCAAACCCGAGCTGGATCTTTAGCTGGTTTGGTGAGGGCAGGTCTGGTAGCTCCCTGCTACAACCTCCTCATCAGGTGTCCTGACATTGGAGACAATGGTGATATTGCTAAACTCGTCATTCACCTGTCCTAGTTCCTCTCTGTCACAACTTAATCCTACTTTGGATTTGGACTACATATATGTGTGGTTCAGTGGAGAATTCATCTCGTCAGAACCATAATCCACATCATCGATTTGTGTTGCTCTCTTGAGAATCTGCACCATGGGTGGATGCCAGATCTGATGAGCATTGATGTCCATGTGCATGCGTATGTATTCTGAAATTTCAGTATCTGATTATGCATGCCACATTGCTTGTTGCAAGACCATTTATATGATGCTCAGATGCTTATCTTTGCGTGTGGACAGCACTGTATATTGTAAATTTGATGCACACTTTGTGTTATTGCAAATTGCTGCCTTTTCTTGTCAATTTGATCCATAATATCTAACATTTACACCACGCACTAATTAATTGCCAACCATCTTTCAAAAAATAATATTTAATTGCCAACCCACTGCCACATCGTTGTTCGTGTGAACCCAAGCATACAAGGTAGGCATGAAGCCTTATCCGCCATTGCAAAATGTTCTATTTAAGGTTGCTAATTTGTCATTTTCTACAAACTGATTATATGGTGGACCAGAGTGTCGATTCCATGGTTGCTATGTGAAAAAGATGGTTGATTGGTTCGGTAGTTGTCGTTATTTTGTATATTGTAGTTCCACCAATTTGTAAAAACAGGGTCACTAAAATAGCAAAGTGTACTCCTTAATATAGTAAGCAGCTCTCCTGCATTTTTCAAAAAAATAGCAAAGTGTATTGAGTTTTTCCAAACTTTTATAGTGTGCTCGGAGTCAATGAAATAGCAAAATGTACTCAGTTTTTGTGCTTGAAACTAAGATCAAACAGTCAAAATCATTGCACTCAATTTGCAACTTCATATATAGTTTGATGTATAAAAAATGTTAGTGTTGCAAAATGCATTACAAAGTACTTTTTTTCATTTCATAAGTCTATTAGCCAGTACTAATTGCCTGGTGTAATATGCTCATGTAAATAAATTATTTTGTGATATGTCTTCGGTATTGGTGTCACTGCAGGCAGTGAGCCACCAGGGCACTTGATTTATGTGTTAAGACCTACCTAACTACTAGTAGCTGTTCTTTCAAGAGATAGCTCATAAGTCGATGGATTCGCTTTGCTGGCTCTCTGTTTCCTGCTTGTAGTGGACTATCCTTTGAAATTCCATCTGAAATCTTCTTCCCTTTCAATAGTTTTTGATGCACACACTTTGTGTTATTGCAAATTGCTGCTTTTTCTTGTCAATTTGATCCACACTGTCCAACATTTACACTGTGCACTAATTAATTGCCAACTATCTTTCAAAAAAGAATATTTACTTGCCAACCCGCTGCCGAACCTTTATAGTGTGCTCAGTTTTAATCGTGGTCAATCAAATAGTAAAATGTACTCAGTTTTTGTGCTTGAAACTAAGATCAAACAGTCAAAATCATTGCACTCAATTTGCAACTTCATATATAGTTTGATGTATGAAAGATTTAGTGTTGCAAAATGCATTACAAAGTACTTTTTTTCATTTCATAAGTCCATTAACCAGTACTAATTTCCTAGTGTAAATGTATAATATGCTCATCTGAATAAATTATTTTGTGACACGTCTTCAACATTGGTGTCACCGGAGGGCAGTGCGGCACCGAGGCAACCCAGTCGCCAGAGTGCCACAGGTGGGCTTGACGCTCTGGAGCTTGATCACAAGTCCGGATAAGCTTTTGGTTCAGTGTTTGTGCGCGAGTTGATTGATGGTGGTTGTGAATTTGCGTTCTGATGTGAATCCTGGCTCAGTTGGGAATATGTCAATGTTTACATCTTATTACTGAAATGGAATGGATGATATGTGTACATGATGGATTTTACAAGTAATTCTTGAGTCAAGATGCATGCTTTCTATTGCTACCGTCACATTAAGGTCAAGTATTAGTTATCTAAATCAATGTAAAATATGTTAATTGCAATATTGCACGTGTGACAAAAGTCTGCGTGATTGGTGATGTGAAAATTGCAATGTGAACATATGGAAGATAGAAGTGAGAACTGGTTGTATTAAATTATTTCCTTTCACGAAGAAAAAAAAGGAAGTGCACGTATATACTTGACATGATTCATCATTGCCTTGTCCTGAACGACCAGCTGAGGTCACCTGTAGACGTACAACCTCCGCTTTGCAATTTGAGTATAATAATGGTTCTTCGCTTTGCAATTTGAGTATAATAATGATTCATCCACAATCAGCGCAGCGGATGGTTGACACAAGAGTTTGGGAGACGTGCACGGCGCACCAGGGCTGATCGGCGACAACCACCGGCGGCATCGATGGGAGAAGGCAGGAAAATCCCAACGGCAGCAGCTCTGTGGCACACGCTGCCACGCGAGCCCTTCCGATATGGCTGATTGAGGCCGACAACATGCGGACGACCTAAGCGGCGGTGAGGTCGACAGGGTCGCAGAAACTGGCAATCGAGATCGTGTGTTTGGGAGAGCGCCGGTTCCGTTGGCGCAACCGCACGGGCTAGTGCGGCATGGTTCTGTGGGCGCGTGCGTGCGGGGCAGTGGGATGCGGCTGGGTACCAAATAACTATTCAGACCCAGGGTACTAAATAGCGGAGGCCTAATATTTTTCTTTCATATAAATGTATATATACTTAACTACAAGTTTCGCTGCAAAATTTGGGGGATTGGTACTGTTCATGGGTCACACACTCAACTATTCATAGGGCCTAACAGGCGGGTTTGTGTACATTTGCTTGTCACATTGTAGGTAACGATGTTCTGGACCGGTACACTTACATTGCTCATGTTACCTTTTTTTACAGAAAACAACGACGGCTTAGAACCAAGAATCGTTTAACATGTGTGTTGTACACTACACATGAAGTCCCACATAGGGCTAGATAACGAGTCGGCTCGGCTCGGCTTGTTATAAACTCGAGCCAGCTCGCAAGCGCTCGCAAGCCAGAGCAGAGCATGAGTTCATATGCACAAGATTTCAAGATGCAAACCTTAATAAGCATTAGAAACTTAAGTAGGTTTCAAACTGAATCATTGAGTATAGCATTTCTTGCCTGTACGGCTCTAGCAATCTTAGAAACGACAATCTCTCCAATAATGAAGTCAGAATCATTGAGTAATCTCGAAGACTCCAATCCATGAAAATTCCAAAGCAAATCCAAGTTAGGCTCACCGGAGCCTCTCCCTCCTTTTGTTTCTACAGCTCCTCAATGAAGTCACGGGATCAAATCAAACTTCACAGTCAGTCTTCTTGCTTTTGGTACAAATCTCACCGGGAGACATTACTAGCAGGCAGCGCCAAAGCTGGGATGAGGATGGTTGATGGCGTCACCAAATTAGACCAGCTAAGGAAAGATGGAGCAGAGCCGTGGCTTGTGGCGGAGCAGAGCCATGCCCCGATGCCCATGAGTGCTAAGGACGGCAGCGCGAGACGAGATGAGAGCGTGCGGCGGAGGGAGATGCGTCGCTGGGGAGGGAGATGTGCCAGGGGAGATGTGTTGCCGGTGGAGCCGAGTTGAGCGGGCGGCCAGTGGCGGCACCCCCCAATCGCCGACGCTAGGGTTAGGGAACCGCCGCCTGCGCGAGGGGATTAGGGCGTGCCTGCACGTCCGCGGTCGCGACTCAGCTTCAAGCGAGCGACAGTTGAGGCCACGAGGACGGGCTAAACTGGGCCAATGGGTCGTGTTTTTGTTGGGCCTTAGATAGATGGGCTAATGGCCTAATGGCTAATGCACAGAATGGTGCAGCTCGTTTGGCTTGAGCAGCTCGAACTCGCTCGTTATACTAACGAGCTGAGATGATTGTTTGAGCCAGCTTGTTAGTGTACCGAGCCGAACCGAGAGAGCTAACGAGTTACGAGTTTCTCATCCAGCCCTAGTCTCGCATGACCAGTTAGGCCGTCAAGATGTGACTCCAATATATTGTTATGGTTTGGTTTGCTCGGAAGGCAACAGCGGCTCACAGCCAAAAGGCCGGTTTAAATAACATTACGCTAATATGAAAAGTTTGTACCAAGGTCTTATTTATTTGCCATCTCAATTATATAATTCAATTTATAATCGATAAAGATAAACGAACATATCCTGCATTATAACTAGATTATAATATTATGTAACATACAATATTATTGGAGTCTCAATGGGTTTCGTGAAGAGTTTCATGACATTAAACTATATGCCAAATAATCGTTTTTGCTGATGTGGTGAGGAGAGAGAAGAGGGGGTTTCATCAGATGTGAGAAGAGTTTCATCTCCACAAAACTCAATAAAACTCCTTAGGCCATTGCCATTAGAGGTTTCATGCAAGTTTCGTATGCATTTAATAAGGTGACATATCAGCAAATTAGATGACATGACACGGTATTTATGAGCACAGAGCTGGGATGAGTTTCATCAGGATGAAATTTGGTATACACTGTTTCTAAGGCTATGAAACTTGATGAAACTACCATTGGGGGCTAAGCAGTTTCATTTTATGCATATGTGTCCAATCACGTGCCTTGCAGTTAAATGTTATGGCTAACATATGAAACTGTAAAATGGAACTGAGCACATAAAAACCTTTTTCCATTCATCAATCCAAATCTTTTTTTTTGATGACGTGGCATTCTTGAAAATTGTGAATGAAACTCTCCAATGGCCTTATACGACAAGCTGGATTTATATATTCTGCCACGAAAAACCAACGAGCCATAAGGCCAGTCTCAGTGCATAGTTTTATCGCACAGTTATCAAGACTGCAAACTAGGTAACTGTGCCAGAAGAGTGTCATGGGGATGAAACTCCTCTCTCATCCCATGAAACTCCCACTTTCTCTTTTTTTGCCAAGTCATTAAAAATATTGATGTGGCATTGAATTTATTGCACATAAAACCCTTCATAAAACTCTAGAATGGCCTAAACTGCGGTGCGTGCAATGCAATGCTATCGAACTTCTCTCCTTTCTCACTCTGGCTAAAACTTTTTTCTCAATTTCCCACATGCCTGGTGCCCGTTCGAGTAATGTCTCGGAAACACGAAATCAATCAAGTAGGGATGGCAACGGGTACATACCCGTTGGGTACTGCCAATACATACCCGTACCCGCTACATATAGTTTGACCCGCTAAAATACTCGTACCCGCACACGGGTACAAGAACTTACCCATATCCGCACCCGCGCGGGTATTTTTACCCGTCGGGTAACCCGTACCCGATGCATAGTTGGTATAGACTATCAAAATTATATGTGTAGCACATAATAAAAACCACATAAACATATATAAAAAATATAAATAAATAAAAACAAGGCAAGTAACAACTATTACCAAAATAATAGTATAATAGATTATAAGATCATTAGCTTATGAACAATATCAAATCACCACTCACTAGCAAAGTACAAGTTTATGTGTTCATCACATGCACTAATGTCGGGTATATTTTACCCACGGGTATGCGGGTATGGGTAGCATACACCCGTACCCGCACCCGTCTACCCGACGGGTAAAAATCTTTTCTACTAACACATCCGCGGGTGGAGATATTTTCTCATACACGCCTTAAAACCCGTCAGGTTTTCGGGTACCGCCAGCTCTACGACCACGATCAAGGCAGCTACTCCGGGCTAAGGCTGACCGCAGCGGCGTACGCCGCGCCGTCCTTCAGGACCGACGAACCGGAAGGACTGCTGCAGCGGTGTACTGTAAACATCCGGTAAACAAAAGGATGACCAGCGGATACGGCACAGGCAGCGGCGCAGCGGGAGCGCGATCGGCAGCGTGCGAGGAGAGAGAGTGGCGGGCCCCACGTCCTCAACTAACTAAAAAATGTTATAACTCACAAACCAAAAAACCAAATTAAATTCCGATTGCACCATTAAATTCGTTGCAATAAATTCTTCAAAACAAGATCTCAGATGGATATATTTTGATAAAATTTATAAAGAAACGAAAAAAAAGGTGAGAAAAGAGATGATATAGTAGTTGGGATAGATGGATAAAATATAGTAGAGTTGGGATAAAGTATGTGATTTGGAGTATGACGGGTGCGGGAGAAGTTGGTTTAGAGTACGGAATCTCGATGACCAGGACAGGATATTCCTTTTAGAGGATGCATTTAGGGGACGACGAGTGCGGACAGCCTTAACCGCGCGCCGTCCTTCTCTGCCTCTCACGCAGTCACGCTGCTCGGTGTACGGACCGGGTCCAGGAACCGCGCGCGGTGGACCCGCGAGGTCAACGTCCCGATTCGAATTCTCGGCCACGGCTCCCTCTCGTGACGAATCGTCTTTCGCCCTCAGCCCCTCACGCTCACGGGCACCTGCGTGTGTGCCGCTCGCTGCCGCGCCTCTGTGTGTGTGTGTGTTTTTTTTTGACACACATGCGTTGGAAGGGTCGGGCCGGCCCGGCCCACTCAGTATGCACCTCGCTTTAGAGCCTGTTCGGCTGACTGATAAACAGTGCTCGGCTGGCCCAACTCGGCTTATTTCCTCTCACACAATACTATTCATTCTACCAGCCGAGCACTATTCATTCTACCAGCCGAACGGCCCCTTATTCGCAACACTCCTGGTCGCGCTCGGCGCGAGTGATCAGACACTCAGACGTAGTCAGACGGGCCATTTTCGGACGTGACGCGACACGTACCCCGGACAGCCTGGAACGCACCTTGGCAGCCGTGCGAATTCTTCGCTTCCGGTTTCCGGCCATCCAGATCCAGCCCATCGAAGAACAATTCCTCCCAAAGACAATTCGAATGAATCCAACCTCTCCGCTGTACACTTTTGGCACAATCACTAACCCTTCGTCCCATCCTCGCCACTTGTTTGGTTACCAAGTACCACACGAGTTCACGCGTATCATTCCAATGATCCAAATCACAACAATGATGCAGCATCAACGGCGCATTTACATATCTATCGGCTATCGCTGCGTCACAGCGATCATACGTGTGCGGAAACGGCTTGTCGCGCCTACGATCCGTGCGAAGCCAAGGCAAGGAGCTAGCAGTGTGGCTTGTCGACCATGCTCCTGGCGAAGGCGTACCGGAACCTGGAGGCGTACGGCAGCCACTCGACGGCCTGCGCGGCCTTGCGCCGGCTTCCCGCAGCGCCACGCTGGACGGCGTCCTGCTGCGGCCGGCCGTCGGCGGCGGCGGCGGCGGCGGCGACGCCCCCCTCGCGCTGCGCCCACGGGAGGACGTCGTCGGGGCCCAGGGACGCCTCCCGGGCGTACCGCTCGACGAGGCGCGGCAGGAACACCTTCTTCTTGGACTTGCGCACCACCACCGTCGCCTGCAGGAACTCCCGCTTGGCACGCTCCAGCTCCTCCATCACGTTCTTCGCCGTGTACACCCGCAGCTGCAGCGTGCCGATCGATGACGGTGGTTATTACAGATCAGACCATGGAGTATGCAACAGCTTGCTGCATTGGAGAATGCTGCGTACCATGGGGTCAGATGAAGCGCCGGTGCACAGGGCGAAAAGGGCCAGAGACTGGCAGTCCGGCAGGCCGAACTTGAGCTGGACTAGCTGCTTCTCGTCTGGGCATTTCTTCCGCATCGCCGTCGAGAGAATGGATTCAAACCACTGCAGATACATACGTTGGATTCTCAGTTCAGTTCAGCAGGTGGTTATGTATGTCAGACATCAGGGAAATGAAGATGAGTGATGACCAATTCCAAAAACAAAATTTGCAGTCTGTTCAAGTATGTACTTAAGGTGCTAAAATAATTATATTTGTTTTCCAGCTTAGAACTTCAATCCAACTTTGCATGAGTAATAAAATAGAAAGTGTAACTCCAGCATGAAGGGGGTGTTTAAATTCGGTGAAAAATTTTGCGAAATTTACTGTAGCAATTTGAGACCGAAGATTAAGAGGACTAAACATGATCTAATTATAAAACTAATTACATGAATGGACGGGAAATCACGAGGCGAATCTGTTAAGCCTAATTAATCTATCATTAGAGATTGTTTACTGTAGCACAACATTGTCTAATCATGACCTAATTAGGTTTAATAGATTCGTCTCGCAATTTCACCGGGGATTATGGAATGGGTTTTGTCAATTATCCACATTTAATACTCCTAATTAGTATCTAAACATTCGAATTACTGTAGTGATGAAAAAATTGGCGAAACTAAACAGGCCTGAAATTGCAAATCTACATACTCGACCAATCCGTGGAGATCTGAAGCACAGTAAGGCGTGTTCAATGGAATTGGCAGTAACGGCGTGTCCTCCAATATTGTAGGCAGCCTGCGATAGGGTGACTTACTTGTTAGGAACATTTACAGCAAGGAGTAAAAAGCTATTCACGGCATGTCGGCATAATACGTCAAAGAAAATCATTTTTCAGGATACCTCTAGTGGCCAATCACAAATCTACTTGGGAAAATGTCTCACCTTGTGAAACAGTGCCATTCTTTTCAGGGAGCTGTTTGGAACTCCGTATGCCAGGTACGCCTGCAAGTGAATAATAAACAGATTAATGATGCAGTAAAATCACAAAAAAAAAAGAACTCTTAAGCAAAGTTACTGAGCAATATTCAACATTACATGCATGATAAGAGAATTGTACACATTGATCCAGAATGCCAATTTAATACTGTTTTCTGACATGCTCAGATCAACCCTTTCAAGCTGCTCCACAAGCAACCTAAACCCCAAGAGAGAAGAAATTTGTTACTTGTTATTTTCAAAGGACACGTTAGTCATTACTGGAGGGCAATAATTTGCAGTATTTTATTTTAGACTAACCTGTAGTGGGTAATCGCATAAGAGACATCTGGCATCTGATTCTTGTCAACTGATATGGAAGCTATTTCCACAGTACATTTGTTGTTTGATGAACTATTTTCCTCCCCATTCACCTTCCGGGGAAGTATGACATTTGTTGATGATCTTGACAAGAATGGAGAACGGGCCTTTTCAGGCTTCTCTGGTGCCTCAGTGCGCAGAAGATAGTATATGGAGGCCATGCATCTAACCATTTCTTCTGATATTTTGCTTGGGCATTGATAAAGATGATCTTTCAGAGTGCGAGCCAGAGAACCACTCCCAGAATAAGGTAGCTTTTCATCATAAAAAGGGAAGTCAAAATTAGGCTATTCTGACTTGAAATCATTCGGTATAGAAGTACACTTTTTGGACAAAATGTACCAAAGCTGCATGTTTCTGAAAGTGAGCATTGAAAAATGAAAATACTGTACAATTTTCATCAAAAGAATAAGAGGGCTAATTTGAGTTTTGTTTGAAATGAAGGTATTTTAGAGCAGGCATATCAGCACAATAAAGTTGTCTCTTTTATCTTTTCCAATAGGAGAACTAAATAGATGAGTGATTGATTGATTTGCAGTTAATATTTGAAATTAGATAGACGAGCTTGTTGCAAGAATTGTTTTCTGGTGTTACCTTTTTTGGGTCTGGTGGGAAGGATATAGGATGGATATCCAATGTTTCACTTGAGAAAGATTGATGCTTGATCTTGGCCTTGAGCATATTCTTGGTTCTTCCCGACTCGGACAGCGACTCCATGATGTGGAAAGGCTGAAGTGGGAGCTTCTTGGATGAGCAAAATGCACTTGATATTATGCTTGGCTGCCTTCTTGTTCTAGCAGTGATATTCTTGGTGTGTGCAGGGGACGAAATACCAGAACTCTGCCCTGACGATGGCCCAGACGTGCACTGATCGAAGATGCTTCTGTAGAGAGTAAGAACGTGCTGCTCACGGTTGGCGATTTCCTCCTCGAGCAATTCGATCTCTGCTATCAGTTCCTTTGTCTGCAGGGAGAAGAGCAGTCAGTCTTCAGAATGCTATTAAACGATAGTACTTAACAGGGACGCAACACTTTCCCTTGCATGGTCTCTTGATTTGGCAATTGCTTTTCCTTTCTTAACAGGCATCACACAAGCTAGCAACAATGCAAACACAGAAAAAAATATGACTGGATTTAGATACCCACGTGGCTTAATAGTTGTCTTGTTAAGTAACCAATTTTCATGTGCAGTCCAGATGAGATAAATTACTGAACATTTGCAAACTTGAAACTTGCAGGCAGCAGGCAACATGGAAATGCTGAGAGCACTCTACATCTGACTAGACTGTCATGTACCCATGCACTTTCAAGGAATCTACTATAGGAGATCACCAACCTGATCTACTCATTAAAAAGTGTGGCGAATCCACAAAGTACATCAGAAGTTGCAAACACATCGCAATACAAGAGAACACAACCCCTATGCAAACACAGATGCGGGGACAAATTCACACAACACAAGTGGAAAATTCAGCAGCGGCGAATGGCAGATCAGTCCTACCTGGGCTGGGAAATGCCTATGGCCAGGAGATAGAGTGCTGGATGCCCGGCCAATCGCCCGATCAAGCATGACCCTGATGGACCTCTCCTGATGCAGATGCAGCTGCAGCTGCCTAACCTGCTAGAATTCAGAAACAGTTAGTTATTGACAGGCACAGCATCACCACGCCGGATCAAAAACGACGGTTTTTCGTTTTGCTCCTCACATCGTTCTCCAGCGACACGCGGTGGTTCGGCGACGCGTTCGGCCTGTGATCTCGCGGCCCCTGGTGAACCGAGCCTCCGGCGGTGGCCGCGCAAGACTTCCTCGCGTCCGGCGGGTTCTGACAGACAATTCACAAAGCCAGCAGGTCAGCGATGAGTAATCCGCATGCTCCTTTTCGGCAAAGAGTTCAGTAATCCGCAACCTTGGACGAGCAGGGAGCGACGGCAGCCTGTGCCTGGCCGCAGCGCTGCTCCACGGCGCCGTGCGACGGTCCGTGCTTGCACGCCTCCGCGTTCCTGTCGGAAGACGCACTGAACCACGAACGGAAATGTGAAGGGAAACGATGCAGAGGAAGAAAAAGATCGGGTTAAGGGCGTCACGCGGAGACCGACCTCTTGGACCGGCGGTGGCGCGGCAAGGCAGCGGGCAGCGCGGCGGCGGCGGCCTTGGGCGCGCACGCCGCCTCGGGTTCGCCGTTGTTGGCGTCGTTGTTCTCGGTCGGTTCTTGCCCTCCGGTCACCACCCCACCGGCCTGCTCCATAATTTCTTCCTGGCCTGTCATGGATCCCGGCGCCGGCGTGCCTAGAAGGCAGCAGCTAGCCTAGCCAGCACTGTTGCCACCTAGCGAGCCACGATCCGCGCGCTATATGAGCAGAGGTGAACGGCAGCAGGCAGGCAAAGAGCATCCCGCGCACAGTGCCGGGTCGCCGACGATTAAGGGCCTGTTTAGTTGCTCATTTTGCAAAATGAGAGCATTTTGCATTTTGCATGTTTTTCAATATATTTTTTTTATGTGCACGCACTACAACACACCCAAAATAACACACCCAAAATACGGCTTGGCGGTAATGCTTCTGCGGGGTTGGCTGACCGCAGTGGGCTGCACTGGCGAGTGGCGACGGAGGGGGAGTTTCGTCTGCTATTCGCATGGGTGGTGGCGAGGGAGGGGAGTAAGGGCTTCTTTAGGGCCTCAGTTCATCAAATAAATTTGTCAAAACGTCACATCCAACTATTCATCAAAGAAAATCTTTTATAGCATGGAGTATTAAACGTGTGTTAATGACAAAACCCATTCCATAACCCTAGGTAACTTTTCGAGACGAATCTAATGAGCCTAATTTGGCCATGATTAGACAACGTCGTGCTACAGTAAACAATCTCTAATGATGCATTAATTAGGCTTAATAGATTCGTCTCGCGATTTTCCGTCCAACCGTGTATTTAGTTTTATAATTAGATCATGTTGAGTCCTCCTAATCTTCGATTTACAATTGCTACAGTAAATGATAACTTTCAATCTACCCAACTAAACACCCCCTTAGTTCGCGCGAATTCGATCAAATTAACTGTAGTATATTTTTTGGAATTGAAAAAATTAGAGAGAAAACATATAATTCAATATATTATTTTTGATCGAATTGGTGCTCTTTCAAGCGAACTAAACGAGGCCTAACGTTAAGTCGTTAACGTCGCTGCCGGCGTGGGGGGCTGGACGGACGACGGAGTCGAAGGGAAGGGGAGCGAATGGGCTTGGGTTAGTGGGTGAGCCGCGTTAATGCCTGCGCTGGGTGCTGCTGCCCCTCCTGATCTGAGGTCTGAGTGACCCTGTCACCGTAATGGAGCAGCAGCAAGGACTCACCATGCCGTGACTGTGGTGACTCCTCACCGTGGAAAGAAAGGGGCCAAGTTTTTTACGTGGTATGGTTGACTAGCGTTTAGCGTTTCGAGAGCTGCCGCCGCTTGTTCCAAAATCTTTGCTTTTTTTGTGTGTGCGAGTGCCACTGCGCCTAACACCCTTGACCATTGCGCAACGAGAGAGTCAAAATTTGCATAGTGTCGTCGTTGCAGTCTAAAAACAGTAGGGATGAACTGCACAGACATACCCGCCAAACTCCCTCTCGATCACGTCCTTGACTCTTCAAGAGCCCACCCAGTGTTTTTTCTCTCTTTCGGAGCTGCCTAGTGGATTCTTCTCCACTGGTACACTTCCTGTAGCATGCAACGGCAATGGTGGATCGGAACTCCCCGCTCACGCCGCTGCTGGCGCAGGATCACGACCTCACGCGGCGGATAGGTGACGGTATGAATGTCGGCGTTAATGCCTCCCTCACCTACCTGTCTGCCCCCACGCCCACGGCTCGTAGCTGTAGCTCGGTGCGCCTGGCGACTCGAGACTGTTAATGTTGACTTTGGTGGAGCACGCGCGCATCTCATCACAGCCTTTCTCCCGCTCTCTGCTACGCCTACCGTCTACTGTTACCGAGTACGAGCCCCGTTTGGTTTCCTAGCAAGTAATGCTAGAAAGGCAACTTTGACCACTAATTAAATGTATTAAATAAAGATATTTTACAAAACTAACTTTAGAACCCCTGCACTAGGAACCCTGAAGAATCTAATGAGACATTTGACCGTATGATTAGAGGATAATTAGAGAATGGTTACTATAGCATCACTGTAGCTAATCATCGATTAATTAGGCTCATTAGATTCGTCTCGAAAAGTTACACTCATCCGTGAAAAGATTTTACAAATAGACTTCATTTAGTACTCCATATAAAAAAGATTCCCTTCATGCTAGATATTGTTTCCTAGCATTGCTAGAAAAGCAAACGGCGCCAATGAACCGTCATATGGAACGGACCAGGACGAGAGATAGATACCTGACGACGATGCACTGCACTGCCTGCCTCGCATGCGCCTTGTCTCGCGATGCGATTTATGGCGAGGATTAAAGGCGTGCCGGTACGGCCAGAAACCATCTCTGGATGATGGCTCGGCGAGACCCCAAATCGCGAGCGTAACAGAGGCGTCAAGGAGAAATGATAAACATGAACTGCAGGCAGGAGGAGCAGGAAGGAAGACGAGGGGAACAAACAGAACAGACGCTGGCTTGTGGTTGCAGCGTGATGGGAGGAGGGGGCGGAGTGGCGCGACTGGCAAGCTTTGGCGGTGGTACTGTGGCAGGACGATCGGGTGGCGCCGTTGATGCGTCCGTCTAACCAAACGCATTCATGGGCTTGATTCTTCCCGGACGGGTTCCGTCTCTCGCGGGGCAGCCGGGGCTTAGCGTTGTGCTATGCTACTGCCCTGCTATGCTAGTACTGGAGTACAGGCCACGTTTGGTTTGGCCGTGTAAAAAATTTGCCGCGTAATAAATGCAGCTTTGACCGTTAATTAGAGGTATCAAATAAAGTCAGTTTACAAAACTACCTCCACAACCCCCGTGTAAATCACGAGATGAATCTAATGAGGGATTTGACCGCATGATTATAGGATGATTACTGTAGCATTACTGTAGCAAATCATGGATTAATTAGGCTCATTAGATTCGTCGCGCGAAGTTGCACTCATCTGTGAAAAGATTTTGCAAATAGACTTTATTTAGTACTCCATGTAAGAAAGATTCCTTGAGTGAAAAATTTCACTGTAGTAACCAATGGCCGCCAGAGAGTATTCGGGTCGCGCATTCAATGGGCCTCCACGTTTCGTTTGCGCCGAGAGCGACGAGCATACGCCGCGCGCTCGCCGGTTGTCCTCGCCGTTGACGATGTGCTCGGCTCCGGTCGGGGTTCGGGGACGACGATGCCCATGCGTCCGGTTCCAATCAGCCATCGTTCCTCCATGGACCGCGCCGCGGGGTGGGACACGAGCCGAAGCCGGCCGCTGCCACGGCGGGCGGCGGCCCGTGGACTGCGTACCCGATGTCGGCGTGGGCGCAAGAAGGGAAGGAACGGTCCATCATTCCAATCTGCCGCGCCCCGCGCGCAAAGCGGGTCCAGTATCGAGCCGAGCGGACGGGACGGGGACGGCGCGCCGCCGCGGCGTGAGAGAGGTGGGGTGTACGTTTGGCACTTTGGCAGGCTCAAACGTCTCACCTGGCCCGTTCGCCGGAAACAGGCCCGGCCGGCGGCCTGACCTGTGAGATGCGGGAAGAATCCTATAGAAACAGCTAATTGTATCCGTCCTAAAAAAAAGCTAATGTATCAGAAACAATCGTGGTCAATAAAGATTTTCAAGTATATTTGAAATTTTATACCTTTTTGTAATTTAAGTTTTCAAAATACAACTTTGACCATTCTTCTTATTCAAAAAATTAGAACAAATAAATAGAAATGTGAGTCATACTTAAATTATATTTTTGATAATAAAACAAGTAACAACGAAATAAATGATACCAATGTAAATTTTTGAATAAGATGAATGATCAAACATGCATTAAAAAAATCTACAATGAACTACAATTTAGAACGAAGGGGTACTTGTTTTAGCCCAGGTCCTAGCTCATTTCTGACTTCGCCCCTGGCGGCATCTCCGTCGTGGTGTGCGGCCAACCAACGAAACAGATCTTCGAAAAAATGTTAGAGATGTGGTAAGAAACGGAGGTCACCACAGCACCGCCTAGCGCCTGATACGCCTCGAGCCTGCACCGAAAAAACGAAATAAAAATCCGTTCTAAGTAGATGCTTTTGTGAACAGTCGTGTCCCTGGTTGGAGGTGATTCATGCGACCAATCACCCAAGTAGATCTCATAATCTCATAGAGGAGGTCTGTGCAAATACTATACGCTGCCTAGGCGGCGGTTACCCATCGTCGCTCACCCTCCGTTCCGCGACTCCTCATGCTGCTCATTTTGGCCCAATTCTGCCCATGATCCACTGCTCAGCCTTCTCCCCTTCCTCTCCTCCTCTGCTGATGCGGCGGCCACCGCCGCTGGCCCCGGTGCCGGCACGAGGACGCCTTAGGGTTTAGGGTTCCCTGTTTGAGAGCGGGGATGGAAGCTCTACCAACACCGGCCCTAGAGTAATTGCTAGGGAAGGCCAGCGATTGGTGGGTAGGACGGCGAGTCGGTGGAGCGTCGCCTGCTACCAGGGGCGGATATGGGCCTAGAGCCACGGCCCTAGGTGTGTCCCAAATCACCTTTTATACCTTTTTATTATTTTCCATGGCTCTGTCGGTGTTATCATCTGGCAGTCCACCCAGGGTACCCTAGTGGTTGATTTGTAGGCAAAGGGCAATCGCGAGACTAGGGAGCTCGAGGTAACACAAAGACGCAAGGTTTATACATGTTCGGGCTACCCGGAGGTATAATACCCTACGTCCTGTGCTCGGTGGTGTTGATTGATGAGCTCGGCGTGGTTCCGGAGAACAACGGCGAGTTTGTGGTTACAATGAGAGGGAGAGTATTCGATGATGTGGGTTGAGATGTCCCTCAGGGAGTCGTCTTAGGCCGCCTTATATAGGCCGATGACCTAGAGTTTACAAGTCAGTTCCCTAACCCTATTCGGATACAACATGGAAACTAATCTGAGTCGACGTGTCTTGCAAGCTAAGTTATTACTAGTCTTGTCCATCAAGTTCAGAGATCCTCGTGAGCCGGCCTAGGTCGGCCCATATCGCCGTCAGATGTGAGCCCAGGCCGACTGTCTACCCTGTTGGTGGTGGGCCCAGGGGTACCCATATCCCACAAGTTCTTGAGCAATGTGCAGGCGCGTGTCGGAGTGCTGATGAAGAAGCAAGGCCACCATGGTCGGCTAAAGTGTCTTGGTCGGCAGGCTGACACAAGGGTGGTCGGTGCTCAAAAAGAAAACAGCAGGTCATCGGCGACGACCCTAGGCAGACCCGGGGGTGAAACCCCAAGTGGTGTAGCGCCGAGTTGTGGCCAAGTCGGACGCCGAGGGGCTGCGCCACTTTGAGAAAGGTGACACATCCTGATGTGGGATTAATCCCCGAGCATTGGGCCGATTAGAATAATCGGGTTAATGATCAAAAAAGAATCATCCGAGCTTCGGGGCAGACAGGCCGCCCAGAGGATAAGGACACCACGAGTGTCTGGACACATCGTGACGAAAACAGTAAACTCGTGAGTGCACATGGCGAACCCGCGTCGCAAAAGCTGCTGAAATCATACAGGGCGGTTTGACACCCCGAAGAGAGGAGCTTGTCCCAAAATCGTGGCGCCCAGTCCCCGAGCGCGAGGGCTGGCAGAGTCGCAGAGACCCGCCGACCGGAGTTGTAGTGCCCAGTCCCCGAGCGTGGGGGCTGGCCGAGTCACGGAGACCCACCGTCTGAAGCCGTAGTGCCCAGTCCCCGAGCATGGGGGCAGGCCAAGTCACGGAGACCCACCGTCTGAAGTCGTAGTGCCCAGTCCCCGCCGACCGAGTCACGGAGACCCGCCGACCGAAGTCGTAGTGTCCAGCCCCCGAGCCTAGGAGCTCAGCAAGCCGCCGAGTTGCCTCCCACCCCGAGCTAAAGAGGTCGGCTGGACGACGGGAAGCATGCCGAGTGGTCGGCCCATGCCAGCCCCGAGCCTAGGAGTTGGCCGAGTCGGTCGAAGTACACCGGGTAGTCGGCCCGCGCCAGCCCCATGTCTGGGAGCTGGCCGAGTCGATCGAAGTAAACCAAATAATGTCTGAGCTGTAAGAAGACAGTGCAAATATTATGTAGCATAGTATTTAATACTCTGAATGATAAACAATGTTTGTCGTAAGGTTGCAACAGAAGCAGGTTTGTGAATGCATTGTGCGTATGTGTAAAACCCTTTTCCCTCTAGAAAAATACCGAGTAGGACGTCATGCGGCCCTTGCCTTGTGTCGCTAAGCACATTTTTCCGCTAACCACTGCTCACGGAGAGCACGGCTTACCACAGGCTACAACGCTCAGCAGGGAGGCTTAGATGTAGGCGGCACGCGGGGCGAGTACAGAACTCAAGGTTTCACGATTAGAGACTTGAACCGCACGGGTTAACTTGGGTTTTACTAGAGAGACATAGGGTCGGGCAGGGACTCAGAAGTCAGAGTCAGCAGGGACTCTCCCGAGCCCTAGAGCAGCGCGCTGTGTTAAAGAAAAGGGAAACAGGTCCCAGCCCCTGAGCATCAGCGAGGAAGTCGGAGGGAAGCATGAAGCGTAGGTTCGCGATGACTAAGAGGTCGTAAAAGGAGGTTGTGGTACTTAGCTGTGCAACCGGGGAGATCTGATCTGGAGCAGATACCCTGAGTTGATCGGCGAAGTCGTGGGAGGTACACTAGGCTGGAGAGTAGCGCCCAGTATCTGAGCGTGTGGACTGGCAGAGTCATGGAGACGCGCCGAACAGAATCTTGACGCCTAGTCCCCGAGCATGGAGGAGTGTTGGCGACGGCGGTTGTAGAGGTAGCAGGTCGGGCTGCTATGGACGCTTGATGTCGTCGGCCGTCTCCTCGATGCCGGTTCGGAGCGCTCTGGGCATGCACTGGCTTTTGCCCCATAGGATCCGTCTTCCGACGTTTGAGTCAGCCATATGAAAAATCATGCATGCATCCCATTAGATGAGCAACAGATTAGAATAAATCTTGTTCGGTCAAACAACCGAGGGAGTACTTGAGATCGGATATATTATAGGAAAAGAAGGAAAAAGGTAAGGTGGAGAGGATATTCCCTGGTCATGTAAGCTTCTTCGTAGACCGATTTGCCTAGCTACGTGTGGACGGACGTGGAACCTGCGCCACAGTGCTGGAACGTATGGCCGCACTCTTCCAAACACGGCAGGACGTGTTGACGATGACCGCCGTGGCCGCATCTCCGCGCGCGGTGCCCACGGGTGACAGCTCGTAACACCGGCGGCACTCGATCGGATGGAGTCCGAGCGCAGGGCCCTTGCATGCATGCGTATATGATCAAGAGAAGCATAAATTAGAATAATCTTGACAAGAGAAAGGTCAAACAGAGGAAAGATCGGATCGAAGATTTAGAAAGTAACAAAAAATAGATCTTCCATGTGTGTATGCTGGCCGGCGGCCATCTTTTATGTATGGTAACTTCTCACGTCGTCGTCAGCGGTGATCCTCGAGCTGGATCACGGCGGCTGATGCCTCACGCACCAGGCGGCGGAAGCGGATCCTGATCGATCTCTGGCTACGAGGCATGCACGTGGAGGTTCACGTGCGACAGAGGCCAGGACTGCGATGACTCGGAGATTGATGTGCAGAGGTCGCCCGGATCGGCGAGTTCGACACGAAGAGCAGCGACTCGGGTCAGAGACATAGACGCCAGATTCATGGCGAGTATGGCGTGCGATGGAAAGATAGCTCGTGCAGCACCCGTCGACGCCGCCGCCACCAAGCCTGCTCACAAAGACGGATCTGTCATCAAACTAGCTGTAATGCCTCGCGATCATCCTACCTGGTGCACCAACTGTTAGAGTTATCGTACCCAAGTGGTTTATTTGTAGGCAAAGGACAATTGCGAGACTGGGGAGCTCGAGGTAACACAGAGATGCAAGGTTTATACAGGTTTTGGGCTACCCGGAGGTATAATACCCTACATCCTGTGCTCGGTGGTGTTGATTGATGAGCTCGGCGTGGTTCCGAAAAACAACGGCGAGTTTGTGGTTACAATGAGGGGGTGTACTCGATGATGTGGGTTGAGATGTCCCTCAGGGGGTTGCCCTAAGCCGTCTTAGGCCGACGATTTAGGGTTTACAAGTCAGTTCCCTAATCCTATTCGGTTACAACATGGAAACTAATCTGAGTCGGCGTGCCTCGCAAGCTAAGTCATCACCAATCTTGTCCATCAAGTTCGGAGATCCTCGTGGGCCGGCTTAGGTCGGCCCATATCACTGTCAGATGTGGGCCCAGGCCGACTGCCTACCCTGTCCGTGGTGGGCCCAGGGGTACCCATATCCCACAGGCACAGCTAGTATTTTGGTGAGAAAAAAGTTCATTCCGCAACCCTTATCTATCGGCATTGTTCTATTTACAACCCTCAACCGCAAAACCATTTATTTGACACCTCCGAACTATTGAAACCGTCCGATTTACACCCCTTAGTGGTTTTGAAAGCGGTTTTTGTTGACGTGGCACCACGCCAGCCGTCCTACAAGGCGCCACGTCAACAACAAGGAGGTGAATTGGACCTCATTGATAGTTTGAGGGTGTCAAATAGACTTTACAAAAAAAATAAAAATATTTTTAAGGAAATATGTGTCATTAAAATCCTAAAATCTTGTTTCCTCTTAGAAAATTCATAGAAAATTTGTCTTAGCTCAGAAAAATATGAAACTAATTTCATATTTTTTTTTCTAAAATCTTGCTTTAACTTTTAGGGTGTAGTTATAAGTTATTTAAATCTTTTATAATTATACTTTTATTTTTTGCTAAAAGTTGTTCATGTTATTTATTCTAAGTAGTTTAATAGGCTTTGAGATTGACTTCGATGACATTATCGGCCCATACTACGAAGATCGATAGCTCACTTCGATGAAAAGTAGGTTTCGCAAGGGGTTATTATGATCTTCTTATTTTAAGATTTTTGGAATTAAGTTACTCTTATTTATTATGATCTCCTATATCTTTTGAGACCCAACTTCAAACGAGCTAGGATGAAGTTGAATTTTAAATCTAAAATAAAAATAAGTGTAATTAGAGCATTTTTTAACGAGCTAGTTTAGTGACCTTTTTGTCTGGTTAGTGCTTATTTAAATAAGTGTACCGTGGGAAGTTCTTGCTATTAAATAAAATAATAACCATACATGTCATCATAGGCAACAAGACGAGCTACTAGCAAGTAAACACCAAATGAGACCACAAAATTTCTAAAGAAACCCTAACTAGGCATTAAGAGATAGAGCATGATTTTATAAAAAATATGAATTATGTTTCATATTTTTCTGAGCTAAAATAAATTTTATATGAATTTTTTAAGAGTAAGCGAGATTTTAGGATTTTAATTGCACATATTTTCTTAAAAATATTTTTATTTTTTTTAAAGTCTATTTGACACCCTCAAACTATCAATGAAGTCCAATTCAACACCATCGCTGTTGACGTGGCGCCACGCATGACAGTTGACGTGGTGCCACGTCAGCAAAAACTGCTTTTAAAATCACTTAGGGGTGTAAATCGGACGGTTTCAGTAGTTGACATGGTTTTGCGGTTGAGGGTTATAGAGCATCTCTAGCAGCATACCTAAATTGGATTGCTCCAGCAGTATACCTATATGGATTGCTATCCCTAAATTTTTTAGGCTAATACCTAAATATCTCTCTTGGATCCAAATATACCAATCCAAAGGGCCAAAATAGGTCTGGACCTAAATCTGGTCGAGTCACGCGGGAAAGGGCCAAGTGCCCGCGCACGGAGTTTTCCGCGACGCCGCGCCGCCGCACTCTCCGCGACCCTACCACCTCCGGTCGTCGGACCCTCGTCGAGCTCGCCACCGCCATCTTGCTATCTGCCCCTCACCCTCTCTGCTCCCAATTTGCCCTCCATCGGGCCCTACCCGACCGGCGACCGTGCGCCCCACCATCTTACCGTGCACGGACAGTGAGGGACACCTGCAGCCAAAGGAGCTCCGACGGCGACACGGCGGGTTTGCAAGGTAGCGGTGGTTCGAGCTACGGAGCTTGCGAGCGAGCTCGACCCCCACCTCACCCTCATCACTGAAGCTGCGAGACCCTAACGCCGCCCATCGCCGCCGCCGCCGACTCTCCCGACCTCCATGATTGGAGCGCCGTAGGACGAGGAAGATGGCCGGTGCCCACCCTTGGCCGGAGGCGAAGTGCAGCCGGATTTCGATTCCGGCCACAATACACGCCGAATTTGTGGTCCTTCGCAGCAATTCCATATGCCCGCTGCCGCGAGTAATCATCCTCCACGCGATTTGAGGCTCAAAGCTGGGAAATCGTCGTCCTCCATGCAATTAAGTCCTGCTGTAGCCGAATCATCATCCACTTATCCTCATGCGGCTCTGCATTGCTGCCGTCCCTGTAAAATCTAGGAAGCGTTCTCACCTCCCGTAGGAGGCCGCGTATCTGTATTTATATTGCCAAGAAGAGCCCATGGCGTGGCGTTTACATCTGCAGCAACAATCGAGTAGTTTTGTAGGATTTACAACAACTACAAGATACATTTGGTTACAACAGATATGATCTACAACTAATCCAACTAACTACTCGGTTGTGTTTATCTGAATACACGCCATACATGACGCTAATCCTAACATCCTCCCTCAATCTTAACTGGGGAGACCAAGGTTGAGATTGCTTCTGAATGCTTCTAGTCCACGACACGTCAGTGGCTTTGTAAATCCATCAGCGATCTGATCATGTGTTGATATAAGTCGAACATCTAACTGCTTGTCAAAACCCCTTTCTCTCACAAAATGATAATCCACTTCTATATGTTTGGTCCTTGCATGGAAGACAGGGTTAGCTGACAAGTATGTCTCTCCAATGTTGTCACACCATATTCGAGCAGCCTTAGGACTTGCCACATTCAACTCCTGCAGCAATGTCTGAATCCAGATGATCTCTGCCGTTGCATTTGCCATGGCCTTGTACTCTGCCTCGGTACTTGACCGTGTGTGACAGACCGCCCCAATTAATCCGGCTTAAGAGCAGGGGCCCACTATCACAGCAGTGCTCCATGCCCTTAAACCGAGCTAATCGTGCAATCCGTCGGATACCTTCCCGATTAAACCACCTTTTCTCTCGACCGAAACGAAATAGCAGCAGTCCCACTCGAAGATGGGCTCAGGCAGTACAACTCATCACAAATTTTACATCACACGGTTCGCATAGATAAGTATACAAATACAGTGCATAAGTTTTAGTTATTACAAACCAGAGTTATGATACAGCGGAAGTCTAAACGTCGATACACATAACACCATGCGGAGCCCTCACATGACATTCAATCCCCGCGGCCTGAGTTGGACTCAGACGGCACCCGCTCCACAGTCCAACCATCAGGAAGCACACAAGGCCAAGTCAGAGCAGCAACAGGGTCATAACCATCACCATTATCTGAAAAATTAAGCCACAAACAAGGCTGAGTATACTAATACTCAGCAAGACTTACCCGACAATGTTAATTCTAGACATGCAAAGCTTTATGGCTAAGGGGTTTGTTTTGCCAAAAAGCATCTACAAGTTTATCCCTACTTTCAATATTTTAGCCAAGTTTTAAAGTGAGGCTAACCATTACTAGATTTGCCAAGCTATCCAATAACAATCAGTGTCAAAAACAATTGATTAACATAATATCAACATTTCTCATCTAACAACAATTCTACCTCTTTTTGGTCCAAGACACTGATATGCAACGAGAGATCAAGCAGCTTCATGTAACCGCGAAGGACGGACAACTCGAGTCGATTTTAACCATGCATGGGACAACCTAATCGCACGACCCGTGAGAGACACCCAGGACCTCACGAGGCAACCGTTCCCATCTCTCCCTGCCATCTGCCGTCAGGGCCCACTCCACCCAAGTGCACGCCCCAACGGACCCCAGGTGCCCGAGGCAAACCTGTGCCGCGGCCACTGCTACACTCGCCATCATCCCCCTCGCCCAATGGAGTAGGAAAGACCCGTCAGACGTCAGTTTGAATCAAGTACTAGGTTTACCAGTTTACCACATTTCCCGGCATACGATTAGTACCTTCAAAAACTTGACCAACAAGGCCACACACTCAATGCCTTAGCCAACAACCAACTGTGCAAGCGGGGTGTTCACCCAAACAGGAATATTGTACAGGCTCCGCTTGCCGAACTTCATAAATAAACATAAAGTAAAAACCTATGTCTCGCGAGTGACAAGGCAATCACTCGACTTCTACCGATCCTAATTAAGCATGGCAGTCTAAACGACCTACACATACTAGTATTAGGACATAGGTACCTAGGGATCATGCAACTAGTGTTTCATTCAACTCCTCAAAACTTAAATGCACAAATTCAGGCATAAGTAAAGAGAGTTAGTTGTAACAGTGGGTCATGCTCCGGGGCTTGCCTTCCTGATTACCGGCCTTGGGCCCTTCCGGACTTTGGTCCGGGTCTTGTGCAGCAGCGAGGTTCAACTCAGCAGCAGTAGGATCCACCTCAGGCTTAACCTCAATCTCGTACACTCCGTCAACAATGGGGTGATCTACACGAAATACGGATGCATGAGATGCTGTGATGCACAAGGAAACAATCGCAGAATCATAATCACAGAACAACTGCAACAACTCAC
>CM014278.1:47931540-47956036 GCA_004135705.1 Alloteropsis semialata
GCGTGGCCGGACAGTTGGAGGCACGACGGATAGCATCGACAGCGTCGAGGTCGTCTCTGGCCGGAGACCGGTTGTCTGACCCGGTCCGACCGGTCCTGATGGCCGCGCGATGAGGCTTTCTTCCCTGCTATTTTTTTCACAACTTCGTGTAGCAACTTCATGATCTCCCAATATAAAAGTTGTAGATGATAGTTCAATCTACAACTCTTACAAAGAAGCTTATGTCATTTGCTCAATGGTTTGAAAGTTGCAAGGCCTTAAAGTTCATCAAAAACTCGAATTTCAGTCGATTCTCCGAGTTCAGTTTCAACTCACGGGCCCGACTTCAACTGCCCTAAACACCACTTTAAACTTTTGATTCCTCTAATATGAAAGTTAGAGATGGTACGTCAGGCTACAAATTCTACAAAGAGTGTCACTCCTTTTGAGCAGTGGTTCGAAAGTTATGGGGCTGCGAAAATGGGTAAAACTCACTTTTTCAGACTTAGACGAATCGGCTAAGTGCTGAAAATTTATGATTTTCCCTGATTTTGGCCAAGATTTTGAATGACCAAACCAAGTCTTCCTTGAGCCACATCACCACCATTGTAAAGAGGGTACTTTGTACTCTAATTTTTATATTGGTGGAATTTCAAGTGTTTAAGCAAAACCTAAAGATATTAGCTCTCGAGAAGGGTAAAATGGAAAACTCGCAACACATGAAATGACGGTCCAAGGAGTTCAAAATCGAATTTCGAGTTTTCATTTGAACTTTCCATACTCATTTGAGTTCATAAACATATAGTGGACATTATTTGTGACATTGTGGTATAATTTTTGTATTTTGACTATTTTGATTATTTTAGTTGACTAAGTCAACACTTACCCACAATTGCACAAACAACACAATTATGAAATGATGCATGTCATTACATGGTTTAATCAAATTCATTACGGGTCTTAATTGCACTAGTGACACCAGGGGTGTCACACCGTGATACTGTGGCTTGTTTTCGTGCACTCCATGACACAAGGTTTTTACCAAGATATATAGCAAAACCTCCAGTAGAACGCCGATCATCAAGACTCCCGGCCCAATCTGCATCTGTGTAACCACACACTAATGTTGACAAGGACTTAGTAATTTTCAAGCCAACTTTCATGGTATACTTTAGATACCTTAGCACTCTTTTCGCAGCTGTCCAATGAATATCAGTAGGAGCATGAAGGAATTGGCATATTTTATTTACTGCAAAAGAGACATTTGGCCTGGTCAGTGTTAGATACTGCAAGCCACCCACTATACTTGGGTATCTTGTTGCATCCTCAGGACTTAACGGCACACCCTCATGTGCTGATAATTTCTCTGATGTAGACAACGGTGTATTGACTGGCTTACAGTGCATCATTCCTGTCCTTTTCAACAGATCTCCAGCATACTTCTCTTGCGACAACATTATTCCATTGGGTATCTTGTTTACTTCGATCCCTAGGAAGTAGTGTAAGTCACCAAGGTCCTTGAGTGCAAAGTCAGTTTTCAGTGCCTCCAACAGAACCTTTGTAGCTGCACTAGAGGAGCTAGCCACAATAATATTATCAACATATATCAGCATATATATAGTCGTATTACCTTGATTGTAATAGAACAATGACGTGTCGGCCTAGGAAGCTTTGAAACCCAACTCCAGAAGTTTCATACTCAATCTATGATACCAGGCTCTTGGGGCCTGCTTTAGACCATATAACGCCTTTTCTAGTTTGCAAACATAGTTCGGATGTTTCTTGTCCATATAACCAGGAGGTTGATTCATGAACACTTCCTCCTCTAGAACACCATGAAAAACACATTCTGCACATCCAACTGTCGGAGACTCCATCCCTTTGATACAGCTAAAGACAGAACAAGCCTAATGGTCGCTGCCTTCACCACTGGACTGAAAGTGTCCTCATAATCAATGCCATATCGTTGTTTGAAGCCTTTTGCAACTAATCTTGCCTTGAACCTATCAATCGTTCCATCAGCCTTCTTCTTGACTTTGTAAACCCACTTGCAGTCGATTACATTCCTCCCTTGCTGTGGGGGAACCAAACTCCAGGTGCGGTTCCTTTGCAATGCAAGAAACTCTGCATCCATGGCATTTTTCCATCGGCTGTCTTCAAGGGCAGCTTGTAATGAGGCCGGCTCTTCAGTAGTTGTCATCAACCCATAGCCATACCAAACAGTGCCATCCCTGTACTGCTTAGGCTGTCGTATCCCGCGCTGAAGTCTGGTTGCAGGTCGATTCGGAGCAGGCAGTCCTGTTGGAGCACCATCATATGCGGCTGGAGGAGAACCAGAATGAGCAGGCACAGTTTGGCTAGCAGGAGTAGAATCCACATCCGATCCAGCCGTATCCGCATCGGAGGACACAGCTCCAGCTGGTGGAGTTGGGGCCGGATCGCGTGCAGGCGATGTCGCCGTAGTGACGCCGGGTGCGCGCGTGGACGCCGGTGTAGAGGATCCCATGGCACGAGACGCGTCTCCGCGCGCTGGCGCGCTCGTGGGCGAGGGCACAGACCCCGGAGCAGATCCAGTCGCAGCGCCAGATAGGGGAATGGAAACTTCTGCCTCGTGTTTGGCGCCTGTCTCCCCCGCAGCAACAGGATGGATTGCGCCACAATTACCTGGATTTGAAGCCTGCAAATCTGAGGGATTAGTAGCACTGGGTATAGAATCATGAGACAAAGGTCCTAGCGACGTATCACCCCCTAGTGAAGGGGGAAAAAGGGCGGGTAGAAGAGATATTTCAGTGCGAAGATGAGAGCCGGCATTGGGGTTGAGTTTGGCAAAAGGAAAAATATTCTCGTCAAAAACAATGTCCCTAGAAATGTAAAGGCGACCAGTGGCGATGTCCAAACACTTGAAGCCCTTATGAAGATTACTATAGCCCAAGAAAACGCACTGTGTAGAGCGAAATTGAACTTTGTGAGTGTTATAGGGTCTCAAGTTTGACCAACATGCGCAACCAAATGTGCGGAGGGACATATAGTCAGGTTTCATGTGGCATAGACGAGAGAGAGGGGTATCATACTGAAGAAGTTTACTAGGGATGCGATTTATAAGGTAGGTTGCGGCAAGGAAGGCTTCGTCCCAATATTTCAAAGGCATAGAGGAACGAGCTAGAAGGGCAAGGCCAACTTCTACAATGTGCCTATGTTTGCGTTCAGCAGCACCATTCTGTTGGTGTGCATGGGGACATGACACATGATGAGAAATACCAATCTGACGAAAGAAAGAATTGTGCTTCTCATACTCCCCACCCCAATTGGATTGGAGAGCTAAGATTTTTGTGCTGAATTGTCGCTCAACAAGAGTTTGGAACTCACGAAACCATTGAAACACTTCAGATTTGTATTTCAGCAAGTAGATCCAAGTAAATTTGCTATAGTCGTCAATGAAACTAACATAGTATTTATTTCTTCCAAACGAATCACATGCTGGACCCCAGACATCAGAGAAAACTAAAGCTAAAGGAGCATTAGATATACTAGATGACTTGGGATACGACAATTGATGGCTCTTGGCCTTTTGACATGAGTCACACACTGTTTTTGGAACAGACTCATCTAAGAAAGGTAACTTATTTTGGACGACAACTTCTTGGATGACACGACTTGCTGGATGCCCTAGGCGATCATGCCACCTCTCCATAGTTGGCTTGGAGGAAGCGGTACTAGATGCACCAAAAACATGCTTATTCTTAGACTTGAACGACGATGCAGGAAGGGGATACAGACCGCCTTTACACCTGCCTTGAAGCAGTGTTTTCCTCGACACCTGATCCTTGACAAAGAACATATTTGGATGAAATTCAACATAGGCATCATTATCAGCAGCTAGCCTATGAACAGAAATTAGATTCTTGGAGGTTTGAGGGACGTGGAGAACATTTTTGAGAACAAGGTTTCGACTAGGGGTGTGACAAATCGTATGACCAATGTGCTCAATGTTCATACCTGTGCCATTGGCAGCGTGGATCTGCTCACCCCCTGTATACCTGTCCCAGGCCATGAGCTTGTCTAGTTCCCCACCAGTGCCAAGCATTTGGCCCACTGTGAGTCCCTCCTGTCTGTGCATTTTCTCTCTCTTTATTTTCAAATAACATTTGATCGATTTTCCATTGTATGGAACTTGTTGGTAAGTAGGTGTTAAAATTGTGGGTTATAGTGACTGTGATGTGATCTGTGGCACCCGAATCGGTGTACCAGTTGGAGTCAGCCTCACAGTTGTTTGTTGCTGCACCTGCACTCTTCTCTTCTGGGGGCACGAAGTTCTCATCGAAGCGGTACCAGCAGTTCACGGTGGAGTGTCCTTCCTTCTTGCACACCTGACACTTAATCTTGGGTTTACCTGAGTTGTTGCCGCTGGAGCCGCCGCCGCATGAGCGTCCACTAGTGCCGCGACCACGGTTCGGGCCACGACCACGGTTGCCACGGCCGCCGCCGCGACCGCGTGAAGCAGCATTCGCCGAGGAGCCAGATGCACCGGCGAAGAGATCCATCCGCTGCTCAAAAGCTAGCAGTTGGGTAAAGAGCTCGCTGACCGAGATCGGTTCAACACGAGCAACGACCGCAGACACAACAGGATTAAACTCCATGTCGAGTCCGGTCAGTATGTAGGAGACCATCTCTTCATCATCTAGAGGTTTGCCAGCACTCGCCATGTCATCGCCCAGCGAGCGCATCCTGCTGACATACTCCGTGACCGTCATGGCTCCTTTCTTCGTCGTGGCCAGAGCTATTCGGGTGTTGACAGCCCGAGCCCTAGTCTGGGAGGAGTACATCTCCTCCAACATCGCCCACAGCTGAGCAGCGGTGGTGCATTGTGCAACTTGAGACAGAACATCACGAGACAAGGAGGCCACAAGGTAGCTGAATACCTGTTGATCTGTGGCCAGCCAGTTTGCGTACCCGGTGTTCGGTTGCTTGACGTCCTTGTCATTGATCTTGACGACGACCTCCTTTGCTGGCGCGGGGATGGTACCATATAGGTACCCTTCAAGCTGTGCTCCTCGGATTGCAGGTAGGATCTGCACCTTCCAAAGAGCGAAGTTGGACTTGGTGAGCTTCTCGGTGACCGGATGGCCAAAGGAAGCAGGAAGCGCCGCGCCGGTGGATGAAGAACTCGACATCATAGATGTGTTTGTAGAGGTAGGCTCTGATTACTATGTAAAATCTAGGAAGCGTTCTCACCTCCCGTAGGAGGCCGCGTATCTGTATTATATTGCCAAGAAGAGCCCTTGGCGTGGCGTTTACATCTGCAGCAACAACCGAGTAGTTTGGTAGGATTTACAACAACTACAAGATACATTTGGTTACAACAGATATAATCTACAACTAATCCAACTAACTACTCGGTTGTGCTTATCTGAATACACGCCATACATGACGCTAATCCTAACAGTCCCTGCTCGAGTGTTCTGGTGTGAAGGGCACAGGCGGAAAGACGAAGGAACATGCTAACGGGCAGGAACAGATTGACGCGCACGGGTTGAGAGAGAGAGAGAAAAACACTTTTTGCAAAAGAACCCTGAGGAAACATGTAATTTTTATTAGATTTCATGTGTCTTGAGTATTTTATAGATAAGCCCCTAAAGAGATTATATAAACACAACTTATTTTAGGTATCTAGTTTTAGGTATACTGCTGGAGAGGAGCACAAAAAGTTTGCAGAAATCTTCTCTCTCCTAAACCTAAAACAAATTTTAGGTCTCTAATTTTACATATGCTGCTGGAGATCTCCAAGAGCATTGCTATATTGGATTGCTGTACCTAAAAACTACCAAAAGCTTAAAAAATTTGCTCCAACAGCATTGCTATATGGATTGCTATACCTAAAATTTTTAGACTACAACCGAAATTTCTTCCTCCAAGACCCAAATATACCAATCCATCAAGCCAAAATAGGTCTAGACCTATTTCTTGCCACGTCACCCAACTGCCGGTTTCTCTCCTGCGCAGCTCTCGATCTGTCCCCCACCCGGCCTGATTGGCTCCGGCCGCCGGACCCCGTCGCCGCTGCGCCGCTCTAGCGTTGTCACGCCACCTTGCAGCGCCGGCGTAGGTGAGTGCCACCTCCACGAGGAGTCACTGGCGGCAGCGTGCGAGTAGCTCGATGGCGAGGATGGACGGCATCTTGTGGGGCGACGACAAGCTCGAGGGCGAGGTTGGCCGCCGGCACCGTCCAGCATGACCGTCTCCACTGCCGCGAGGGGCGGGCATAGGCTGCAAGCCGGCGACGGCTTAGCTCGATCGCGCGCGGGGAGCTCCATCAGGCCTTGGCATGGCCAAGCACCCGCCCGGCACTTCTCCGTCCACGAAGGCGAGGATCCAGATCGGCTCAGGTCGAGGAGGGCCGACGCACGCGTGGGGAGGGACATAGCAGCTCAGTGTGTGGCGCTTGCGATCCGGGCAGTGCAAGGACCTCCAGCTCCTTGTTCTGGCCGAGCGGCGGCGTATCATGACTGGAGCAGTGGCGGAGAGACTCGCCGAGCAGTAGGAAGATAGTATATTGAAAAACAATTTTACAAATAGGACCCGATGAAACATGTAATTTATTTAGATTTCATGTGTCTTGTGTTTTTTATAGATAACCCCCTACAAAGATCATATATCCATAATTCATTTTAGGTATCCAGATTTTAGGTATGCTGTTGGAGATAGGCACAAAAATTTTTGAGAAATATTCTCTCTCTTGGACCTATAAACATGTTTTAGGTCTCCTGTTTTACATATGTTGTTAGAATAACACTAAGGTGGCGTTTGGATAGCCAGTGGGTTTGGGATAGGAAAATGTACTGGGTTACGAAGAGCTGGGTTAGGGTTAGGGAAATGAGAATCCAAATCCAATCCGTTGTTTGGTTTAGATGGGTTTGGGTTTGGGTTAAGTGGGACCCACGAGGTAAATAAAAAAAACAAGAAGCCCTCACCCCTAGTCACCGTCACCTAGCCTATCTCCAATCCCTTCCGCTCAGCACAGAGCACACACGCCACACGCGTACGAGGCAAGCACGGCTGCCGCCTGCCTGTGCTCCCGCGAAGATGCGACTTATGAACGGCGCATCCGGCGACAGACCCGCCCGTGCTTGCGGGAGCAGTGGCTCCGGTCTGCGACCCGCGCGTGATTGGGGCGCAGCGGCTCCGGCGGCCATCAGGTGCGACGCGAGCGACGGCTCTGGCAACACGCAGGCACAACGGGAGCAGCAGCTTCGGCGGCTAGTGTGGGTGTGGCAAGCGGGCGAGCTCCTGCAGCATCTCCAGCGGCCGGCGCGGCGGGGCGAGCTGCGGGCTTCGGCGGCCGGCGGGTGGAGCGACCTGCGGCCGGCGCGGACATTTCCAAACCCACCCCTTCCAATCGGGGTTTCTTAAAAGCTGGTGGCCCTTCCGGCGACCAGAGGCCTCCGAGCCCCTGTTGTGGCATGGTATGAGGCCACGTGTGTTCTTGTCTGTACTTGCAAAAAACATCTTTATTTTTTTAGAAATCAAATCGTATATTATATATTGTTACAAATAAACTATCTAAATTAATAAACACTCCTATTTAGTCTTTTTCTCAGACGTTATCACAAATGAACCCTTTTATTTTTTGAAGATCAATCCGCACTTTAATTATAAATGTTATTATTAGACATTGTTAAAGATAGCTGTCTGGATTTTCGTAAATTAACCGACACTCTTATTTAACCGTTGTTGTTAGACATTGTTATAAATAAACGCTTTGAATTTTAAAAATCAATCCTCACTCCAACTCAACGAACTCGAGTAATAAACTTGTTTTGATATTTTTCGAATATACCCGCAAAGAAATTTTATTCCAATGTGATGAAGAAAAACTGGAGGATCTAAAATAATATGCATGATGTTTGTTTTCGTGCTTAGCACTTTAGATTAATTGACGTTATTGAGCCTCTGAACTATCCTATCTAGCCATTTTTCTCGGGCGTTGTCGCAAATGAACCCTCTTATTTTTTGAAAATCAATCCGCACTCTAATTATAAATGTTATTATTAGACATTGTTACAGATAGTTGTCTGGATTTTCATAAATTAACCAGCACTCATATTCAACCGTTGTTCTAAGGCATTGTCACAAATAAACGCTTCGACTTTTAAAAATCAATTCGCACTCCAACTAAACGAACTCGAGTAATAAACTTGTTCTGATATTTTTCAAATATATCCGCAAATATTTTTTATTTCAATGTGATGAAGAAAAACTGCAGGATCTAAAATAATATGCATGATGTTTGTTTTCGTGCTTAGCACTTTTGATTAATTGACGTTATTTATCCTCTGAACTAAGACCAGTAAGATGTCGATCTGGCATGATGTTATCTTTGCTTGATGTCAAATCCCATCATTGTCATTGAATAACTTTTGTCTTTAATACCATATTAAAACTTGTTGTTGTTCAAATTGTTTGTTAATTATTTACGGAATATGGTCTAAAATGCTTATTGTTGATTGAACTTCTCACTCACAACATTATTTTTTTTACGAAACACCAGTGCAGACGCAAACGGTCGCACATGCACAATATTGTTGTAACCATACTCTGGATGATATGCATCTAACAACTGATAGATCTGCTTTCATGGAGACTTGAATAGTTTAACAAGAACAAATATGTTCCATTATCTAAAAAACAAATATGTTCCACAAGCAACGCTTTGCTTTTTACATATATGTAACTTTTTTGCTAAAATATTTATTATTTCATATTTTGATATATACAACGTCTGCTACGCTACAGAGAATATCGATAATATAATTTTGTATATTTTTAATATCTATATATAATATTTTTATTGTAGAGCGCGCAAAGCGCACCAGACGTTCCTTTTCCCTTTCCCAGTCCGACATTTTTTCCCTTTCCAATATACCGAACACGGAAAAAGATTTGTACAGTAGTTTATTTCCCTATCCCACCCCTCTTTTCCCGGTATCCGAACGCCACCTAATAGATGAGGGTTGTGGGAGGCGTGGCCCAGGCAGCATAGCAGCAGCAGAGGTCCATCTCGTCGCGGATCCCTCGGCGGCTCGGCCCAGCAACCCTCTCGGCCGCTCGCTCTCTCCTCTCCCGAGGCCTAGGCGTTTTCTCTCGGTCTTTCTCGCCTCCCGCACACGCGCAGACGGCTACCGCGACCGCGGGCGACCGACCGGCGAAGGGCGAACCCTAGGGCCGCCGGCCGCCGCCGCCGCCGCACCTGCGCCGCAGGCCGCCGTAGGCCCGTAGCTGGCGCCGCACCGGATCCGCCGGCCCCCTTTCCGGCTCTCCGGGCCTCCCTTTGAGGCTCTGACCCTCTCCCTGCTGCTGCGCTTGCCCGGCGGCCGGCCAGAGCACGGCCGGTGGCCGCGGCCGGCTACCGCCCAGGCGCCGCGCCCAGCTCGTGGTACAACAGATGCCTCCTTTGGTAGGTTATTCAGCTGATTCATGCTTAGCTTTTTCCATGTTTCAGTTGTTCTTTGGATTAATATCCATGAGTCTTACAGGGCGAGAGGTCATAAGCTACGAGAGCCCAAGACAATTTACCACTGAAAGTCAGAAATCAGTGTTGGTAGGCATTCCCCACAGGCAAGAAAGTTCATCTTCTGTTTCCAGCTTTACACCATGAGCACTTTTTCTGACATACAATCTGCTTGAAACAAAAACTGTCGGGTAATGTTGTGAACTTGTAGAATTATGAAGATAGTCATAGAACTTTTTTTTTTTAAAAAAAGAAGTAATAAAGCTTATGTTAACAGTCCCCAAATGTAAAATGCAAACTTATCAAACAATTGGTACTGGTATGTCTCCTTTCTCTCCTGATGAATGTGAGGATTTCTAGGTTCAACAGTAAACATGGTTCTTCCAGTCTCACATACCCATTTTGATATATGATAGCGAAAGAAAACCAACCACAATTTGAATGGACTGGATGACTGAACCTTTTTCCTTCATAACCATTGAGTGGCCAAAGATGCAAGATGACAAAGGAAGCACTAGATAATTAGGACAGAGCGGCGGGCTACTACTCGGGTGAATTTGGATTGATTTTTCGCCTCATTCAGTTAGTCTTGATTTTACTGGTTGCAACAGCTACAGTTGAAAGGGCCTTCTATTTGTCAAGACAGACTTGACAAATACTCTAAATCTTGCTTTTTAACTGGTTATGTGCGCTATCGCTATTGTTACTACAGTTATCCGGACATGTGGGATAGTTTTGGTGGTTTAGTCAATTTGACAAGTAGCCCTAGGCGTGAGAATGGATTTGGTCCGCCACTGCCTGCTACCGGTGGCGGTCGTGGGCGGCTCGGGGCAGGTTGGAGCTGGGACGTCGTTGTCTATGTTATGAAGGGTGAGGAAGAAGATGGGGTGGTGGGATGGCGGAGCGTTGAGGCGGCGGTTGTCGCTAACCGTGAGGAGGAGGAGGTGGGGTGGGAGATGGGCGTGGTGTGGTAAACGATGTCCAGCGGGTGGCTAATCGCTCTCGGTGGACTGGGCCACAGGGAAATGCAGGATGTCGCCGGTGGGCCGCGGGCGAGTAAGAAAAATGTAAAGTGAATAAAATTCAGACCATGTGGAGTCGTGCATTCTCAATCTTGAGCCTTCCGACCTGTCATACCCAAACTGGCGATGAACATGCTACTGAAAGGAATTCAGCCCAAACAACTACTAGCGCCGCTCCCTATGTCGTTAATGGCCCAGTAGCGAACTGGCCCAATCTGGCCTCTTTGCCCAACGACTCCACCACTCAGGCACTCGGCTGATCCATCCGACTTCGAAGGCGAACCCTTGACGGAGGTGGCCGGTTGCTGGCGGGGACAGGAGCAGTTGCGGCGGCGGGCGGCTTGCCGCGGAGGGCGCAGGCGTCGAGCCGCACAGCGCGCTGCCGCTGCGCCGCGGCATAGGGCAGCGGCCGTGGGGCGCGGTTGCACGGCACGCGGAGGGCAGCCGGCCAGCCGCGGTCGCACGGTGCCGCAAGGGGCGCCGGCCACTGGCTAGGGTGCACGCCGCACGGCCCTTCTCCTTCTCCGGCATGCCAGTAAGCCGGCAACGACAATTCTTCAGGATTGCAGCACACCGGCGATATTGAGTTTTTGATTTGTAAGTTGATTTTGCTAAATTGGTAAATTGTTTCAGCATATTGGTGATTACAATTTGAGAATGTCTATGAGTTTGTGACAATGTGACAGAGGCAGTGAGCAATCTGCGATTGTCTATGGTTCCTGCTCAGTCTCCTGCAGGCTCCCATTCTCATTTACATCCAATCTGTTATTGCTTGTTTAATTGACGTGGTTCATTTGGAAATTTTATTTGTAGATACAAGTATCTGGCCATTCTCTCGCGTCTGAAAATCCTTATGTAGATTAATTGCCTAGACAATGGTTGATTTGCCCGTTCTGCTTGATTTCGGAATGGTCAGATACTCAGATAATAACCATCCATTTGGGGAGAGGTAGGGCATAAGTGCGTTGATGCATTATCTTAATAATAATTTGTTGAGCAAAATTCTAAATCTGTATCCAATTAAACTAAATGAACTCAGTTCTAGAAAGCCAATGGGAGTTTAATTGTCTTGGTTTTCAGCTGTAATAGAACTTATGTTTCTTACAGACCAACCTAAAGGCTTGGTTATAAAGTTTCCATTTCTGTTGACCACCGCTTGCAGTTGAGGTAAAGATGCTGCGGAACATTTTGAGCCAATCATGGAGGAAAGGATCACATGTGCCGCAGGGAGGAAATCCAGCACTGGCACTGTATACATGCTGGAGTCGATTTCACAGTGGACAGGTAACAAGATCATTGCCTGACTGAAATGGTTTAAGTATTTAATCTCCGAGAGATGTATGTTTTGGTTTAAGTGAGCAAACTTTCTTAGCTCCACCACTCACGTCAGGATAATTATGCTCAACTTTTTAATGAATGATGTCCTGATGCACCTGTTGAAGCAAACTCTGTTTCTCTTTTCCTTTTCTTTTAAGATTTTTGGGATAAAGACATTCTGCTTAAGTTATTGTAACATTTTTTGAACCCCCTGTAGATTGATGTTTCCCTTTCCCAGTAGCCTTGCTTGCAATTGAATTTGACATATTGAAAGATCAATGCTATGTATCTCTCATGGCTGAAATACCAATATAGTAAAGTTTGATGGTAACTGGCTGCTGATAGTTTACCTTTGGTTGTGACCTTATGAACAGGAAGTGCCGATAATAAGCCTTTTATCCATGTGGTAATGCAGACAGGTCATTCTACAAAACACCTTTGGCTGTGAACCGGATGAATAGCAAGTAGCCCTTTTATCCCTGTGGTAATGCATACTAGTCATGATCACACAACCGGTCCAAAGCCAGAAAACAGGCCTGGATTCCAACATTTGCAGTGACTGTACATTTTAAACTTCGAGTTTCATTGATGCCCTGTAGTATTTCTCAAGGCTTAAAGCTCCCTCTGACTACTTTAGCAGAATTTTCAGCCATTTTTACAGTGCATATAAGTTGCACATTGATAAGGTAGATAAATAATCCACTTACCACAGATGCAATAATTGACAGTTCAGAGTAAAATGGCATCCACAATCTGTTTTGGCAATTATTAATGCTGAATGCAATGTCAAATTTTTTTTTGGGCATTTTTCCTCAGATTCACTTGTTGACAGGTGTTAAATTGCGTGGTTTCTTTCTAATTGTTTTACATTTCTTTTTAAGATTCACATGCTGATACGTGCTAATTTGTTCCTTTTCCATGTATAGGTCTTAAGCTCTTCCAGGAGCTTCTTTGGCGTGGAGGACTTTGTGGACGAAGACAACAGTAGGCCCTACACATACAAGAAGGAGAAGAGATCGAAGAACCCGCACAAGCACATTTCTTTCAAGCAGCGCACCATCGCCTACATGGAGCCCTTCACGCTGGATGTCTTCATCTCCAAGCGTTTCGTCTCGGCGTCCCTCACGCACCGTTCGACGTGCAGGCAGGTGGCGGTCGCTGGGACCAACTCGAAGGACATCAAGGCGGCTCTCAAGTCGAGGTCCGACATACCGGCCTGCCTGGCCGTGGGCCGTTTCCTGGCGGAGCGGGCCAAGGAGGCTGACGTCTACACCTGCACCTACACGCCGAGGGAGCGGGACAAGTTCGAGGGGAAGATTAGGGCCGTCGTCCAGTCGCTGATCGATAACGGGATCAATGTGAAGCTCTATCTTGACTGAGCTCTTGCTGTATGGATTACTATAACTCTTGTGGTACTTGTAGATGAGCAGCCTGTCGCATGGCGTTGTGCTATCAATTATCATTGCCGCGATCACGACCCTGTTGTGATATGCGCTTTGTTCTGGTGCTGATGAGTTGTTTGCGTGACGTTCTTGTGTTGTCATGTGCTGGAAGTTTGAGGCAATTTGTTTGTGTGACTCTGGAAACGCCTTTTACAAAGGATTCGACTCTGGTGCGTGTTCATACATTTGGCCTTAACGTTCCTCGTTTTTCCTGTGGAAAGAGGTTTTTCAGGCTGCCGCACACCCGAGACAAATCGGTCCGAGTGTCAGGCTGCCGTTGTGCTCTCTCTGTTGCTACAATGCCCGTTTCTGTTTAGAAGCTGTTACTTGGCAAGACGGCGTCCCCTGCTCAACGCGGTGGTTGATCTGCAAGGCGACCTGTATCACACACAGGTTTTCAACAATCAGCGCCCGTGGGCTGTGGACCAATGGTGGTCATCCTTGGATGATGAGTGATTGACAACCGTTGTGTGGTTTGATGTATCTCTTGGCTTGTGATGTGCAGGTGTAGGATGCGACATGGCGGTCGACGGCATGCGGTGAAGGTCAAGCGCGAAAGGTTCATGCCGATGGACCGAGGGCGATGAAGGGTGAATGAGTAGGCTTGGACTGAGGGAACCGAGGAGTCCGGACGGAGTCATGGGTGATCCACATGGTGCGAGGAAGAGCAAGAGTACATGATGGGATGAAGACGGCGTCGGTCGAGTCAAGCGGGACGGAGGCGAGTCGAGTAGGCGGCCCGGGAGCGGGAGCGAAAGACTTGGGGGCGTCGGAAGTTTGGCGGAGGCCGGACACGCGTCGACATCGGTCAGTCACGTCGTGCGGCGACGTGCAAGGAGGGTTTGACCAGTTTGGCCTCAAATCTGGGGGTGAGTCACGCCTGCGGGGTGTGCAAGCGGGTTTGCTGGTTTGGGCCTCAAAACCGGGGGCGCGTCCGGTGCGGCCGGATAGCGGAATGGAGGGCACGTGGCGCCATCGCGAAGCTTGCGTCGAGACGAAGCGAAGTCGTGAAGGTCCCGTGTTCGTCCGATGTGTCTGCGAAAAATAGGACGACTTTGCCCCTGCGGGGTATGTATCGACTCAGGGGTATTTTGGTCTTCTGGCCAAATGCCTATATGTATTGGGGGGCTGAAATTTTCAGCCACCTCTTTGGGTTGTCTAGGTGGGGGTTGCTCATTTGTTTGTGGGAACCTTTGGGTGAGAGGAGAGAAGAGAGGAGAGGCTCTTGTTCTTGAGCTTTTTGCCATCCAAGTTTTGCAATACTTGTGAGTGGCTTGTAACCGGATATGGCTAAGTAATTCATAGTGATTTTATCCTCTTAATCTTGTGCCAAATCCTTTGTTCCCGACGTTTTTCTTTTTCGGATTTTCGGAGGTTTTTTTTTCGGAGAATTTTTGTTCTTCGCGATTGAGCCCAAATACCGTGAGATTTGTTGGGGGAATATGTTGCTAGGATCCTTGTGAGCATTCACCATGTGATTCCCCTTCAAAACCCTCTCGGATTTGGCTTGATTTTGAAGATTTCCCCAAAACCGAGTTCTTGCTTAGGGTTTCGGTTGTCTCCCAAATTCGTGATGAATACTTGGGCTTTTTGTGAGATTCTTGGTGGATCTATTAGCCCTTGAGGTTGTGATCACGTGGCTCAAGTATTGTGTCCATCCGTGGTTTGTGGAGAAAGTATTTTGAGATTGAAGGTCGGGTCTTTGGTTCTTGTTCCTTCTCGTTCTTCTCTGTTCTTCCTGCGCAGCAGGTTTCCACGAGCGAGGCACGGAGAGCCAGGCGCAGCCAGCTCGGGGGCCGACGCACGCACGCGGGCACGGGCCCACAGCCACGCTGCGCAGCAGCCGAGCAGCACGGCGGAGCTGCTCGGGCGGAGCGTGCAGCCACAGCCCAGCAAGCTCCTCGGCCCAGGAAGCAACCAGGCCGGGAGGCAGCTGCAGGCCCACCTCGGCCGGCAACCTGCACTTGCACCAGGCTCACGGGCAGGCAAGCCCTGCAGGTGGCGCAGCAGGCCGGCTGGCCATTTTGCACTGCAGCAGCTCGAGCAGCAGGCAGCGCTGCATGCTGGACAAGCCCACGAGCACAGCAGGTCCATCAAGTTTTGGTTTAGTTTTATTCAATCATTGTTTAATCATGGCAATCATTACTTAATCATTGTAGGCATTAATTAATGTTAGTTAATATTGCTAATATGTAACCTCTCTTGCTAATATTTATTTAGCCTTAATTAATTAAGCTTTGCATGCTTAGTTAGATTAAGGTTCTTTTAGTGAGGACTTTAATAGTGGTTTAGCTTAATCGCTTGTGCAAGTTTTTCGACGTCTTGCTTTTGCTTCCGTATTGCTCTGTGCTTCTTTAATCGTTCCTAGGGTGAGCTTGTCACGAGTTGACTTGTGTCATCTTGGCGATTTTGAGAGAAGTGTGCTTGGTGTTGTAATCGGAACATATGCCTTGTTTCTCCGAGCGAGAGTTTTAAAGGCTCCTATTCACCCTCCTCTGGTCGCCGTTTCGGTCCTCCATGGGCTCTCGCGGTGGCCTTGCGCCAGCGCGCCGGACGGTGTAGCGCGGGCACCTGAAACGGTGGTTCTTCGCCGGCGCAATCGCAATGACAGCCGCACAACCGCGCTCCACATTCGCCTCGTGTTCCCCGTGCCTGGGCTCCTTGTGCTGGCTGCTGGGCCGCGGCAGCAGCAGCGGACGGAGCAAAGCGAAGAAAGCTCGCGCGCGCACCGCACCCGGCGCGGCGTCGTGGATAAAAAGGAGCAGCAGGCGTGGCGTCGTCGCGTGGAGCACCGCACCACCAGCAAGGCAGGCGCCCTCCGCATCATTCGCTGCGCGCTCCTCTGATAGGCGAGACGAGCGTGCGCCTCGCGCCGAGATGATGGGTGCCGCTCCCGCTCCAGCTCCGTCCATGCCATCGCCAATCATCGTCCATCAGGCTGGCCGGCACGCGCCTCCCTCGCTCATCGCCGCCGTCCTCCCACCGCCAGGCGCCATCATCACCTCTTCCCCCCCGGCTTTACACGAGAGGAGATGTTCCGGTCCCTACCATCCCAATCATCGCAAAATTACCCACGGCTCGTCAGCTCGTGTGGCCAGGCCCGCCCCGACAGGTGTGATCGCTGGTCGCGTCTCAAACAGTGCCGAGATCGACGGCTTCGCGTCACTGCGTGGCCCAAGCTCCGGTCAATCCCCTGCCCTGATGACGATCCAAATCAAAACGTTTCACACCAACCCTGACGCATACTACCATGGGCTGATCATTGATGTGTCCGTGTGGCTTGATCCTGTGTGTGCCTGACTGACGCGGATATTTTGTGCTCTCTTGTGCAGGTAGTAATACTGCCACCCGTTCCATCTTCCATGAGACCATGACGCGCGCGCGTTCTCCGGTACAGGACGGGCCGGGGACAGGGGAGAACAAACATGGAGTAGTTTTCGCAACAGGAACAGGATGGGTGCGTCGCTTCCAGCGGAAGCAAGACGAGGCGGAAAGGCATGGGGGGAGAGAAAGGGACCTGGTGCTTATCCATCGTCCCATCCGTCCCGTTGAGGGAAGCGTTAATGAGTACAGCATGTATTAGCGCGGCGAGAGTGGCTAGTACCACCAATGAGCAGCCTAGGAGGTGTTTAGATGCAGCGCTATGTATAGTGTTTCAGAGATGGATGACCACAAGTGGCGAAAGAGGTGCGCCGAGCTTGAAGATGATCAAATGATGGATCTTGTGGGGCTCTTCAAGGATGGCAAGATGCAAGAAGATGAACTTCTACGCAAGTTTCACAAGATGAGCAGAGCAAAGCTCTCTCAAGGTATGATTAACTTGTTCACTCACTTTTGTGCCCATGATGAGAGAGTGCTTGAGCTTGAGAATGCTTCTGCTTGCAATACTTGTGATGACTTGCTTGTTGCATATAAAAAATCTAGAAGAGAAGTTCATTCTATTAATAGAGATCTCAATGCTTTGAAATGTGAAAATGAATTGTTGAAATCCAATGCCTCTATGCCTTGTGATTCATGTGTTACTTTGCAAAATAATCTTGATAAGGCTAGAGATGAACTTGCTTTGTTGAAGTCAAATGCTTGTTTGCCATGTGTTTCTTGTGAGTCTTTGTTTGCTGAAATTAATCAACTAAAATTGACTCACACCACATGTGTAGAACAACTTGAGCATGCTAGGGCTAAAATTGATGAATATGAATCTATGCCTTGTAGCACATGCTCTTTTGTGCTTGAAGAAGATGCTTGCCTTACTTCTTGTGCTAATCATAATACTTTGCTTGATGTAAATGATGATGCTTGTTCATGTGATCTCATTTGCACTTCATGCATTGATTTGGAAAATGAAGTTTTGGGTTTGAAGCAAATGCGCGATGATATGAGCGCCAAGTTGGTTGAGCACAATGAGATGAGTGCGAACCTTGAGAAAGAGATTGATCTCTTGCGTACCACATATGCAAAGTGCATTGAAAAAGAGATGGATAATTTGAGAAATGCTCCTTGTGGTACTTGTGATCGCCTCAAACATCAAAATGAGGTTTTGGTCATGAGATGCAAGAGTCTTAGTGCTAAGTCTTTGGATTCTCGCAATTCTTGTCACTCCAATGTTGGTGTTTTCAAAATTGCTTCTTCCCAATCGGAGTTGGCTTCTTGTGTTGAGCGTGAGTCTTTGGATCTTGGCACTAGTGCTGGTGCTTTGGATAGCTCTTCCATAGCTATTCCTAAGCTTGTTGATTCTTCGGGTATTGCCCAAGGGATCTCTAATGACAAAGGTGCTTCTCACTTCTTTGGAACTCATACCCCCAAACCAAAGTTCCATTGCACCTTTTGCAAGAAAGATGGGCAGACCATTGAGTTCTGCTTTCGCCGTGTCAAACACGAGCGACGTGTTCGTGCCAAAGCTTTTAGGAAGCCACGTAGCCTTTCCCATGGCACGTGTGATCCTAATTTGGGCACTAAGTTAGATACTGATGCTTCTTGGTCTAAGTCCCAAGGGACTTCTCACTCGAATGGAAATGGTGATTCGTCCACTCGGATCGTGCCTCCAGATAGGCCTTTGTACTATTGTTCATATTGTGAGAAAGATGGGCATCAAGAGAGTTTTTGCTATCGGCGTGCGAGGCACATGCGACGAGCTCAAGCTTCTAGGCCTTCGGTAGTTCATAGCCCTTCTCATGGCATGAACACTTGTGAGCCTAGTGTAAAGCCTCACTTTGTTGATGGGTTCTATGACTCATTCTCTAGTGGGTTAGTTCATGATCGTGGACATGCTTCTACTTCTTCTTGTGTTGGTCCACGACATGGTTCTCATGGTGCTTGTGATGGTGGTTCTTCTCTTAAGACCTTGGGAGATCATTGCCTCTTTGCTAGTGGTAGCACTCGTTCTTCTTCTCGAGTTGCTCTTTCGAGGCATGCTTCTTCCAAGGGTGTTTCAAGATCTTTCCATTTCAACCGGCATTTGCATCATGCTAACCCATGTGACAAGTTGAGTATACCTTTTACCCGTGACCAAGTCTTGGGTTCCCAAGTATATGCTTGCTAACCCTTCAGGATCCAAGACTCGGCCTTTGTATTCTCATATGTAGGTACAGGACGCGGATGGAGAACATGAGCTTAAAGGACTTGATCTTTGGCTTCAGGTGATCAAGACTTGATGGTTCACCATACCGTTTGGATGGCCTTCGAGTGCCTTTTGTATACTTTGTATAGTGAGCTTTCCTTTTGTACACACTTGTACTCATTTGTGTACTGTCTTACATGTTTTGTATTTGTATCAGGCTTTTATATCCTGTCTAGCATGCTATTATCTTTGCTCATCATGTGGCATGCTAGCTTTGTAAATAACATGGTAGGATAGCCACATTTTCATGTCTAGCATATTGTATTGTTGCTTATCTTGTGATATGCTAGCTTTTCTAAATGACATGGTAGGCTAGCCACCTTTTCATGTTAGCATGGATGCTTCTTCATGTATATCTTGCCATGCTAGCTTTGTATATATCTTGGTGAATTAGTCTATTGTGAGACTTTTAATGCAGATTCTTCATTCTATGGCAAGGTAATTTGGATAAACTTGAGTCTCTCTCTACTGATGGTTATTTCTTGGTTATGTATCTTATAGTTGTGCTTATCATGTTCTTAACCTTGAAACTAACCAGATAGTAGAAATTGTGAGATAATATTCGATGAAACTATGTCTTGCACACCATCTGCCTTTGAGCTTGCAGGTGACCATGGAATGAAGCAAAGCATCTTTGAGGAAGATGATGAGCTTGTAGATGGTGGTGATGAAGATGAAGCTGTGATCGATCATCCACCAGCTGCTGCACCTGTACCTTCTACTTCGACTACATCAGTTGATGGCCCAGACGCTACTTCCACTACTCCAGGCCATCGACATGTACCACTACATGATCAAGTTGAGGAAGATGACCAGGAGAGTCCAGCTGCAGTTGAGGGGGAGGCTACCTCAGAGCATGAGGCTCAACGGCACTTTCAGCGTCGCCATCCACCTCAACAGATGATCGGTAACTTGCATGAACACACCTCTTGGCTCTTGCTGCTTTTGTTGCCTCTTTTGTTTCCCTTTTGTGTTGGGTTCTGGATGCTTTTTGTTGCATCTCATTGTATCATATGTCTCATGCATTTGCATTGCATTTTGTGACATAATGCATTTGTATCATATCTTGCACTAGATGAGCTTCTCTTATATATTCTGAGTATTTGCTTATGCTCTTGAGAACTAGTGCATAGGATTGTGGTGATTTTGCAATGTGCTGCTTATGCTCTTGATGATATTGTCATAAGAAATCTTGTGAGCAAAGCTTGTTTTTTATAAAATGAATCATGAAATGCATATCACCCATGAGTATGTCTTTTGTCATGCGCTGCTCTTGCTTGAGATGCTAGGTTGTGCTAGCTTGTACTCGGGCGACTTATTCTTTGCACATGGCTTATCATTGTGCTTGCTTTGCATTACCTAAGGGAAGCATGATTTCTGTGCTTCACTTGTGTCAAGGGACACCTCATAAACCTTGGTTTTATATGTGCTTAATGAAAAATGCAAGTAATAGAAGAAAGCAAATAGTTTGCATGAAAATGCTTTTATCTATGTTGCTCACTTAAAATCATCACCAGGTTGCTCTACTGTTACATGTGCTTGCCATAGAAGTAGGCTCATGGTCTCAGTGAGTTTGAAAATGAGTAGGGATGTTTTGCAAGTGTTAGCAATGATCTTATGTTGAGAATATGTCATCCTTATATGAGCTTTTGTGATCTAGTTTGACCTTGCTCGAGTTATCATGGCTAGTCATTTGCTCATGTGGTGATATCTTTTATAAAATGTTGAAATCTGAAATTCTGCTTGAGCCTCCTGATTCTATCATAATATCCTCATGTCGGCTATTTGTGCTTGCTTATGATCTGCTTCTCTGTGCTCTAGTTCATTTGTAAATGCTTTGTGATATATTTGAGAAGCTTGATAGTTTTTGCACCCCATGGCATGCATTTTGTGCTCTCATGAAATCTTTGATGTTTGCATTGACAACAAGGGGGAGAAGTTTATGTTGCATGTGCTCAAAGGGGAGAGTTTATGGTTTTGCATACATTTTGGGGAGATAGAAGAATTTGCATTGCATTTAGCCAGGGGGAGTTGCATCTGCTCCTACATGCATTTCTGTGTAGCATGTTTTCAAGGGGAGTGCTTTTGCTCAGGGGGAGCTTTTGTGTGAGTTTGTATCTCTTTTGTGTGAGTTGCTTCTCTTTTGCTCTCTTGCCGGTCGTGTTGAGGTTTTACCTCTTCTTGAGGAGCCGGCATTTGGTTTGAGCTTTCGATCGTCACATGATTGGTGTTGAACCATTTCTGCCTCTTCTTGAGGGACCATGTGACTTTGTCTCAGTTGCGTCGAGCCGTTGCCCTTGTCTTAGGGGACTGAGACTTCTCATCTCGAGTGATCTTGTGTTTGCCTTTTGTCTTGGCTTTTGGATCACTTGAATGAGGTATTTGTTTTTCCTCTCTTCTTCTTATTGTTTTCAAGTTATTGTGGTGGGTGTTGTCAATGCACTCATCAAGGGGGAGATTTTGGACCAATGGTGGTCACCCTTGGATGATGAGTGATTGACAACAGTTGTGTGGTTTGATGTATCTCTTGGCTTGTGATGTGCATGTGTAGGATGCGACATGGCGGTCGACGGCATGCGGTGAAGGTCAAGCGCGAAAGGTTCATGCCGATGGACCGAGGGCGGTGAAGGGTGAACGAGTAGGCTTGGACTGAGAGACCCGAGGAGTCCGGGCGGAGTCATGGGCGATCCACATGGTGCGCGGAAGAGCAAGAGTGCATGATGGATGAAGACGGCGTCGGTCGAGTCAAGCGAGACGGAGGCGAGTCGAGTAGGCGGCCCGGGAGCGGGAGCGAAAGACTTGGAGGCGTCGGAGGCTTGGCGGAGGCCGGACACGCGTCGACATCGGTGAGTCACGTCGTGCGGCGGCGTGCAAGGAGGGTTTGGTGGTTTGGTCCTCAAAACCGGCCAGAGGCAGGTTTTCCCGGTTTGGGCCTCAAAACGCGGGTGGAGCACGGTGCGGTCGGATGCGGCCCGGTGGAACTGGGTGCGGTTCGATGCGGCCGGAAGCTTCGAGTGGGGCGACACGTGGCGGCATCGCGAAGCTTGCATCGAGGCGAAGCAAAGTCGTGAAGGCGGCGTGGGCGTCCGATCAATATTCCTGGACTTGGTCCAAAATGCCCCTGCGTGGGCTTGTATCTTAAGTGCTTCATGTAAGGGTATTCCGGTCATTTTCTGGATGCCTATTTATATGTGGAGAGGCTGAAATTTCAGCACTCTCTTGGGCTTAGGAGGTGGAGGTCTCTCTCATTTGCACATGTGAGAGGATTTTTAGGGTTTGAGGAGAGAAGAGAGGAGAGGCTCTTGTTTTTGAGCTTTTTGCCATCCAAGTTTTGCAATACTTGTGAGTGGCTTGTAACCGGATATGGCTAAGTGATTCTTAGTGATTTCGTCCTCTTAATCTTGTGCCAAATCCTTTGTTCCCGGCGTTTTTCTTTTTTGGCCATTTTCGGGCTATTTTTCTTGGATTTTTCGTTCTTCGGGTTTGGGGCCGTTTCTTGTGGGATTTCTTTGAGGGGATCACTCATAGGTTCCTTGTGACCATTTTCCCCATGATCTTTCCCCCTCAAACCCACGGATTTGCCTCGGATTTGAAGTTCTTCTCTCTACCCCGAGTTCTTGTGTTTTTGGTCAAATCCGTGAAATTCTTGGTGATGGATTGATCTTTCTTGGAGAGATCTTTTGGATAACACTCACCAAGTCCTTGCGCAGCTATGGCTCAAATTTCACGGAGTTTGGACCTCGTTTGAGTGGATTTAGGGTTTTCTTCTCAAGTTTCGTCTCTGCCCAGGAAAAACCGGTGGTACCGGTTTTGGAAAACCGGTGGCATCGGTTTTAGGCAAGTTGTTGTTTGCTCTGGTTTTTGAGTTGGAAATGTTCTAGATCTTGTGCTTGGCCTCTGGAATTTTTGTGATGAATTTTGGAGGTCATTTGGTCTAGTTTTGGGTTTTTTCCGAGGTGCTCAGCAGCTCCAGGAAAAACCGGTGGCAAAACCGGTGGCACCTGTTTTGGCTGGCTGAGCACAGGCTGTTTCCGCTGCTCGTTCGTTTTTGCTCGCTCGCTTGGTTCGCTGGGTTCTGGACTTGTTCCTAGGGTCAGTAGGCACTCAGTTGCTACGTGATCTTGGCAAGTGCTAGAATTCTCGCGCGTGGTGTGATTTGGGACATAGGCCCGTTCTCGTTCACGAGAAATTTATGAGAAATTTGTGAGGCTCCCATTCACCCTCCTTCTGGTCGCCGTTCCGGTCCTTCACAATTCACAGGAGGCCAGGACCAAAAACGTTGCCTGGCCGTAGCTGGTCACTTTCTTAAAGCTCGCATCAGGCATTACATTATGCCATTATGGTGTCCACATGCTGAGATAATCAGGTAGTAGGACTGTACAGAGAGTACCTCCATTATCGCACTGTCAATCGATTAAGCACCGTGCGTCTTCTCGACAGGCTAAGCAGTAATAATCCCCCACCTGTGTCCTTTTGGTTAAAGGCGCATGATGATCCATCTCACTCGCGCTCCCCCGGCTTCGTTTTGCTCAGACCGACGCTGCCGCCTTGCAGGATCTGTTGGCTGTTGCCACTTGCCACTGTCATCGTCCTGAATCCATGACCCTCACCACCTGCTCATCAGAAGCACAACACTGGAGCTGCCTGGGCGCAAAAGCTAGCGAGGACATGTGAGATTCCACTCCGCCGGAGGCCGATCATTGGCCGCCGGCCGGCCAGCCCCTCGTCAGTCGTCACGCCTGACTGGCACGGCCGGAGCCATCACCCTATCAACCATCACGCTTGCTCATCAGCCGGCGCGCGCCTGATGATGACGACGGCAAGGGATGGGACGAAAATGCGGGGCAACCAGCTGACACCAAACAGCTATGCTCTTTTTTTTTAAAAAAAAATCTGTCGTAGCTAGTGATCAAGTCCACCAGCGGTTGAGCTGAAGCCAACAGAACAAAAAGAAAGAAAGAAAGAACACAAAACAAAAAGAAAAAGGACTCCTCCTGGGTTCATGGCCACATCGAATTCCTAGAGACGGGGTCGCTTTGCTTCGCTTGACCGCTCCACTGAGTTTGAATTGAACTGACCAGCTGCTAGCTTTGACATTGTTAATTCCTAGCAGCAATTCAATTGGAGATCGGTTTGGACCCCCACTAGGATGCATGGAACAAACAAAGTACACAACTACGCATGACACGGCAGAAGGTTTACAGTAGCAGAAGACTTAGGCTGTCCGCACTGGGTCCGGTACCCGGTACGGGACGCATGCTGCAGTACCATCTTTGGCGGAAAATCGCCTGCAGCGGGTACTGGACGCCATCCGGGAAGGGTTGCGGACGAGCCAGCTTCCGCGAAACCAAGCGCAGCTCGCGGACGTCCGCTACGCCTACGTGGCGTGGGGCCCCCGCGCGGACCGTTCCTCCGCGCCGCTCGCTGGAAGAGGAGAGAGAAGGGCGGCGAGGCCCGGACGGCGTGGTCGGCGCTGGGAAGAGGAGGGGAGGGGGCGGCGCCGTCGCTGCAGCCGCCATCGTCGGGGAGCTCGAGGGCGCTGGTAGCTCCGCGGCACACCGGCCCCAGCTCGCCTCGCCATGGAAGCCGGCCCCATCTCGCCTCGCCATGGCCG
>CM014278.1:47956052-47968486 GCA_004135705.1 Alloteropsis semialata
CCCGCGCCGACCCGCGCGACCATCCCCCAACCGCTGCCCGTCCCGTCCTCGAGGCTCGCCGGCGGAGGGAGCAGAGAGAGAGGGTGCGGGAGGGAGGGAGGCGCGGCGAGGGAGGGAGCCCCGCCGGCGGCGGAGCCGAGGCGCGCGGGCAAGAGAGAGGGAGAGAGCGAGCGAGGCGGAGAGAGAGGGAGAAGAATCCAGAGGCCGGCGGGGAGAAATAGAGAGGAAAAAAAGAAAAGAAAAAAAGAAAAAAAAGAAGGAAAAAAAAGAAAAAAAGAAGGAAAAAAAGAAAAGAAAAAAGGAAGAAAGAAAAAAAAGAATGGAGAGATAGAAAAAAGAAACGGAAAAGAAAAAAGTGAAGAGAGAGAGGATATGGTAGTTGGGATGGTTGAATAAAATATATGGTGGTTGGGTTAGAGTATGGGATTTAGAGTATGACGGGTGCGGGAGAAATTGGTATAGAGTATGAGATTTGGATAACCAGGACGGAATATTCCTTTTAGAGGATGCATTTGGAGTATGATCAGTGCGGACGGCCTTAGCCACTAGCCAGTGTGCTTTCTACTCTGTATCTATCCATCGGCAAGGCAATTGCCGCGGATTGCTTGGACTTGGACGCATGCCTAACCATCCTAGCCATTTTCTATCCACCGGTGGCCTCTTTCATCCATGATGACGGATGGGTGCAGGTGCATCAGCCATTTTCTCATCTAACCTACGGCAATTTTACCGCTGTCGAGACCTTACCGTTCCGTTGGTGCCACCTGGTGCCGTGACCTGATCCGGGGTCGGGTCCAGAGTCCAGACAAAAGCGATGGCTCTTCCACCGTGTACCCTACACTACACCGGCAAGGCCTGCACGAGACAAAGACATCGAGAAGCATCAAGCAAGCCCCACACGGCCACACCCACACCTGCTGCTGCTGGGACAAAAAAAAAAGGGGAATAAAACGAGAGCTCGCTCCTTCTGTTTTAAACAAAAACGAACGAGCGCAGACAAACGACCAAGACCCGGGGGACAGTGTTCAGCTCCGGGCCTTGTCCTATCGCTCCCGAGAAACAGATCGATGGAGAATCGTGCGGCAGCGAACGGACACTGTCCAGCATCCATGGGTCGGTCAGGTCTCCTGTCATCGAGCGCTACCGGCTACTGACGGGTCTCCGGATGCAACCATTAGTATACTGCATGGACGCTCCCTATCATCTATCTCCTCCGGATTGTCGCCACCGAAAAATCTCTGGGAATCTTGTTTCTGATTGTTTCTGAATAACGAGTGGTCCGTCGATTTTTGTATTTGGAAAAACTGAACATGCTGGCAGATAAAGAGGCACTTGCAAAGTTGCAATAAGTACCGTCAACATTGCTGCAAATGCAAACAATGATGCGTTTCTGAATTCCTAATGATGCGGTTGCTTGAACGCAAGAGGAGTAGACAATACACCTGACGTGCTGTCAGTATACAGGACTGTACTGTATAGTAGTGTAGTGTGCCTTCTTCCGTGTGAGGCTGGGACCCGTGCAACAACCGTCGAAACGGCGATCCGAGCACCCAATCCTCCGGTTCCGTCAGAGCTCCACCATCCGAGGTCCGAGATAGCTCACCTGCTGGGAACAGATGGGTTGAGAACGGCGACACGAGCGTAGTATTTTATACTGGTACATACATGCCGGACCAGGCCGAGGAGAAGCTCGGCGACAGGGTAGAAAAGGGAGCCCGGAGTCTGTCAGTCTCGTGTCCCCCCCTTCGTTCCTTCTGCCTGCCTGCGCTGCGCTAGCACGGCGGCTCCACACTCGTCTCCTTGTGCTTCGTGTGTGCCTCCGGCACTATAAGTACACGCCGCTGTCTCGCAGGCACTTGCAGAACCATCACTAGTCAGCTGTGAACAGATCGAGCACACGAGGGCGCGCGACTGTAGCAGCTTTGTAGTAGGGCAGATGGCGATGGAGAAGAGCTGGAAGGCGAGGGACGTCGTCGCTGGTGCTTTCAGGATGGAGGTGGTGGACGAGGAGGACGACGACGCGGTGCCGGCGATACCGCCGCCGCAGACGCCGTTGGAGCCCATGGAGTATCTGTCGAGGTCGTGGAGCGTGTCGGCGTCGGAGATCTCGAAGATCCTCGTCGGTGGGAGCAGGAAGAGCGGCGTCGCGGCGGCGGCGAGCCGGCTGCCGGAGATGACCATACCGGAGGACTCCGTGCTCGCCACGTCCATCGTTCCTCTTCCGTGTCATCAACTGCATGTAACCCACTGCTCACCTAGTCTTAATCCTCTCTGTTTTTTTTTCTCTTTGGTTATTTCCCCCCCCATCTGATCCCCATCTCTACAGAGGGACGCACGAAGGAATTCCATGAGCAGCGGCCACCACCAATCGATCGGCAAATGGTTCCAACTCCACCACAGAGAGACATGCCGGGTGAGGCAGAGAGGCAAGGAGAAGCAGCGGGCCGAGAAGGCCCACGTGCACGCCATGGTGTCCGTGGCCCGCGTCGCCGCCGCGGTCGCGGCCGTCGCGGCGGCCACGAGCTCCGACGCCCAGGCCACCAAGATGGCCGCGGCCATGGCTTCGGCCACCGAGCTGTTAGCTTCGCACTGCGTCGAGGCAGCTCAGCAGGCTGGGGCGCACCACGAGCAGGTGGCCGGCGCCGTGCAGGCCGCGGTCGGCGTCAGGAGCCCCGGTGATCTGATGACGCTCACGGCTGCCGCAGCCACCGGTAAGGAATCCGACGATGTCGTTGTCACTGTATGTCGATTCAGAGAAGAATATGCTAAGTTCGTATGGATTTTTGGCTGTTTTGGTCAGCTCTGCGAGGAGCAGCTACACTGAAGCAGAGAGTGCAGCGAGAGACAAGGAGCAACGCGAGTGTGCTTCCATACGAGAAAGGGAGCGAGAAGGGTCATTCGTGGAGCACTGATATCTGGTGCAAGGAGGGGGAGTTGCTGAAACGCACAAGAAAAGGTAAGAAACAGTGGGCTCGTCACCAGAACATTCAGAGTTTCGTCAGCTGAAATACTTCAAAGCACGGTCGAAAAAACTAAGGTGCAGAGTTTCGTTCTTGATGCAGGGGATTTACACAAGGCAAGAGTATCCATCTACATCAACAAGAGGTCACAGGTCAGTGAAGATTTTCGTTCAGTTCCAGTTTCCAAATGCTGGTCAGACTAGAGAGAGAGATGCAGTGTTAGTGTGTTACTGACAACGTCCGTACATAACAACAGGTGATGCTGAAGCTGAAAAGCAAACACATTGGAGGTGCACTATCAAAGAACAACAAGAGTAAGTTCCAATGCTTTGCTTCTAGAATGTAATCCCTGATTCCAGCAGAGCAACCCATGAATTTTTCAGTACTGATCCTTTTGCCTGTGAATTTGTTGTAGGCGTGGTTTACGGCGTATACAGCGAGCTTCCAACATGGGCTGAGCCAGGGAAGGACTCCATGGAGGAGACATGCCGCTTCGGCCTGAGCACGGCGCAAGGGCTTGTGGAGTTCGAGTGTGAGAGCAGCGCAAGCAAACAGAACTGGGTAGACGATGTACAGAACCTGCTTCGTCAGGTCGCTTTGCAGGATCAATTAGGGAGCAAACTGGGTTTAATAAAACTCAGCTAATGAAGTCTCAATTTGTAAGACCATTTTCATGGTTGCAGATGGTGTGTTATAGGAATTGCCTTGCATCAGGGATGCGAGGGGTACATATTGATGCCACTATTGTCACTGACTTATATATTGTACTACATAAAAATTGATGGGATACGTAATAGACTCTATGTTTTGTCTAAGAATGACTGTATATCACAATCTTACTATTATTGAAGATTCTTTCAGGGCCTACACGTTAATTCTAATAAGACGCACTAGAAAAAACATAAAAATCTTAGAAACTCTCACAAAAATTCAAAAACATCTAGCTATCGATCCGTGGACTCTAATTGGCATAGCTATTGGACTTATTATTATAATGTTTTCTAAAAATATCCACTTTTGCCATTATAAAAAATTAAAATAAATAACCCCTAATATTCATCTAAATTACCCACCTATGCCATTATAAATAATTTAAAGTAACCCCTTAAATTTGCATCTAAACTACCTGTATATGTCATAATAAAAACTAATATGTTACTATAAAAAACATCACAAAAATACAACAATTTATGTTTATTTCTGCCATTATTTGTTAATATAGAAAATGTTAACTTAAATTATTTATGCATGATGTGTCTCACAATATAGACTGCATATTTATGTACGTAGAAAGCGATGATGACATAGATTACATGCTAAACACATGACTCAAACTCTAAAGTTGTATCTAAATTACCATATATGTCATTATTAAAAACACCAACATACTCAAATATATAATTCTAAATTATCTATGGAAAACACTATTTATTAAGGTATACATGCATGATGTCTGTCTCCATGCAGACCATGTATGGAGAAAATATCAGGAATACCAATTTACATTTAATCGCATAGCTCGAATTAAGGATTCAAGTAAACAAATATAGAAGTGTGATACAAAGTGAAAGCTAAAATATATTTAAAAAATAAGGCAGAGCTCAAGGTGAGTATATTTTGATAATTAGCTATGGTTCTAGACTTTTATTCAATTATTAATACTTATCTCTTCTAAAATTATTAGCACGTGCGCGAGAAAGGTTGATAGGCTAGTTTATTCAAATGATATTCATTGATGAACATTAATATTTGTCTAACTTACGTATAGATTGCAGGCAGGAGCAGACCCAGCATCAAGTTGCAGGGGAGGCTTTGCTTCCATTCTTCCATCTCCCGCACCTCATTTCTCTCTTCTTATTCTCCCCTCACTTCCTCCTCTCTTATCTTGCCATGGGTTACCGCAATTGGCCACTGCTAATTTTCATGCACCCCATTATTTGAAGCGAAATTGTAGAGGTCCAATATAGGTTGCTGTCCCTAAATGACGTTGTCATAATTTTTCAATGTCTGTTATCTCCTTACCGGTAGCATCAATGTTGTCTCGTGCTATAATGTGTGTTGACCCATCGAAAAAAATGACTATAGATATAAATATGAATACAAACGGATATGTACAAACGGATCAGATGGCTGGAGAGGGTTAATCATAGAGTTAGACCACTGCACTTTGTGACCTCAGTTCAAGATGGCTGGAGAGGGTTACTCATAAATATATGCAGTAAACATATCTATGGCCTTGTTCAGTTTGCAAACTTTCGCAAACTTTGCAAAAAGTTTTTGCATTAGAAAACGTGCCCCCTCTCTCGTGACAAGCTTCCCAATGCAAAGTTTCTACAAAGTTTCAGAACTAAGGGCATATATAAAGGAGAGACAGCAGCTATCTATTTGTGTCCACGTAAGCAAAATCGTCCTATGTGACGCTCATTAAATGAAGAGGGAGAAGCTTGCCATCGCTTTGTTCGTCGACGGCCCGGGCATGTGCTCCCAGGCGAAGGGACGACTTCTTCCGCGCGTTGTACGATCGTCGGCGACTCTTCCATGGCGCGGCTGATCTGCTGCGCTCGCGTGCGCGATTTTGCCTTTGGCGCGAAGAGAGCTCGTGCACCTTGTCGTCCTCCCCGCCTTTCCCAAATCCTTAGCGCCCCATATCCATCTAAAAATGCACCTTGCCGTCCCCTCCCATCCTTCCCTAAATCCCCAGCTCTCTGCCTTCCTCAAATCCAGAAACACGAAGCTGTCGCGGGAGAAGTTGGGGCGGCGGCCAAGCGGGACTTGCTGAAGGCGGCGATGCGGGAGCGGAGGGCCGCTGCGACGGCGGCTTCTTCAACAACAGCCTTGTGACTCATCCATGGATGCATCCCCACGCTTCAGATCCCCATGGACTGGTTGAAGACGGAGTGATTGCATCACCCGAGCTCTTAGCTATGTGTTATATTTGAGACAATGGCCCGATGTAACAGTGCTGATGCTAGATTAGTTTTTCTTTACAAATTAGTGTTATTAATTTTCATGTTAGTGTCGCTTAATGAATAATTGGACTTGGAACACGAAAAATTGATCATGGTTGATCGTTTTCTGCTTTTGAAGTTGGACATTGTTAGCAACCTGATCACACACCAAATCCATTGACAAGCAACAGGTATTGAATTCTGATACAAATCAGAGGAGTGGAGTTGGGGATAGGGCAGCAAAGCAAGAGGGATCGGAAATACATCAAGGACAGAAGATGATCTAGAGGAAGAACAGTAGAGGAGGAACGACCTGGGAAAGAAGAGGAACTCTTCTGAATAATTTTGATTCGGCGATGCCCCTCGACGGTGACCATGCTGACCCCTTTGTAATGTTCGCGATGGTCTGCTTGGGCCTCGACTTCCTGTTGTCCTACGGCCCGTTCTGCATTCCGTTCCAACGTATCATTGGACCCTAACAGAATGCAGCTGTTGTTGAACCTAAATATGCCAAGATTTTTCAAATAAATTAATTAGTATTCGGCCTGATTATATCTTCACTCGCTCATGCATGTATCGTATCCTCCCGCGAAGTTGATGCTGCCCGACGATGCTTCTCGTGGTGCCATGGGCCACATCATCCGGTGCATGCATATCTTGAGAAGGATGAAAAGTAGGCATAAAAAATTAAAGGTGTGATTGACCCATTTATAAGAAACAAAAATTGAAGTTCATGATGTCATTATATTATATATGGAATTTTTTGAAGTGTACACATCTATTCTGACAAGAATCAGCCGCCAGACCTGAACTCGTTGTCAAAATCCGCAAGAACAAGACAAAGGCCTTATTTAATTGGTTGAATTTGATTGAATTTTGTGTAGAAAAAATGCATTGGGAAGCGTGTCACAGAGAGGGGCACGTTTTCCAATATGTTACTTTTGATTGAATTGCAGAAACTTGTATAAACTAAACAAGGCCAAATTATCGTCCCAGCTAGCATGTCTCCGAAGCCAGAGCGTGGAAAGCGAACTCCACGAGACTAGCATAACGCCACCCGCCTCCGATCCGAAAGCAGATTACAGCACGACTCAAGCAGTATAGTACTCCCTCCGTTCCAAATTGTAAGTCATTTTAACTTTCTTGAAAAGTCAAACCATCTCAAGTTTGATCAAGTTTTTACAATAAAATACAAACATTTATCATACCAAATAAGTATTATTAGATTTTTTTATAACATATATTTTCATAGTAAATTTGTTCGATGCAATAAATTTTCATGGTCCTTTCTATAATTTTGGTCAAACTTAAAATAGTTTGACTCTCCAAAAATCTTGGAATGACTTATAATTTGGAACGGAGGGAGTATAATCGATCTAACTCGAACAGCTAGCTACTCGAACAAGGCATTGTGCTTATATATCAGGTAGTATATGAGCTCGAATTGAAGAACCGAAGGCGCATGGGCGGACACAACATGTGGACATGGGTGTACACATGTACACCCAATAATTTTACAAAACAATCTTAGTTAGTATGTATATATACATAGAAATACTAGCAAAAGGGTCAGAAAATATATATTGTAGCAAAAAACAAAACAAACAGCTACTCACAAGCAAAGTGACGCTCACTGCTCCCTATGTACTTTGTTGGGCTGGCCAAGAAGCCCGCAACACATCCCCTCGTGGCTTGCACAAGCAGAAGCATCAGTGTCTCTTGTGTCCCTTCGTTCTCCTCCTGTCCAAGATCCCCAATTTCATTTTTTTATGAATTCCTTTTCCTCCCACTGAAGCTAGAGCTTGTTGGCTTGGCATTGCCCCTCGGACCGCAGTTAATTGGCCTGCCGAGCGCCACCGTGCAGACCTACCGTAGCCCGGCCGCGCTGCTTGTTGGTAGCTATGCCTGCGAAGGACGAGGGCAATGGGTGAAGATGAAAACGGTAGGGATATTATCCGTCCGTCTGACCAAGTGGATTTAGACACTAAATGGATAATCCTGTATCCATATTTGGAGATTCAATATCTGATTGTTATCAGAATTCGGGTACTAAAAGTTGCATACATCAATATCAGTTGCATATCCTGTATAGATATGAAACATATATCTATGTCTGTTGCATATCCGACACTTTTTGCACTATCCGTATCTGAATCCGATCCAAGAAAAAAATAAATATATGTATTCATATTTGTACGTATCCGTTCGTATCTGATCCGTTTTTGTCCCTAGCAATAGGCAATGGCATGGCTTCGGCGGGCAGAGATGCAAAGCAAGCCACAACGGCAATGGTGAGTGGAGAGATGTAGCAGGCACTGGCAGGCATGGGGCGGCTGGCCGCCGAGGAGGCCATAGCGGGCGGGGTAGAGGAGGCCAAAGCTAAATCTACAACAAATTCAACAGAAGGTTTGTATGAAACACAAATTGGGCAATTGGAAATCAATTCATTAGTTCAAAAGTTTTAGTCATATTTGATGCAATTAAATATTTCTTGTGAAATTGGTTAATCACTAGTTAGCACTCAATAGTTTCACACCTATGTTTGGCTTGAGTAAAGTGTTAAATAAGAAGTTGCATCATTTTCCTTTGTTTTCTATTTGTTCATGTTGAAAGAGTGCAAGACAATTTTTTAGAGTATATATTCTCCACCATGTAAGAAGAATATATTTTTTCATGGAGTACTATAGAATTAGTAATAAAACAAAATAGAAAATTATGTAATATCTAGAAAATCTCTAGGAGGGTGACACTTGTCTAAATCCTATGATCCCCTTGGCCTATAAATAGAGCATTCCTCTCTTGCCGTGCCATACATCTATGATCATTGTGAAGGGTTGAAGGGCAAGGTAGTAGTGCTAAGAAGTTAGAAGGAAGAATGTGAGAACTAGGCTAGCCACTTTGTGTAGTACTCCCTTGTTACAATAAAGGGTTTTTTCAAATCAAGGTCCTCCCATTAGTAGTATTAGGCCCACTGCAATTTTTCAACAAAGAATAATAAAACTCTAAATGTGCAAACAATTTCATAGATGGGGCTTTAAGCTTTGGAATCAACAGTAAATTTGAGAAACATGCTACCTGCAAATCTTATTGTCGAGCCCAAGAGAAATATGATTTATTCTCTAATATAGGAATATTAATTGGAAACAAATTTTAGAATCAAACCCCACAAAAGAAGGCTACGTAGGATATTTAAGTGTTCGAGATTTTTTTTATTTTTTGTATGGTATATAGTTATTTGGTTAGCCAAAATTTATGTACACCCAATTTTAAATTTCTGTGTGCGCCACTACGAAGGCGTTGGAATAATAGTAGGCATGATCAGTACGAATTGAGGACTACGGTGCTGGCATGTGTTCGTCGCCGCCGTCGATCGATGGATCAGATGAAGCAGCTGGTGGTCCATGGTCGCCATCACCATTGTCAGTCGAGGGAGACGTACGAAGCCGGTGATTCATGGTCATCATCTTGATGATGAGGAGCAGGAGAAGGTGCTACTTGTACATTTGGCGGCGGAGGAGGAAGAGCTTCTACTTGTGCTTGATTGTGAATCTCTTCACGTATGTACTCGGTAGAAGCCTTGCACAGGGCCTACTTGCTCTCAGGGTCCTTGAGCAAGTGATAGCGAAGCTTAGCCTCACTGTACCCCTTAAACACCTTGTGGCAAGTAAGGCCGCGCATTGGCCTCTTGCCCTTGACCCTCTTTTTCGAAAGATTATCCTTGACCCTCTTGCCGAACAGCCCCACTCGGCTGCTTCCCTCCTCGACCTCGTGACTGCATGCATCCGATATTCAACAATTAATTATTAAGTTAACAACATCGTGTCATGCTTGCTGCGTGCTAGTGAATTTAAGTAACGAGATTGAGTAGTTCGATCCCAAGCCGGTCGGCCGTACCAGAATTCAGGGAAATATATCTTGAGGTAATCATTGACCCATTGGTCTGGTCTTTTTGCTGCCGAAGGGATGGTTTGCCCTATGAGTATGTATCATATGCTAAGGCCCTGTTTAGATCAAAGGGAAACTTTTGAAACTTTGAAACTTCACTATTCATCAAAGAGAATTTTACATGCATGGAGTATTAAACGTGTGTTAATAACAAAACCCATTCCATAACCCCCCGGTAACTTTGCGAGACGAATCTAATGAGCCTAATTAGGCCATGATTAGACAACGTCGTGCTACAGTAAACAATCTCTAATGACAGATTAATTAGGCTTAATAGATTCGTCTCGTGATTTTCCGTCCATCTGTGTATTTAGTTTTATAATTAGATCATGTTTAGTTCTCCTATGATTTAGAATTGAAAACTTTCTTTCGCAAACTTACTTTCTAAACTAAACAGGCCCTAAGAGCGGATGAAAACGTCACAAAAACAAGGAATCAAGAAATTAATAGCAATGTACTACTATGTGCTTAGTAATTAAGACGGGCACAGAAGAATGAAATCGGTCGAGTTGACAGTTGACTAGAATACCTTGGCTTGTCTAAGCCTGAGCGTCTGCCTTGAATTGGGCCAAGAGCGTGCCGACGAATTCATTGCCAGTGCTGGAGCCACCGTCAGGATAAACACCTATGATGTGGTTGCGGTAGTAGGACTCGGCTCGACCAGCATCCCTCGGGCTCCTCATTCTGAAGTAGGAGTGGCACATGAGGCTGTCCGCACTGGGGCACAGTAAAGGACCCTTCAATACGGTGGTAGCGTTTTTTCCCCACACCAGGGCATGCTACCCCGTACTGGACGAGAGCAGAGCGCTCCGCGTCCACTAGGAATGGCGGAGGTAGAGGAGGCGCGGTACATGCAATGTTGGCGTGGGGCCCACATGCCTGCCCCAACCACCGCGTGTTCGCGCATGGAGAAGGAGAGGCGGGCCGGAGGGAGGGGCGCCGTCGTCGCCGCACGGGCCGAGCGCCACACCCTGCCCCGCCAGATACAGCAGCAGGGCGTCCACCACGCGCCTCCCCTCCGCCGCCATGCCGCGCCACCCGCCCTCCTCGTCGCTTTGCTGCTGCCCCTCGGTCGCCGCCGCTCCTCTACAATGGCAGCCGCTGCTCCTCGGCCACCCGTCCCTCCTCCGCGACACACTGCCTCTGTCTGCCTCTCCGCCAACGCCCCCTCTTCCGCCTTCCCCTCCGCTGGCGGGCCGCCCTCCTCCACCCTCTCTCCCTCCACCGCGCGGGGGCCGGTGGGTGCCTCCACTCAAATCAGCCGGCGCCACCTCCTACTCTGCACCATGGCTGCCTCCCACCGCTCCATGGCCGTCTCCTCCTCCTCCTCCTCTGCACCCACTATCACCTTGCAAGCTGCCACCACCCCCGCTCACGGTGCGCGCGTCCGTCCTCTGCCGTGGCACACGTGCATCTGTCCTCTGTCGCGGCGAGCGCGGGGATGTCGGCCTGGCGGGCTTCGGTGGCGGCGCTGCGATCGGTAGGTCCAGCGAGCGAGGGAGTGACGGGCGCGCGGCAGAGGGTGGGGATGGAGGGCGAGAGCGAGAGAGAGGGGTCGCGGCGGAGGATGGAGAGGGAGGGCGAACCGGTGGGGTGTGGATAAGGAGAGGGGAAAAAAGAAAAAATCTGAAATGTGGGTCTCACTAGCTGGTAGTTGATATAGAGGATGAGATATAGAGTATGATGGGTGCGAGAAAAATAGATATAGAGTAAAAAATCTCGTTGATAAAGATAAAATATTTTTTTTAAAGATGAAAATAAAATATAACGAGCGTGGACAGCAAAACCACAATGACAAACTCAGGGTGAGTCCTGGTGATGTCCCGGCCGTCAACCCCATCAATGGGCAATGGCGACAGCACGGTTTACAGCTTGTCCCTTGTGAACCATCAGAGTCAGAATCTCAAGTGCACGATCCCACTCCTGTTGACGTAGACAGCCCTGCAGGTCCTGTGCTCCAAGCTGTTCAACTCCAAGTACAGGCCAGCACAGCAGCATTGGGATCGATGTCATAACAATAATGCCACTGATTTCTTACCCTGCAGCTGTCGAGCCATCAGCATCTCCAAGAGCCTGTGCCAGCTCAGGCAGTTGCTGATCCTACAGCAACCTGCACATACAGCATGCGCTCATCACCAACATTGTCAAATTATCAGTTTCCAAGCAGTAACAAGCAGGTAGCGTAAGGAAATTAAATGCAAAGGCCTCAGGCTATCCGCACTTATCGTCTTTTATTTTCATCATCTAAAAAAAATATTTCATCCTGGTCATCAAGATTTTATCTTCTATACCAATTTTCCCGCATCCGTCATACTCTATATCTTATCCTCTATTCCAACAACCAGTCATGGGACCCACGTGTCAGTTTTTGTCAGTTTTTTTATTCCATTTTAACCCCCGACGCCCCTTCCCTCCCATTCTCTCTCTTCCCTCGGCCCTTCCGCCCGCCTCAGCTCCTCCCTCTCCCATCCGGATGCATCGCCCCTCCCCTCTCCCACATCGGCGAGCCGTGGGCCGCCGCCCCCTCCCCTCCTCCCCTGCCGGCGAGGCCCTCGCCTCCTCCCCCGTCGGCGAGGCCCCC
>CM014278.1:47976843-48010458 GCA_004135705.1 Alloteropsis semialata
CTTTGAAATCCATGAAAGGCCAAATTGTAGCTGATTTTATTGTAGAACATCGGATTAATGATGAGCATAATTTAGATGTTGATTACATGGCTTTTACTCCATGGAAATTGCATTTTGATGGATCAGTTTGCAAGAACGGATGTGGCATTGGAATAGTTCTAGTTTCTCCTAATGGAGCTGTTTTTGAAGCTCTTAGCCGATTTGAAGATGAGTGCACAAACAATCAAGCCGAATATGAAGCTCTATTATTCGGATTAGAGATTTTGCATGACATGGGAGTAAACATGTTGAAGCTTTTGGTGACTCATTGCTAGTTGTACAGCAAGTGTCCAAGGTGTGTCAATGCTTGGAAGGTTCATTGAATGTTTATCTTGACAAGTGCCTTGATATTATACCATGTTTTAATGAGTTCACCATATATCATGTTCCAAGGTTTGAAAATCCTAGAGCTAATACTTTGGCACAGCAAGCATCCGGCTATAATATCCAGAAGAAACATTTTCATAGAAAAAAGCCGATGTTTGCTATCGTCGAGGGAGAAGTTCTAGCGCTCGCAGCAGGACCAGACCAAACCTGTCATACCGCTGCGCAAACCGGTCAGACCGGTCCAGAAACCGGTCAAACCGGTTCAGAAACCGATCAAACCGGTTCATCGTCTCTTGATCCAAATTCGGCTGTTGGAGATTCTCAAAACAAAAAGGCCAAAGCAGATGATTAGAGAGCACCCATTATTAAATATTTAAAGAATCCTAGTTCTGGAACAGACAGGAAGATTCGGCGTTTAGCCTTCAAATATACTTTAGTTGGCGATGAGTTGCATCGTCGCACCGCCGATGATTTATTGCTAAAGTGTTTGGGTGCTGATCAAGCTAGAGTCGCCATGGGTGAAGTTCATGAAGGAATTTGTGGAACACATCAATCGGCTCCTAAGATTAAGTGGTTGCTTAAGAGAGCTGCATTTTATTGGCCTACTATGATGGCCGATTGTTTTCATTACTACAAGGGATGTGAAGAATGTCAGAAATTTGGTAATATTCAGATGGTACCTGCTGCATTACTTCATCCTATCATTAAACCATGGCCTTTCCGCGGATGGAGATTGGATTTTATTGGAGAGATACATCCTTCTTCTTCAAAGGGTCATCGCCTCGTGTTGGTTGCTACAGATTACTTTACTAAATGGACCGAAGCCGTTCCTCTCAAGAATATGACTCATAAGGAGGTAATTGAGTTTATTACTGAGCATATTGTTTATAGATTCGGCATTCCACAAACTTTGACTACGGATCAAGGCACATCTTTTGTGTCTAAAGAAGTGCGTGCTTTTGCCGATATGTACAAAATCAAATTGCTCAATTCATCTCCATACTATGCTCAGGCCAATGGTCAGGCCGAGTCTAGTAACAAAACTTTGATAAAGTTGATCAAGAAGAAGATAGAGGAACATCTCTGAAGGTGGCATGAAGTTTTGTTTGAAGCTTTATGGGCTCATCGCATATCTAGGCATGGTACTACCAAAGTCACTCCTTTTGAGCTTGTTTATGGTCAAGAGGCCGTTTTGCCCGTTGAGGTAAATCTGGACGCCTATAGGCTTGCTAAACAAAATAAGCTTTCGGTTGGTGAATATTATGACTTAATGATGGATAACATTGATGAAGTGACCGATAAGCGTTTACAAGCTCTCAAGAAAATTGAGAAAGACAAGATCCGAGTTGCTAGAGCATACAACAAGAAGGTTAAAGAGAAGACTTTTCAAGTTGGTGATCTAGTATGGAAGACAATATTGCCACTTGGTACTAGAGATAATAAGTTCGGCAAGTGGTCTCCAAGTTGGGAAGGTCCATATCGAGTATTCAAGATCAATGGCGGGAATTCCTATATGGTGGACACGTTGCAAGGAGGACGTTTGCCTAAGGCGTTGAATGGGAGGTACTTGAAAAGGTACTATCCAAGTGTTTGGCAAGAAGCATGAAGTGGCACATGACCGATATTTGAGTATCGCCCTTAGAAAATTTAATGGCCGATGATTTCTGTTAAAACATCGTCCTTAGGTGACAATTTTGGTACTGGTATGTTTTATGGTACGCAAGCTTTACCAAAAAACAGGGGGCATATGTTGACAACCAAAATTGGCTCGGGTCAAGACAGACCGGTCAAACCGGTTTGCAAGACCGGTCTAACCGGTTTAGGTCCAGATGGTCCAATGTTTTGAGGATTGCAGCAATTGGCAGGGCATGATTGTTTGTTGTGGTGCTTGGGATACAGGAGGACTACAAGAGTTGATACAAGGAACAAGACAGCAGATTAGACGCAAAGGGGAAGACCCAGAACCTTAACCGGTTTGGGGAACGGGTCAAACCGGTTTGCCCGCTGTAATTCGACTAGGTTTAGGATTCCGAGGTTGTAACGAGTTGTAACTTGGTTTCCTTGCGGGACAAAACCTACCCTCCCTATAAATATAAGGGGATTCGGCCGATTGAGGACACACCCAATCGATTTAATCAAATATACTATTTTTGCCTTTAATTTTCATACCTTTCGAACCCTAGCTTTTTCAAACCCTACTTGCTGTTCTTCCTGCGTCTCTGCGACGTTTGAAGGCATCCTGGGTGGCCTGCCGACCCTAGGGCACCCCTGCGTGCGTTCACCCTGACGGATCCTTCCGGGTGGCGTGCTTAGGGCTCGTTCCCGACCTCTCTGGAGAAACCGGTTTGATCGGTTTCCCTGACCGGTTTCACCGGTTTGCGCAGAGGGGCTGCAAGTAGTTCGTTACGTGCTGCGCGATCTGGCGCTCTCGTGTGTTGACCTAATTCTGCGTCAACAAGGAGACTGGATGAGGAGAGGAGGCAGTGGCGGACACAGCATGTGTACATAGGTGCACAGATGTACGCCCAATAATTTTGCAAAAAAATCCCAGTTAGTATGTATATACACATAGACATACTAGCAAAAGGGTCAGAAAATGTATATTGTGGCCCAAAACAAAACAAACAGCTACTCAGAAGCAAAGTGACGCTCACTACTCCCTATGTACCTTGTTGGCTGGCCAAGAAGCCCACAACACATCCCCTCTTGGCTTGCGCAAGTAGAAGCATCAGCGTTTCTTGTGTCCCTTTGTTCTCATCCTGTCCAAGATCCCCAATTTCATTTTTTTTCATGAATTACTTTTCCTCCCACCGAAGCTAGGGCTTGTCGGCTTGGCATTGCCCCTCCGACGGCAGTTAGTTGGCCTGCCGAGCGCCGCCGTGCCGACCTACCGTAGCCTGGCTGCGCTGCTTGCTGGTAGCCATGCCTGCGAAGGACGAGGGCAATGGGTACGGATGAAATCGGTAGGGATATTACCCGTCCGTCCGACCGAGTGGGTTTAGACACTAAATGGATAATCCAGTATCTGTATTTGGAGATTCAATATCCGATTGTTATCGAAATCCGGGTACTAAAAGTTGCATATATCAATATCCGTTGCATATCCTGTATAGATATGGAACATATATCTATATCCGTTGCATATCTGACACTTTTTGCACTATTCGTATCTAAATCCAATCCAAGAAAAAAATATATTTATTCATATTTGTTTGTATCTGTTCTTATCTGATCCATTTCATCCATAGCAATAGGCAATGGCATGGCTTCGGCGGACGGAGATGCAGGGTGGCTATGGCGAGTGGAGAGATGTAGCAGGCATCGGCAGGTATGAGGCGGCTGGCCGCCGAAGAGGCCATAGCGGGCGGGGTAGAGGAGGCTAAAGCTACATATACAACAAATTCAATAGAAGGTTTGTATGAAACACAAATTGGACATTTGGAAATCAATTCATTAGATCAAAAGTTCTAGTCATATTTGATGCAATTAAATATTTCTTGTAAAATTGGCTAATCAGTAGTTAACACTCAATAGTTTGACACCTATGTTTGGCTTGAGTACATTGTTAAATAAGAAGCTACGTCATTTTCCTTTGTTTTCTTTTTGTTCACATTGAAAGAGTGCAAGACAATTTTCTAGAATATATATTCTCCAACATGTAAGAAGAAAATATTTTTTCATGGAGTACTATAGAGTTAGTAATAAAATAAAATAGAAAATTATGTAATATCTAGAAAATCTCTAGGAGGGGGACACTTGTCTAAATCCTATGATCCTCTTGGCCTATAAATAGAGCACCCCTCTCTTGCCATGCCATACATCTATGAGCATGGTGAAGGGTTGAAGGGCAAGGTAGTAGTGCTAAGAAGTTAGAAGGAAGAACATGTGAACTAGGCTAGCCACTTTGTGTAAGTACTCCCTTGTTACAATAAAGAGTTTTTCAAATCAAGGTCCTGACATTAGTAGTATTAGGCCCACTCCAATTTTTCAACAAAGAATAATAAAATTCTAAAGGTGGAAACAATTTCATAGATGGGGGCTTTAAACTTTGTAATCAATAAAAGTAAATTTGAGAAATATGCTACCTGCAAGTCTTATTGTCGAGCCCAAGAGAAATATAATATATTCTCTAATATAGTAATATCAATTGAAAACAAATTTTAGAATCAAGCCACACAAAAGAAGGCTACATAGGATATTTATGTTTCAGGGGTTTTTTATTTTTTGTATGGTATATAGTTATTTGATTAGCCAAAATTTATGTACACCCAATTTCAAATTTCTGTGTCCGCCACTGAGAGGAGGACGAGCGGCGACGGCCAAGGGGTGCGTGGTTTCTTTTGCTCCTGTCTCACGCTGCCTTTCCTGCACCAGCGAATGAAAAAAAGGCAGGCAAATGCAGTGCAGCCAGCGTGAAACTAATTCTATTTTCTTTTATTTTATTTTAATTTTACCCTCGGACTCGCTCGAGGCATTCATTTCCGCAGCATAGGATAAACACCAGGAAGAAATATCCTCTGCCAGCCAAGCAGAGCAGAGCAGAGACTATCAAAGAGAGATTCCCCTCCTAACCGCCTACTCTTTTTGCCCCACTAAATTCCCTGTTTAGTTTGTTACTAATCACCACCCCTATTAACTTCTCCGCCAAGAAAGCACTCCTAATACACAACCTTTTTTTTTTCTTTGCCAACAGTCCGAGTACATGTGTCAAATATACACATACCTATATGTTATAGTGTTAATTTAATCCTTTGACGTGTTTCTCAAACTTTTTAAGCAAAAAAAATGCTACTGGCTTTTTCCTCCCCTTCCCTTCTCCATCTCTTTTCATCTCTGACGAGGTGGCTGTGAGCCGCCCGCGGCCCAACCTTTATAGGGTATGAGAATTGCATGGCCCAATAACTGCAATAGGCAGTCATATTTGATCTTATTTTGTGGCATTTAATTCTAAATAACACTGGTTCGAATGGATTAAGGTTTCAAACAGATGTTCACATTTGAAGTTCAAAATTGAAACTAGGTTCCGGCCAACCAACAACTGACACTTAGTCCTCCAACTGCCAGCATGACGACCCATATACCCACTTCACATCTCCGATCTCAGTCGTTACACGAATATTCAACTTTTGACGATATGTAGTACTAGTTTGTTTCTGAAGATTGTCTGTTACTGCACAATTCATCTGGAATTTCTTCTCTCTACTCTGCTGATGCCTTGGCCGAGTTCTTTTATTTCGGGAAATCACCAACTGAAGGTTGTGGAGTTCATTCTCCAGTTTTGCTAAATACAGAAGTATACATCTTCCTGACACCGTGGGCTAGGATACCCAGCTAGTAGTTATTAAGACAGTGGATGGAATATTCGTGAGCAGCAAACTTTGTAGCCAACATTAAACTTTAGTCACGAGATTCAACCACGTAAAATGTTTTGACTGATTTTTTATCTGAAAAATATTTACTGGAACAAGACGAACAGATATTATCTCCGTATATTTGCTACATGCCGAGCAGGGGTGGGCATTTCCATTAAAATGATTTATAGGGTGGAATTTCAAAATTAAAGTCAGAGATATTGTGTTTTTTGGAATTTTTGCAATAGTTATGTGGCTAGTACCGAATGCCAAGACATTTGAGCATATACTTCTTTGAGAGTGAAAAATCACCCGTCAATAAATCTTACTATTACTAATTGGAGACTTCTTTTGAAGCCTCCATATGAAGCCACGTAGAATCCTAGGTGGACACTCTAGAAAAAGAGAGAAATCTTAGAAATTATCACAAAAAAGCAAAACACCTGGCCATCAATTGGAACATTCAAATCATCATAGCCATTAGATCTATTATATTTTCTAAAAAATTACCCACCTATGCCATTATGAAAATAGCTTAAAGTAACCCCCTAATCTTCATCTAAATTACCCACTATGCCATTATAAAAAATATTTAAAATAACTTCATAAATTTGCAACTAAATTATCCACTACAAATACCTAAAAATAACATAAATTAACTGTTTTACATCTATATTACCCACATATGTCGCTATTAAAAATAACATGAGGTAATCCTATATTGGAATCCAAATCACCTTAATTCAAAATATACAACAATATAGGTTCTAAATCGTGTATTTTATGCACTATTGGTATATTATATAGTGTTAAGGTATATAGCATAATGTGTATCGTCATTTATAAAAAAAATATATAGGGGAAGTAACGACAATTTAGAATTCTACGTTAAAATTATAGTTCAAACTTAGAGTTCAATAAAAAAATTCAAGGCATACATGTGATGCAAAGTGAAAGTTTAAAGATTATAATTGTGTATGAAAACATTATAGAGTAAATACTAACAAAGATCTATCACAATCAGATAAAAACAATAAGTATATATCTATATAGGTATTGTGTATGAATATTTAAACAAATGAGAGATAGCTCATAATACTTTAGTAGAAATGTAGCCTTAATTTTTTATTTAGAGACTCCGCATTAGTTATCACGAGACATGCTAGAAAAATTAGAAACGTCAATCATGTAAACTCTAATAACTATAGTCATTGGTCTATTATATTTTTTAAAAAGTTAACCACCACTATCATTATACAAGTATTCTAAAATAAATCCTAAAATATATCTAAATTATCGAGCTATGCCATTATAAAAAAATAATTTTAAAAATGATTTAAATTAACCTCATAATTTTTATCTAATTTACTAATGCATATTATTATAAAGAATAACTTAAAATGACATTCAAAATTTGTATCTAAGTTACCCATGTATGTTGTTATTAAAGATAACCTAAACTAATTACCTAAATTTTAATCTAATTATCTTTATGTGTATTCTACCGAAAAGACCAAAAGTAAACTGATATATGATTCTAAATTACGGTAATTTATCATTTTAAGATAAATTAAGGTAAATTATCATTGTTAAGGTATATACGCATCATGAGTGTCACCATGTAGACCATTTATACATGTACTAGCAACCTTGCCCGCGTGTTGCTACAGATGAAGACCGTTATATTGTTTTTCTAAGCAAGTTAAAGTAACTAACTTGCTTTTCCTAATCTGATTGCGGTATACAATGGACTACTCCTAATCTGATCAGAGGACAAGATAAAGCATGTCTAATCCGATCGTGAGATGTATATGACAAACCGCTGAAACGTTCCTTCCTTTGGAAATAGGTAAAGATATATATAGATAGAGATAGAGAGGTAGGAGATAAAGATTGATGGGTTCAGTTAGGATTCTAATCCAATTAGAAAACCGATGCCAACAGTTAGAACCGTGGTTACAGTTCATCGCAATAGGTGGGACCCACCTGTCAGGATGAAAAAAAAGAGAAGCAATCCTCTCTTTAAAAATAGATAAAGATGTGAGGAAGTAATAAAAATATTGATTTTTATGTTAAATATAATATATGGAGGCGCTATACAAAGTGTAAAAATTGTGAATGTGGATGAAAAAGTGTATAGAGTAATTACTAATTAAAAATCAATTTCAAATAGAAAATAATAAGTACACATCTTTATGAGCATTATGTTGAAGTAATGACAAAAATAAAAGAGTAGTAGGTAAACAATTTTGATTATTAGCTAGAAGTTTAATTTTTGAATAGTTTTAAATATAATAGTTTTTAAAAATATTAGCACGTGCGGGAGCACGGGTTGATGGACTAGTGTGATCTAATCAACAAGGGCGTCATAAGGATATAGCTAAGGCTCTTCTTCATCAAGGCAAGATTAAATATTTCTGATCACATGACCTTCGTCTTGGTTGGTGCCGTTTCACTGTCCATGGACGACTTCCTTGCACCTTTCATGCTTCTTCATTGGACACTTGCTTCTTTTTGTTGAGCCTCCTTCCACCTCTTCACTTTTAGAGATAAGCAAGAACAACCGTTGCTAGCCACACACCAGGAGCAGCAACAACAAAAAAAAGTTTTGTATCGCGAGAGAGAGAGAGAGAGAGAGAGAGAGAGAGAGAGAGAGAGAGAGAGAGAGAGAGAGAGAGAGAGAGAGAGAGAGAGGAGAGAATGGGTGGTTCATCAGGGCTTGTGGACTGGAGAGGTCGGCCGGTGAACACCAAGAAGCATGGAGGAGTAAGAGCTTCAATCTTCATTCATGGTAAGCGAGTGGTACTTGCAAATATAGTTTCCTGCGGCCGGTTTCTTTTTAGTGCTCTCCACCACTCAGTATCAGTGAATCTAATTATCATCATCGATGCCGTATAAGTTATATATTGAAAAGGCATCCGATCCGTTGTCTGGTAATCTGAAAGTATCTGTCAGTTCTGTTTTCTCTGCCATCATAGCTTCATCAGGTTTCTGACCTGCTCTCAGATAATCTAAAATCTCGTACTCAATATCACAAATTCACCACATAGTTTATCCAGACTGATTCTTTTACAAGGCTCACATATGACAAAATACAATAATGCTTTCTATTCTATAGCCATCTTGCTACTTTTAACTACTCCGTCTTTTGTTGCTCGCACTCGATGTTGACACCCATGCTTCATCTGAGCCATCATCGGTTTCTCTATCAAGTCCACATGCTAATTAAAATATCTAGTTCCTTGTAATTTTGACTTATTTAATGTTCTCTTTCCCTGCAGCGCTGGTGCTGCTCAGCAACGCAGCCAACATCGCCAACATCTTGAATCTTGTAAGCTACCTGCGCAATGAGATGCACATGGATGTTGCGAGGGCCTCTACCATGGCGAGCAACTTCTTCGCCGCGCTGCAGATGTTCTCCATCCCAGCAGCCTTCCTCGCCGACTCCTACATCAAGCGCTTCTACACCGTCCTCATCTTTGGCCCTGTTGAGATACTGGTGCAAATCGTAACTCCGCTTTGTCCAAAATGATTTGCTTCTATTTTCTTTCCATTGAAATTACATTGGGTAAAAATGAACCTTTTTGCTTAAATTCATCTTCTAGGAATATGATTAAAAGTATTTTTCTTGTCATGTCAGCCAGTTGTGTAGTGGAGGCATTAGTATTGTCGTTTTCATCTTTATTCTCAGACTAATATAATCATATTCCGATTGGATGAATGGAATCAGATCCATCTAGACAAATGCCGTGCATATATTGCTCTGCTCAACAAAGCGGCACAGAAACAAACCAGAAAAAGAGTCATTCTCAATGCAAGTTTTATATGAGTTTCATTCTCATTAAATGACCTGCCACGTAGGCAAAAATGATGACATGTCATGCGATTTATGATGAGAGAGAGGATTTGGGTTTCATGGTGATAAAACCTTATGTACACAGTTTCCAAAACTATAAAACTGGGACGAAACTTCCACTAAGAGCAATTTGTTTGATCTCCACACATTTCATCAACTTTCATTGGTCGCTTGGATCCAATATTTAAGTGATATATTAGCCTATGAATTTGTGAAGTGAAACTTTGTATTGAGAGACCCTATTTCATTCATCTACTCAAATCCTTTTAGATGATATGACACTTTTGGAAACCGCGCAATGAAACCTTGAACTGAGAATGGCGCCTCATGAGCTGACATGATGTAATGATAAACTGGATTAAGTGAAAACTTTCCAATAAGGCTCGAACGAGTTTGTATTTTCTAAAAATGAAAAGAACAGGGCACTTTTATAGCTGATGTGTCAATCTGCTGGTAACACTTAGGTTGTCAACACGCAGCAGTTATTATGTTGTCAATTTGGTTGCGTGATGATTCTGGATCTACACTCCATTTATGGTCCCGCAAAATTGTTATAGAAATGATGGTGATTGTCAAAGGACTGGGACAAGATGTGGTGTGGCGAATCGAACATTTCCCTTGTTTTTCGCAGTGCTTCTGATGATATGCTTTCCGCAATTGATTGGTGTTTTATTATTCCTTGTTTTCATGGTTTTAACTCATATATTATTATTGAAGGATGTTACTAAGTTTCAAAAGTCCCCAATATGATTAATTTTGTACGTCAAAATTTCTGAATACTATTATATTATTAATCTTCAGACTTGACAACAAGTTTCATCAAACAAAAAGGTAAGACAACAAACATCGGTGATTGAAAAACAAGAGATACATTTAATCATTTTAAATTACACAGAGTAAGGAGTAACCACGTTGTGATGCAGGGCTACTTCCTTTTGGCTGTCCAAGCACATGTGCCATCCCTGCACCCACCAAGGTGCATCCTAGGACAGCAGACAACCACTTGCGAGTCCGTCCACGGCTCAAATCTGAGCCTGCTTCTCCTGGGCCTCTACCTAGTCCCCATCGGCGATGGCGCGGCACGAGCGTGCCTTCCAGCTCTCGGCGGCGAACAGTTCGATACATCCGATCCCGTGGAGCAGAGGCAAGAGGCGAGCTTCTTCAACTGGTACACCTTCGCCGTGTCGACCGGTGGGTTTGTGGGGCTCGTGTTCGTCGTATGGGTGGAGAACAGTAAAGGATGGGACCTTGGGTTCTTGGTCTGTGCCTTGTGTGTGCTCCTGGGCATGCTGATATGGATTGCCAGGTTCCCGTTATACAGGAACCAGCTGCCAACTGGAAGCCCTATCACAAGAATACTACAGGTATGTACTGCACTTTAAATTTTGAACCCTACCACAGAAAAAAAGGCCTAGACTGGTTTTCAAACCGGGACTACAAATCTAGCGCTAAATATCTCGGTCTTTTGTTCCATTTGGTGTTCAACCGGGACCAAGCATTTTTTTCAGAAATTAAAAAAAGACCACCCTGCATCCCCGCCCATCCGAGATCCCAGCAATTACTATTCACCACACGTCACCGATTCACGACAAGGAGTGACACTCGTCTATCGAATCCATTATATTGAATCCAGGAATTTCCTAGAAGCAAACAAGCACCCACAACTAACTAGAGGCACGACGGATCCAGGAATCTGAGCGTGATGCTTGGATATGGATAAGTGTGAAGCGAAACTGAATGCCGTTAGGAGTTCCGATGAGCAGAAAAAAAACCCTAGAAGACAACGGTGATTAAACTAAATGGAGAAAACAATTTGATGCTGGTATGAATCAAGAGATAGGGACGATGGACTAACCTGAGAGAGGCCCACGCAGCCAGGCGGCAGCACTAGCGCCCAAAGGGCCAGCGCAGCAGTGGCCCCTGCTTTAATTTGCCCCGGCCAAGGCTGGATGTGGGCGACGTGCGCAGTGGGGTGTAGCCCATATGACCTCGCCTTGGGGGGTGAGCTAGAGAGAAGATAAGGGAGAGAGGGTCGATAGCTAGATGAGAGGAGAGAGAAGCGACGCATGCAAAACACTTAGAAGGATCTGGTGGAGGAATCGGACGCGAGGGAAGATGGATTTTAGTTTGGGTTGGTAACCACCAAATAAGGCTAAAGCCCTCCCTTTAGTTCCGGTTAATGTTATAATCTGATATTAATGCCTAGAGTCCCTTTTTGCCATCCCTTTGTTTCAAATCCTTGCTGGAGTAAATTTCAAAAAGAATTATTCCCAACTCCCATTCCATATCCGAGGTTTGGTGCTACTGCTAGAGTAATTTTCAAAAAGAATTATTTCCATCTCCCATTCCATATCCGAGGTTTGTTGCTCTTGCTGGAGTAATTTTCAAAAAGAATTATTTCCAACTCTCATTCCATATCCGAGGTTTGGTGCTCTTGCTGGAGTAATTTTCAAAAAGAATTATTGCCAACTCCCATTCCATATCCGAGGTTTGGTGCTTTCATTTGAGGTGAGAATATAAATTAAATATAGTGAATTATCCTAACAGAAGAGAGCTTATAATACGTACGTTATCTTTACAAAACGTTACTGTGACTCACTGAATCCATCATCGTTTTTACGTTATTGATATTCTCATGTACTAGTCTATATTAAACCTTGTGAACGTATCATCGGCATTAGGTTCTTGTAGCAGCATATAAGAAAAGAAAAGTTGAATTACCAGAAAACCCCAATGAGCTAAAGCAAACAAACGAAGATGAAGCAGGTGCCCTTGAATTGCTGCATAGAACGGAGGGATTTCGGTAAGTAAAGAACATTTTTTCAGTCCCTCCAACACATTGATGGAATGCAATAAAAAGCTGAAAGTGTCCTCTGACTACGTTGTTTTGCTTTTTCAGTTGTCTTGAGAAAGCTGCAGTAGACACTGGAAAAACTGGTACCTGGTCTCTTTGCAGCATAACTCAGGTGGAGGAGACCAAGATCATACTTCGCATGGTGCCCATTTTCCTCAGCGCCGTCTTTGGATATATTCCGGTGCCTCTGATCCTCAATTTCACCGTGCAGCAGGGCAACACAATGGATACCAGGCTCGGTGCAATTCACATCTCCCCTGCAACACTCTTTGTCATCCCTACCGTCTTCCAGATGGTGATCCTCATCGTTTACGACCGGTTCATTGTCCCTTTCCTGCGAAGAATCACAGGCTACGTGGGAGGTGTCACACACCTCCAGCGCATCGGCATTGGGTTCCTTTCAGCAACAGTTGCCACTGGTATTGCTGCCCTGGTGGAGACCAAGAGGAGGAAGGTGGCAGAAGATAATGGCCTTATGGATGCGACCACAGGGATTCCAATATCTGTGTTCTGGCTGACAGTGCAGTTCTTCCTCCTTGGTATTGTTGACGTCACCTCCTTTGTTGGGCTTCTTGAGTTCTTCTACAGCGAGGCATCCATGGGAATGAAGTCCATCGGGAGCTCCATCTTCTACTGCATTCTTGGGGTGTCTGCTTGGCTGGGGAGCTTGCTGATACAAGTGGCTAACCGAGTAACAAGACACAGCGATGGTACTGGAGGGTGGCTTGATGGGACAAACCTAAACAGGGGGAAACTTGATCGGTTCTATGGGTTGCTAGCAGTTCTTGAGCTAGTGTCTCTGTTTATCTACATGTTCTTTGCAAGGAGGTATGTTTACAGGAATGACCAAAAGGCTGTGGTTGATGGAAATAAAAAGACACCACCAGAAGATTCCATGGATGTGATGTGATCATCTGCAAGTACTTATACATAGATATTGTGAAATACTTATTTCCACAAAATTACTCTCAGGTGGAAATGTAAGAATTATCATCCACTCATGCAAATCGCATTAGAAATATCTAGCTTGTATTGTAAACTACTGTGGGCCTAGTACAGCCTCGTGGAGCATTGTTATGGATTCAGTACAAGTATGATAAAATCTAACATAATAGTTGCTATATGTATGTCCCATTTAACTTCGGTCTGGGACATATAATTTCTTTCATTTATTTATATTACCGGAAGTTACTTTGTTATAGGAGTAAGGCACATTGTTGCCAATATGGATATACTTTAAAGTGAAAAATATATATTTAACAAAGAAATCAACAAGAAAGAAAAGTCAAGAACTACAGAAAGAAAGATGAACTGTGGTTACTCCACATAGAAAGATCCAGCGATGACATGCTCATCGTCGTTACCATTCCACGTCCAGACTGTGTGCTCCTTTCCTTTACTGTCCTGAGCTGCCCATGCCCCAAGCTTAGCTCCTTGAACATATGACAGGTGTCGCGACTTGTGGTCACTGCTGAACCTGCTGAACAAACAATTCATAATGTTACTATTTGTGTGTTAACGGCGAAGAAACTATTGCTAACGCTGAATTGCATCCATGTGCATCAATTGCTTGAGATGAACACTGATAACATACTCCGAACCGTGCTGACATTGGGCCCTGGCTATCTGCTTCACAATCTTGTATATTTTCACCTAATTGTCAATTGTATCGACTAGATTATATACTGAAGTTTAACGACAAGCACTAATTGTAAATACTTACAAATGTTGTAATACACATGGAAATTAATAAGTACAGTAGATGATGAGGACATAAATCTCGTAGATACGCCCATTCAAACTGATGATAAAGTGATCTCATTCATGTATACTTTTTGTAATTTTAAGAATAGATTGCTACCTAAAAATATTAATATGTGTAGTAACCATAGAGATAGTCATAAAATACTTGAATAGAGGCATGGAGGCATAGAGGACCAGCAAGGCACAATTTGCCCTTTTAGAGCGGGCCGCAGGGGTCTGGACCGTCGATACTTAGCGTGTCGAGAGCCTAGCCCAACATAAGACGAAGGCAGACACTGGGAGACGTGATGTGTCATCCGTGCTAGTATGTGACTAGCACAAGTTGGATACGTCAATCCTGTTGCAGTTCAGTAAACACTCGATCTCTATACACATATATAGTCCGATTGGAGGTGGGGGGAGACTAATCTAACAAGATATAGGATTAAAAATGAACTAATTTAAAGGAAAACACATCGTCTGTCGGGGTCCCAAAAAGACTTTACACAAACATTGTAATTTGTAAATCATTCGCCGTATCATTTGGGCATCACAAAAGGAGTAGCATACTAAACACCATTTTTTCCTTTTTTCTATACTAAGGAAGGAAACTGTCATGTTCAGCCAAAAAAAAGAAAAGAAAAAGGAAACAAAGGCAATCCACAATCGCCAACGGCCCAGTAGAGGCCCATTGGGCTCTGTAGCAGCAGTTCGATACTTAGTAAACTGTTGTGGTGGCAACTCCACTTCCTCCTGCTGCAGTTCAGCAAACACTCGATCGCTCTGCTCAAGTGAGGAACCAACAGTAATTTTTTAGAGTTATGGGGATCAACCCCCGTCTTAAAAAGACAGCATCAGTTTACAGCATAGTTGCCAGAGGCAGAAACAAAACCAGAGCAAGGTTTCATACAGGTGTGAAGCGCCCCTGCCTAAGCAGAGACTAAATGTGATACAAATTATCAGTCCCAGGAGGCTGATACACATTTATTCAACAGTTGGTACAGAAACTTACAGCCCACGAGGAAGCGGGCACCTAATACAAACTAGAACTGCTAAAAGGTAGACTACGGCGGTAAGCCAAAGGATGAACCAGACCGGTTCAACCAAGGGATCAGAGTTCTGCGGCAGCGAAGCCATCTTGGGCGGGACCAAACTCCACAGGCAAGCTGGGTGCGGAAGCGACCACCTACTCAGCGTCCTCAACAAAGTCCGGGTCTTCTTCTGGATTTAACAACAACAAGGGTGAGTACAAAAGTACTCAACAAGCCCAATCACACCCACGGAGGGGTTAACACAGAATTATGCACAAGGAATATCAAGGATAAAGCTAAGTTTTATTTTGCCAAAAAGCTAGTTTTAACACATGCATGGGTTGATCAAGGTTCATTTTAGCAAAGCAAACTCTAAGTAACAACTTTAATTAGTGGGGGTTGATCCACAAAGGATCCATCTTTTAAGTGCTACCGGATTTCCCATCCGCCGTAGCTTTTGGCACAAAGCCGAACTCATTCCAAAACACACACTCCAAACCCATCCCAAAACCTTAGCATTGTGACCAAGCCATAACTCGCCCATAACCGTGGGCACGGCTATTCGAATAGTTTAGGAAACTCTGCAGAGGTGTACACTTTCACCACAAGTAGGGTACCGCAACACGATCACCTTAGTGTCAGTGCGGATCCTATCGAAGTCATTACCCACCATAGCCAAAACTGCCTAGCCATCACGAGAAAAACACCAAGGGGTTTATGTCACTAAGACGGCAACCATGTCACTAAGACGGCACTTGGTTTCCCCGCTGCACACCTGCCTCCAGACAACTAACAGCACGGCTAGTGGGATTTAGACTAAGCCCTTGCACCATACAAGAGTCGAGTGGTTGTACGAGTAAAGTGGGTTAGGCAAGATGACACATCACCTCGGTTTAAAACCGGACAAAATGGATATCTCCCAACTTGCTTAACCACAAAGGTACAAGCCTCCTTATTGGCATTTCACAAAGTTATGCCCATCCATTTTATCCACACAGTTTTACTCTTTTCCAAACCCAAAACCCAAAACCAAAACCAACTCACACATTTATCCTTTGATAAAACAAGTGTATAGTCATGATTGAGTAAGGGTAACAAATCCTATGCATTCTAAACCTAAGCATTCTAGAAAGTGTTATCACTTAACAGAGTAAATCATATTTAGTGATAACTGGGTGATCAAGGCATGTCATGTCAATCAAGGGGTGGCTAACCAACCGGGTTTTGAACTAAAGCAATGCAATATCAAAGGCTTAATAGGTTGTGTTTATAAAACATGGGATANTCCAAGCCTGTTATGATTTGAATGTTATTCTGGATAGTATACATTGCCTGGAGCATCGTCATGTCCGCACCTTTCCGGAACTCCTGCTCCGTCTTGAGCTTCCCCGCCAACACCTCCTCCGACTGCTGCAGAGTTGCGTTCGCAAAACGCAACTCCTTCAGCTCCTTGATGTGGCGGTCCCTCTCCATCTCCTTCTCTGAAAAAACAGGGAAGCACTCGGTCAAGATGAAAGGAACAAGGCGAAATCTGAAGACTCAACAAACTACTCAGGAAATACAAGAAGAAGGCCTTACGGTGAAGACTGAATCGATGCTCCACAATGGCGTCGTTCAGGCTCTTCTTGGCGGCATCACGCTGGCGCCTGACCCGTTTGAGCTCCGCCTCCATCTCCGCCGCACGCCGGAGCGCCGATGCAACGTCCTGGGTCTGCCCAAGACGCGACTGCCAATTTCTACAACCACTCGCCAAAGCAAAGAATTCAGGCAACTCATAAAGAAGAAGAAAAGACAAAGGAGACAATTGAGGAGACTAACCGTTGCACAACGCCGAGCGTGGTCGACGGCAATCTGGAGCTCGGCAATAACCGACCCCTCCTTCTCCGCAATAGCGTCAACCCCGGGGACAGTGATGGTTCCCGAGGTGTCCGACTGCTTCTGGAGACCCTCCTCCTGGGCTTCTCCTCGAGCAATGTCGCCCGCGCCTACAGGCGAAGATTGGATCACCGTGTCCACGTCAGGATCCCCAGCGCCACTTGGAGTGATCGCTGTATCACCTCCACCGCCCTGCACGTCGTCGTCCGCCGGCACCTCCACTACCACCTCCGGGTCACGCCCGGCTGGTACGTCCTCCGTCTGCACCGCCCCCGACCCCTCGGCCGAGTTCCCCACCTCAGGCGTAACCCCTGAGGAGGACTGGCCAACAGGTTCGGCCGGAGGAGGACTCGGGCCTTGCGGGACATCGGCTGAAGGAGCCTTCCCACTGGCCGCTTCACCGTCCAGATCGGAGGCCTTGCTGAAAAAAGCACTCGGAAGTTAAAACAAGAACTCGGAGATAAATGATAACAAGAAGAAACGCGAAGACAGACAACTTACCGAGTACTCTTCACCACCGCGACTCGGGGCCGGAAGACAGGGAGCTTGGGACGCCGCTGCGCCGAGGCCGTCATAAGGATTGGCCTGGTCCCCAAGTCGGAGACCGGCCTTGCGTCCGCGGCGGCCTGCACGATCGTCTCCGCCATCCTGCGCCGCCTCTCCTCCACCGAGACGCCCATGGCCCGGGCGTGCTCCTGCTCCTGGAACGCGGCCTCGGACATCGCTTCGTCCTTCTCCTCTTCCTCCACGACGGCCGGGGAAGGACGTCCCGGCTCGTCAACATCGGCGTCCGAACCTGCAGTCGGCTGCTGAGCCGGCTGCGCGTCCGATTTCTTCGCCACCACCTTCTTCGTGCGCCTCCACTTGGGAGGCGGTGGCGGCGTGCCCGCCACTGCATCCTGGACGGAGGGCGCTTCATCCGACAGCGTTGCCGAGTCGTTGTCGGCCGCCCCATCGTCAACGGCCACCGCCCGCTTGGAAACGCCGCCCCCGCGATTATTCCGTTTCGCCACAGCCGCCCGGCGCTTCCGCGGACGGTCCTCCACCACTTCCTCGTCCGAAGGGCTCATAGAACCCTCCGGGTCGCTGGACGCCCATACACGAGGGGGTGGAGGATCCACCGCCTCCTCTGCCCGAGTGCCGCCCTGATCAGCCGGAGGCGCATCCTCCAGCAACACCTTCCTCGGGAAATCTTCTGGGAGAGGGGCAGCAGAAAAGTACTCGAAGACGCGATCCTGCGCCAAAGGAAACGCAAGATCAGACGGCCAATGGACGAAACCAAAAAATTACTTCATGAAAACATTCATAAGCACTCGGAACAGCAACTTACCGGTGGTGGAGGCCTCTTCAGTGAGAAGGGGCGCGGTTGGTGCTTCTCCGACACGTGGCCGAGGAAGAACCCGCCCACGCGCGCCTTCATCTCCTCCTTGCTCACGGTGCGGTTGGCAACCCGAGTGGGATCATCCCGGTCCGAGTACTCATAGCCCGGGTGCTTCCGCTCCTGGATTGGCTGAATCAGCCGCCTGCTAAAGTTGCAGGCGACGCCAATCGCCGTCAAGCCGCCGACGTCCTTCAGCTCCCTGATCAACTCAAGGAGCTCGTCCACCTCCTGCATCTGGGAGGCATCAGGGAGTTCGTTCCAGCAGTCCCTGATCTTCGGCCGCTCTCCAGTGTGGCAGGGGATCGCCGGCGAGTGGTTCCCAACATAAAACCACTCGGCTTTCCAACCCTTGTTGGAGGTGTTGAGGGCGATGTCGAAGTACTCGTCCTTCCGCCCTTGACGCAGCATGAACCCGGCGCCTCCCACTACCACCATCTTCTCTTCACTTGGCTGGGGCTTCAGCCAGTACAAGTATCTCCACAGGTCGAAATGGGGAGAGATCCCCAGATAGGCCTCGCAGAGATGGATAAAGACCGAAATCGCCATGATGGAGTTGGGGTTGAGGTTGATGGCCTCGATCCCGTAGAAATGAAGCAAACCTCGGAAAAACGCCCCCGTTGGCAGGCCAAGTCCCGCCTCAAAGAATGGCTTGAACAGGACCAGCTCGCCGGAGTTCTCCGACGGGAAGTCCTCCCCGGCGCTCGGCCGCCACTCCGCCACGGCCTGAGACGGGAGGATGCTCCGCTCCACCATCTCCTCTAGCATCTTCATGGTAACTCTCCCCCACGCCCACACGGCGCCGGAGGAGGGGACCTTGCTTGGCTTGGGGGCGCCGGTGCTCTTCTTCTTCGGTGCCATAGATCTAGGGGCAGGAGTCTTCGTGCGCATCAACGAGGCTACGCTCCCCGTGGTGGCTAAGACCGTGGAACAGATCTTCGAGCAGGAGCTCTGGTGGCGGCGGAATGAAGAATGGAGAAAGGAGAGAATGGATCTGGGAATGGGGAGATTTCCTCTCCAGACCTAATCCTCGCCCTTTATATCGCGCCTGGATGCCCGAAATTACCACGAGATGGCGCGATTAACGGACGCGGGCGAAACGGTAAAAAGAGCCGTTGGGCGTTCCGCCTTCCGTTACGCGCCGGGCGCCAACGGTAAAAAAGGAGCCCGAGCACTCGGGCAGGGCAAAGAAGTCGGCGTGCCGCTAAGGCTCGACCAGCACTCGGACTCGGGGGCTGGCGCCGCACCTAAGACAGTGTGCCTCTCGGGCTCGATTGGCCCCGAACAACTCGGGAGCCAACACTGCAAATCAAGTGGTGTGCCGCTAAGGCTCGAACAGCGCTCGCACTCGGGGGTTGGCGCCGCATTCAAGTCAGTGCGCCTCTCGGGCTCGATTGGCCCCGAACAACTCGGGAGCCAACACTGCAAATCAAGTGGTGTGCCGCTAAGGCTCGAACAGCGCTCGCACTCGGGGGCTGGCGCCGCATTCAAGTCAGTGTGCCTCTCGGGCTCGATTGGCCCCGAACTACTCGGGAGCCAACACTGCAGATCAAAAGGCGTGCCGCTAAGGTTCGACCAGCACTCGGACTCGGGGGCTGGCGCCATACCAAAAACAGCGTGCCTCTCGGGCTCGATCAGCCCCGAAACGCTCGGGGGCTGACGCTGTGAACACATTACGACGGTTGGAGAAGCGCGGCCAAGCCTTGACAGCTCGGGGCTAGCGCTGCCGAGAAGCTTCCTCCTCAAGACTATTATGCAATGAAATCCTTTTGCAGGTTATACAATTACAATGAAGCCGGTCATACGCCGGTTACAAAGACCAAACACATCAGCCGCCAAGATGACGGCCTGGGGCACTCGTCCCTGCGCCTAGTGCTACATCCGGAGCAAGCTTGGCCCACATGAGCTCCTCGCAAGCTCTCTTGTAGCACCACTGCAGCCGTCGACGGGACAGCACCAACAGAGGGTTGTTAGCGAATGCCTTCAGGTATCCCTTGCTCTACAAAGCATTTCACCCCACATGGCCCTCGTCACACGGGAATGCGGGGGTGAACGGGACAGCACTCAGACGCTAATCAACACCTCAGAATCTTCGCAAGCACTCTTCTAGCACCATACCCTGGAGACTCCATGATCTTTCCCCGGTGGATGAACCCAACAAAGAGCCTCCGGCATGTTGACTGCAAGGATCCTATACCTACTCGCTCCTGGGTGGCAGCTCTCGCTCCCCGGCGGGTATTTATAGCCTCGGATTGCCGGGGGACGGGAGACTTCTCCACGTCGACAGGCGCCTGAGCTCCGAGCCACGCGTCCCTCTTTCTGCCCAAGCTGCACAGGTTACCCTTATCGCCTCTGGCTTCTTTCGACCACGGGAGCGTCCTGTGCGATCACGGGAACACTGTTCCTGACGCTGCGTATCAGAAGCGACACTTCTCCGCCTGCCTCCTTTTTGGCATATCTGACAAAGAAGGAATCCCCCAGGACTCGAATCGCTCGCCAAGCTAAGTATTAATCAATTAACTTCGCAAATTCCGTGAGCTTTGAAATGAGTTGCTAAAGTACCCGGGGAGCACACGCCTTAATCCGTGAAACCTCGACTCTTCCGTACGCCTACGCTCCTACGCGTGCATGCGGCCCAGCTCCCTGCGCTATGGACTACGGCTATCGGGGATCAGGTGCTTAAACGTAGCAGGCTAACTGCCCGGGGAAATTAAGAGACTTAAAAGCAGGAAGCGGAGTTCATTAATATTTGTATCGCCGAGTACTTTCTCCTCTCGAATTTGTGCTTCGTTGCAGGGTATGGACGACCACTCGGCGAGCTCAGCCCTCACGCTCGGGGGCTGGCACCGGGACGACCACTCGGCGTGCTCAGCCCTCACGCTCGGGGGCTGGCGCCGGGACGACCACTCGGCGAGCTCAGCCCTCACGCTCGGGGGCTGGCGCCGGGACGACCACTCGGCGTGCTCAGCCCTCACGCTCGGGGGCTGGCGCCGGGACGACCACTCGGCGTGCTCAGCCCTCACGCTCGGGGGCTGGCGCCGGGACGACCGCTCGGCGAGCTCAGCCCTCACGCTCGGGGGCTGGCGCCGGGGTGCCTACTCGGCGTGTCTCGTGAGACTCCGCCGGTCCTCACGCTCGGGGGCTGGACGCCGAAATTAACGCCGGATGATTCAGTCACATGCTCCTTGACTAACCCTTGGACCGATTCCTACGGAATCGCTTCAAGGCTCGGGGGCTACGGCCAACGGACGCACCTCGCGGCGCATCCGTTGATTGTCTGGCAACCAAGAACAAGGCTACTAACCCTTGGACCGATTCCTACGGAATTGCTTCAAGGCTCGGGGGCTACGGCCAACGGACGCACCTCGCGGCGCATCCGTTGGGAAACGGCTCTCTCTTTTCTCTCCAGTATCACGCGGTTTCGCTTCCAACTGCAGCAGCTCGAAGCTCATCAGATGGCATGACCTCGCCGACTTGTCGCTCAACCACGTACTACTCGGGGGCTTGTCGGGGGTAGACCTCCCAGGGGTACCCAGAAGGCGGATTGGCCCAACCAGCGAGGGGCGGCCCAATCCGAGTGCTATCGGGCCGGTTTGTCGGACTGGGTGGCCCACCACTCGGGAGGCCCACCAGTCGGGCGAACCGGACGACTACGACGGCGCGCGCGGCAAGGAAGCAGGCGGCGTATCCCGCAAGAAGCTCGGAGATCAAGATAAACTAGCCAGAATTATAGGGAAAGATATCTGTAATCGTTATAGGATCGCATCCTTGTATTTCGGGTAGGTTATGATCTCTAGCCGACTTGTAACTCAAGGCAGCCGGACTATATAAGGCGCCTTGAGACCCCCTCCAGAACACGAGCAATCATTCAACCTAGGACAGAACCCAACTACGGAGATCCTTCAGGAACTTCATACACAGCAATCCATACACCCAACACAGGACGTAGGGTATTACGTCATCCTGACGGCCCGAACCTGTTCAATCTTTGCGTCTTGTGTTACCATCGACTTCTGATCCTCGATCTGTCCCTCGATAAATCAACCACGCGGACTACCCTGTGTGGACTGCCGGGCCCATAAATCCGACACTCGGTCAGATCGACCTCCCTGTTACCTTTGGCTCTCCGACCAACTTCCGGACGGAGACCCTCACGTTCGAGGTGGTGGGATTCCATGGATCCTACCACGCCATCTTGGGCCGCCCATGCTACGCGAAGTTCATGGCCGTCCCCAACTACACCTACCTCAAGCTCAAGATGCCTAGGCCGAGGGGGGTGATCACGGTAGGAGCATCGTTCCAGCGGGCTCACCAGTGCGAGGTTGAAAGCTGCGAGCTGGCATCGGCCATCATCGCGTCAACCGAGGAGCTCGCCCCGATTAAGGCACGCCTCGTCGAAGAGGCGCCCGACTTCACTCGCGGCTTGACGTCATTCGAGCCGCTCGAAGGCACCAAGGAGATTGAGCTGGACCCCGACCACCCGAGTACGAAGGTGGCGCGGATCGGAACCAAGCTGTCTCCCAAATAGGAAGGCGCGCTCGTCGACTTCCTCCGCGCAAACGTCGACGTGTTTGCGTGGAAGCCCTCGGACATGCCGGGCATTCCGAGAGAGGTCGCCGAGCATTCCTTGGACATCCGGCCTGGGTCCCGACCCGTGAAGCAGCGCCTTCGGCGCTTCGACGACGAGAATCGCAAGGCAATCGGCGAGGAGATCGCGAAGCTTCTGGTGGCCGGCTTCATCAAGGAAGTGTATCACCCCGAGTGGTTAGCCAATCCCGTCCTTGTACGAAAAAAGAATGGGAAATGGAGAATGTGTGTTGATTATACTGCTCTTAACAAAGCGTGCCCAAAGGATTCCTTCCCTTTGCCACGCATAGACCAGATAGTCCACTCGACCTCGGGGTGCGAAACCCTATGCTTTCTTGACACGTATTCAGGGTACCATCAAATAGCGATGAAGGAGTCCGACCAGCTCGCGACTTCATTCATCACCCCGTTCGGATCGTACTGTTACGTGACGATGCCATTCGGGCTCAAAAACGCCGGCGCCACCTACCAACGGTGTATGCTTAGGTGTTTCGACGAACTCATCGGATCGACCGTTGAGGCATACGTGGACGACATCGTTGTCATGTCCAAACAGGCCGACCAGCTCGTGGCCGACCTGGAGAGCACGTTCGCCAAACTCAGGGCGAACGACGTTAAGCTCAACCCCAAAAAATGTGTTTTCGGGGTACCCAGGGGGATGCTTCTGGGCTTCATCGTGTCCCGCCGAGGGATAGAAGCAAACCCCAAGAAGATTAATGCCATCGCCAAGATGGGCCCGATCCAGAACCTAAAGGGAGTGCAACGGGTCACGGGGTGTCTAGCCGCGTTGAGTCGGTTCATCTCGCGTCTCGGCGAAAAGGTCCTCCCCCTGTATCGGCTCTTGAAGAAGTCCGAGCGGTTCGTTTGGACGGACGAAGCCGAAACAGCACTGAACCACATCAAGGCGGTCTTGACAAATCTGCCGATCCTGGTCCCGCCAAATACTGGCGAGCCTCTTCTCCTCTACATCGCAGCGACTACACAGGTGGTGAGCGCGGCGTTGGTGGTAGAGCGCGAAGAAGAGGGGCACGCCCTCAAGGTTCAGCGCCCGGTGTACTTCGTGAGCGAGGTGCTCGGAGACACCAAGACAAGGTATCCGCAGGTCCAGAAGCTGCTGTACGCCGTCCTCATCTCCAAAAGGAAGCTCCGCCACTACTTTGACGCGCATCCGGTCACGGTGGTGAGTTCTTTCCCCCTCGGTGAGATTATAAATAATCCTGACTCAACGGGTCGGATCTCGAAATGGGCCATGGAACTGATGGGCCAAGGCATCACCTACGCCCCGCGGACGGCCATTAAGTCCCAGGCCCTCGCCGACTTTGTTGCGGAATGGACCGAGGTCCAGCTACCCACAGCCCCTGTCGATCAGGAGTATTGGGTGATGTACTTTGACGGCTCGTTGACTCGGACGGGAGCAGGGGTCGGTTTAGTTTTCGTGTCACCCCTCGGGGTGCGGATGAAATACGTAATCCGACTACACTTCCCCGTTTCCAACAACGCAGCCGAGTACGAGGCCCTGATTAACGGCCTGAAGATAGCTATCGAGTTAGGGATTCGGCGCCTCGAGATTCGAGGCGATTCCCAACTCGTGGTTAATCAGGTCATGAAAGAGTCAAGCTGCGAAAGCGAGACCATGGCCGCGTACTGCCAGGAAGTACGCAAGCTCGAGGACAAATTCGATGGCCTCGAGCTCCAACACATCAAAAGGCGGTTCAACGAGGCCGCCGATGCTCTGGCTAAGAAGGCATCCGGACGGGAGCCCGTCCCGACCGGAATCTTCGCCAGCGACCAGCGAAGCCCCTCGATAAAGCTCCCCTGCGCAGCGCAAACTGAACCGCGCGACCGAGGCTCCGCGGAACGGAGCGCTCCGGGCTCGGGGGCTGGCGAGAACGGGGCCGAAGTCGCGGAGGGGTCGGGGATCGGCGCCGAGCCGACCGGCCAAGCTCTATCCGACCTGCTCGCTCTCGCCGTTGCAACGCTGACCGAGGACCAGGGACCGGAGCCCAGTGCCCCGGATTGGCGGCAACCATTCCTCGACTACTTGCTACGGGAACAACTCCCGACGAGTAAGACGGAGGCCCGCCGTGTTGCTCGGCGCGCCAAGTCTTACGCAATCATAGAGGGCGAGCTGTACCGACGCAGCCCCACAGGAATCCTACAACGGTGCATCCCCTCTGACCAGGGTGAGGAGCTGTTGAGGGACATCCATGAGGGCACGTGCGGCCACCACGCCGCACCTCGCAGCCTTGTCGGAAACGCGTTCCGGCAGGGGTTCTACTGGCCGACGGCGGTGAGGGACGCCACTAGGATCGTGCGCACCTGCGAAGGGTGCCAGTTCTTTGCGAGGCAAACGCACCTCCCTGCACAGGCCCTACAGACGATCCCCATCACCTGGCCATTTGCGGTCTGGGGATTGGACATGGTCGGGCCCCTCAAGAAGGCGCCCGGGGGCTTCGACCACTTGCTTGTTGCCGTCGACAAGTTCACCAAGTGGATAGAAGTCCGACCAATCGCAACAATCCGGTCGGAAGAAGCCGTCAAATTCTTCCTCGACATCGTCCATCGCTTCGGCGTCCCCAATTCGATCATCACAGACAACGGAACCCAGTTCACCGGGAAGAAATTCCTGCGATTCTGTGATGAGTATCACATACGAGTCGATTGGGCCGCCGTCGCACATCCTCACACAAACGGGCAGGTAGAGCGCGCGAACGGGATGATCCTGCGAGGACTCAAACCCCGGATATTCGAGCGTTTGAAAAAGTTCGGAGGACGCTGGGTTGAAGAGCTTCCGGCGGTGGTCTGGAGCCTGCGCACGACGGCGAGTCGCGCGACGGGTTTCACCCCGTTCTTCATGGTGTACGGGTCCGAAGCCGTACTCCTGACCGACCTCGACTACGGGTCCCCGCGTGTCCGCGCCTACGACGACGAGGGCAACCGGACCTCCCTTGAGGACGCGGCCGACCAGCTAGAAGAGGCCAGGGAAGTCGCTTTGGCCCACTCGGCAAAGTACCAGCAGTCCCTACGGCGCTACCACGGTCGGCGCATTAGGGGCCGAGCATTCCAGGTCGGCGATTTGGTGCTACGCCTCGTTCAGAGCAACAAAGGTAAACACAAGCTCTCGTCGCCTTGGGAGGGCCCGTTCATCGTCTCCCAAGTCCTCCGACCCGGCTCGTACAAGCTAAAGAACGCGGAAGGATAAGAATACACCAACACCTGGAACATCGAACAGCTACGTCGTTTCTATCCCTAATTGCTCTAGGCTACCTCCCTATTGTCGTTTAAACATATTCCTTTCGTTTCAAAAAGCGACGCCCGACCCTTGTCCGCTGGCCAAGGGTCGGACGTCACTCGGGGGCTAGCCTACGTCCCCCGGGTCCTTGACCCTCGGCATATCCGCATACCCGAGATTAAGGAAAAAGGGTGCTGGATAACAAAGTGACGCGCACTCACAAGTCGGAATGCCAAAAGGACAAAGGCCCCAGTGGCAACAGTTCAAAAGGCTCACTGGTAAACCGCGTGGCTCGCTTCAGTCTAAGCATACCCTGGCAGCTTAATCAAGGAAACGCGAAAGGCCGAGTGTTAACGACGCAGACGCTTAAGTTCATTACTGAAATGAATTAAACTGTCTAAAAACCAAAAGAAAAGAAAAACTAATCAGGGCGCCCACGGCCCCTCCTCTTCCGCAGTCTTGGTGGCAAGGACGGACGCCAGCGACGACACCTCCTCCTCGAGCGCGACCACCTCCGCCTCCGTCGTGCCGGGAGCGAACCCCTTGGCGAGGTACTTCAGGCCGATTTCCGAAATCGGCCTGAAGTACCTCGCCAAGGGGTTCGCTCCCAGCACGACGGAGGCGGAGGTGGTCGCGCTCGAGGAGGAGGTGTCGTCGCTGGCGTCCGTCCTTGCCACCCCGATGAAGAGCCCGTCGCTCGCCATGGAACGAGCCCGAGCCGGGATGCGCTCGATGTCCGCGAGCAGCGAGCTTGACCCTCGCTCCGACCTCACCCTAAGGTCGTCGAGCACAACGCCGATCACCGTGCGGAGAGCGTCATGCTCGTCTCCTTCGTGCAGCAGCAGCTCCTCGAGGTTACGCGCCTCGTTCTCAAGGCGCTCGATCGTCGCGCGATCCGTCGCCGCCGCTTCGGCCAAGGAGGCGCGCTGCGCCTCGGCCTCCTCGCGGGCGCCCCGCTCAACCTCAAGAGCTCGGCCCGCAGCCTCAAGGTCGCGGGTCTGCGCCTCGATGAGCCGCCTGGCCTCGTCACGGTCCGCCGCCACCTGAGCCAACTGGGTGCGAGTTCCTTCGAGAACGGCGTTGATGCGGTCCCGGTCGGCCCGCAGGCGCTCCGTCTCGCGGACCAGGCCCAGCCTGACTTGCTCCCGAGCCGCCGAGTCCCTCTCCCAGGAGATCAGGACGTCGCTCTTGCGCTTGTCGGCGTCGTCGGCATGCCCGCACGCCTCCTTGACCCACCCCCGCAGGGACTCTATCTCCCGGTTGGCCGCAGCCAGCTGCCCTTCGAGCTCACCCCGCGCATCCGCGCGGGCGGCGGCAACCTCTCGGCGGGCGGCCGCCAGCTGCTCCCTCAGGGCGTCGCGCTCGGCGGTGGTCAAGGACAGACGGCCCCACGAGTCCTTCTCCCGGCGCAGGAAGAGAGACTTGTCCCGGCTGCGGGCCATCAGAGACTGCCGAAAATGAGTCAGAGTCAGAATCAGCTCGGGAAAAGAAGAAAGAGAAAAAACAAATGAAGGAGTGATTACCTCCCCGCAAGGAATGGCGACGTCGCGGATGGCTTCCAGAGCGGAGTTGAGCGACCGAACCGCCAACCCGACCCCGGCACGAATCCGGGAGGCCTCGTTCTTCTCCTCGGCGTCGGGCAAAGAAAAGACGACGTCGCCTATGGCGCGGTCGGTCCAGGTGACGCGGGGGCCCCCGAACTCCAAGGGGTCATCCCCTTGACGGACGATCTCGCGGCCCTCCGGGGCGTCAGCGGCAGAACGGGTCCCCTGACCCGAGCTCGACCCCACGGCGTCCTCCATTCCCGCCGCGGGAGGAGAAGGCGCCATCACCTCGCCCGAACCAGGCAACGGGTCGGTCAGGGCGGCGGTGGCATCCGGCTCGGGGATGACCTCCCCCTCCTCGCGGCCGGCAGCATTCGGGGACGCGACCGGCGTCGAGTCCCTCTGGACCTCCTCTTCTTCGTCCGCCCCCTCCTCGGACAAAAGCCCGACCGCTCGGGCCGGGGGGATGGGATCTTCCTGGTCACGACCAGGACCGGAGGGCACCAGCTCCTCCTCCCCGGGCGCATCCCCGTCTGGCGCAGCCGACTCAGGCGGCACCACGTCCTCCGCTCCGGCCGGATCATCTCGGCCGAGTGCGCGGACTCGGCGCTCGACACCGCGGCGAGCTGCTGCTCGGGAAGAAGCGGGTCGAGCACCCTCTCCACCAAGGGGTCACCCAGGTCGATCCCTCGGCTCGTCGCCACCTCGGAGATCTGGCGCGCAAGCCGCTTGATCGGCGCCAGTCCCAAAGGAGCCGCCTGGCTCCCCCTCCTGCGAACAAAGGGAGGCCTCACACACACACGCCTCGACGGGGGCAAGGAAGACGAGCGAGGGAGGAGAAAGGGACTTACCGATCTGACACGGGAAAGCCCCGGGACGGCCGCTTGGCCGGGGGAGCCGCCCCCGACCCCGACCCTTCCTCTCGCGACCGCTTGCCCCGGTCGCCCCTCGGCGGAGTCCGCTCTCGGGTCGGGGGGTTGGCGCCACGAGGGACCTCGTACGGCGACTGGGTTGGCGGTGGCGCAGGTAGGGTACTGCGGCCACCCGACGTTCCCGTGGCCTCCGGCGCGTCCCGATCGACCGAGGACTCGCGCCGGGGGTTCGGGGAACTCCACCCGGATCTGGTGGAGGACTCCGAAGCGTACTCAAAACCTCCCTCGAAGGAGCCCTGGTCCTCGCTCCACCGTCCGTCTTGCTGGGCGCGCAGACGTCGCTGGCGGTACTCCTCCTCGGCCTTCTCGCGGGCCAGTCGCTTCCTCTCCTTCTTCGCCTCGGCTTCCGCCTTCTTCAGACGGGCGGCCTCCGCTCGCGCGGTTCGAGGCCCGAACGGCCGCGTCCTCAGGGAGCGGGGGCCGAGAAGGTTTGTAGACCAGGGGGTGCTGAAGAAGAAGAAACTCAGGTGGCTCGCCGGATTCAAAAATAAACAACAAAGACAAAAGAAAAACCCCAACGACTTACCGGGATGAGGGACTCGCCCACGGGGCGCATGGCGGGGTGATCCGGCATCGGATACGCCGCGGACTCGCGCTGCACCGCTTCGCGAAGGCGAGCGCTCACCTCCTCATCTGAAAGAGCCCCGACCGCCATCACCGACCCTGTCCAGTCCGCTGCCAGGGTCATCTGGTCCAATCGCAGCCGGCGGGCCATCAGAGGGAGGACGCGACGCGAGTGGCACGCCGCGATAATCCCGGGGCCGGTGACTCCCAGCTCGCGAAGGCGGACGACCGCGGCACGAAGTTCGATCAGGTGTGGCCGGTCCGTCTCGAGTGGGCCCCAATGCCAGCAGTCCGGCCGCCCCTCGATGAGCCTCCCTGTGAAGGCCGGAAAGGGAGCGCCCGGGTCACTCCGCAGATAAAACCACCGGGGGTGCCACCCCTTGTTGGTGGTGATCCATGGGAGCTGGAGGTAGTTCTCGCCCTGGCATGAGCGTAGTCTGACCCCGGCGCAGCCGTGTGGCCTCAGCCGCCCCTCCTTCTTCACCTCCTCGACATGGAAGTAAGACCTCCAGAGGTCGAAGTGGGGGTCGATTCCAAGAAACCCCTCGCACAGGGCGACGAACACCGCCACATGAAGCAGCCCGTTGGGGTTGAGATGTTGAAGCTCAATCCCATAATAGTGGAGGAGCCCGCGGAGAAAGGAATGAGGAGGAAGCCCCAAACCCCGCTCGTGGAAGGGGACGAAGGACACCACATACCCGTCGGGTGGGGAGGGGACTCCCTCGTTGCCCGGCGCCATCCACTCCACAAGGTCGGTCCGCGGGCACAGTAGCCTGCGCCCTACCAGACGCTCAAGCTCGCCTTCGGTGACGGAGGAACGGGACCAGGCCATGGCTGGAAAGCGAGGAAGGCGATGGACAAAGGGGAGAAGGGTACGGGCTTTTTCTTTTGTAGGCGGCGGCGGCGATTCAGGGGACAGGCAAGCGAGGGAAGAAGAAGAGGCCTCCGGCCCCCCTCCTCTCCGCCTTAAATAGGCCGGGAGTAGGCAGGACGCCTCGGGTCTCCCGTCTGCGCCGCGGCTCGTGGGGCCCACGCGGCCCACGACGCGCGCCCCCGATCGCCCACGTCTCCCACATCCCGGAACTCGCGCCCAAGCTCTCTCTCTCTCTCTCCTTCTCTCTCCGAACCCTTCGCATTCCAATCCCCCGCCCCGCTTTTCTTTTCCACCGAGTATGCTATTTCCCTTTCTTTTCCGGCAATCTTATTTTTCAGGGAAGAGAAAACGGTGCTGGGCCGTTCTCGGGCCGAAAGGCCGTGGCAAGGAGCCCGCAGGGGGCGCTCGCGGTGAAAAGCACAAATCGAAAAACAGCCCAAGAGTTCTAAGGCCGGCCCAAGGGTCCGACGGCCGCTCTGGGGCGTCCGAGCGAAGGGGCAGAAACGGGCGGGCCCACTAGAGGCCACAGCCTCGACACACGAGAGCCGAGGACGCCCCGACCTGCGTTCGAGCCTGAGGCTCCCGACCCCATGTATCTCATCGAAGAGAGGCGACGAGCCCCCGTGGTCGGTCGAACGATCATGGGAACTAAGGGGGTTGGGAGCGTTGGGGGTTTTTTCCGAGGTCGGTCACCAGTTGATCCGACGGTCCTCTCTCGGAGGAGGACCGAGGCCTCGCTCGATCTAGCCCGTTAGTAGCTCACCGGGAGCCGTGTTTCGGCCTAAGTGGCAAAACGCGAGGCGTGCCCTAACCTTCCGTCCCGCGGAGGGATTGCGTGAGGGGAAAACGATGAGAAGACGAAACGGCCTCCCTCCCGACCGCTTCGGGGAGACATAGGGAAGCCGGAATCGCAAAAAGAGACCGACCACGCGGTCGCAGAAAAGGTCCAGAACCAACCAAATCCCTTTGTTCATAAATAAGGGTAAAAAGTACATGCGACCGAGGACCGTGGAATAGTACAAACGGATTTCGCCACCCTCGGCGGCGAGGTCGGGCGACGAAAAGCGCGGGGGTTTCGGTGCCACGAGAAGGACCGAGCTGCTGAACGTCGCAGTCCTTCTTGTAGCATCTCTCCGCCCGCCGACACCATGGGGGGAGCTCGGCAGAGGTTCGCGCTGTGGCGGCGCGACGTCGGAGAATCACCACAGACTCCCTCCATCGCCTCGGGACCGACCGACGCCGGCGACGGCATCACATCGGCGCCCAAGGAAGGAGGAGAGGCGCGCCGGTGGCTGTATACGACTCCTGCAACTGCCCTGGTGAGGCACGACCGAGGCCAAGCGCCGGGCCAAGTGGAGGAGACGGCGACAGTTCCACCGACGCACTCCTCCTCGAGCCTATTCCACCACCACCGAGGTAGGGCGGACGGACGGGGGGAGCTGCCAGGGGTAGAACCGCCCTTCGCTTGCGACACCGAGCGGCGCCCCTCCACGCCGAAGCCCCCTAAGGTCGCAGTCATTCTTGTGGCATCAGCAGGCTATTCTCCCGCCCCCCGGGCCAGGGGGACGCCCCTGAGGTGGTTCCCAGGACGGAGATCTCATGCTAACAAGAGAGAGAAGAAGCGAGATGGCCGTATGCCTCAAGAATGAGGGCCGGAGGACCCTATTTATAGCCCAGAAATGCCCGAACCGACCCTTCGATAGGGCGAGGGGACGCGCCACGCGGCCCTTCCTGTAGGACGCCAGAGCCTCACAAGCGAACAGTGAGCTCAAAAAGGATGACATGACGGCTCAAAAGGGAGGCAGAGCAGGCGTGGCGGAAGCACTGCCCGACGCAGCGGAAGCGTGTGCTCCCGAATCGAGGAAAACAGTGCCCCTGGAAAAAGCAGGTCATATCCCGGTCCATTGGACAAACGCGGCGTCGTCCTGCAGGGACTGAACGGAAGTGACAGAAAGCCTCCGGGCGACTTGACAATTCACCTGCCGGCTCAGGGGCTGCAGCCACCAGGCGCGAGAAAAGACAAATTTTACTTCAGCCTATAGGCGAACCATCCGTTCCCCTACAGGCTCGGGGGCTACACCCACCGGGTGCGCTCGCGCGCCCCGGTGGAAAAAAGACAAATTTTACTTCAGCCTATAGGCGAACCATCCGTTCCCCTACAGGCTCGGGGGCTACACCCACCGGGTGCGCTCGCGCGCCCCGGTGGAAAAAAGACAAATTTTACTTCAGCCTATAGGCGAACCAACCGTTCCCCTACAGGCTCGGGGGCTACACCCGGTGGGTGCGCGCGTGCGCACCCCCGAGTGACATCCGAGCGGGCATCAAGAAGGAGCCTACACGGAGAACCACCTGTCCTCCGAGCAGGCTCGGGGGCTACTGTCGGATGTCAATATCCGACCCTCTCACCGACGGGTGGGACCTCACTGTTTCGGGAAGGAGACGAGCGTAAGCAAACCCATAAACAAGGAGGACATCAGATAGGAGGGGGGCCGACCTTTCTCCGCCTCGGCCGACCCATCTCCGCCTTGGCCGACCTGACCCCGCCTCGGCCGACCCATCTCCGCCTTGGCCGACCTGGCTCCGCCTCGGCCGACCCATCTCCGCCTCGGCCGACCTGATTCCGCCTCGGCCGACCCCTCCTCGCTCCGGCCGGCCCCTCCCGCCTCGCCCGACCCTACCTCGGCTCGGCCGGGTCCGTGCCGGGCCAGGTGTCATGGGTCAACAGGGGGGACCCGGAACGAGAGGGGACCGGGAGGACGCATCGCCGCATATCTACCGTGCCGCCTACTAGCATTAACGGGCCACGCCGCGCCGCCCGCCGTGGCAGAAGGATGTAACTGTTCCAGCCGCCCCGCAGGCGCCGCGGAGCGACGTGCACGACCCTAACAAGCTCGGGATTAGGACCTACTCCAACAGCGCCCACAGTGTCCCGCAGGCGGCGGGACTTCTCCAGCAAGCTTCTTATTATTCATCATTTTGTTGAACACGCCTTGTACAGATCTCCCCCCAGAGGTATAAAAAGAAAAATAAGGCCTCAGGGGAGACGGACAACCAAAAAAGAGACACACACTCATTCACTCACACTTAGACGCTCACAGAGACTTGAGGCTTCTCCTCTCTCTCGACGGCTTGTAACCCCTACTACGAGCAACGCGAGTAACACGAGCAGATCGACACTGGACGTAGGGCGTTAGTGCCTGAACCAGTATAATTCCTTGTGTCCTCTCGCGAACCATCCGAGCCTAAACGCGCAATCCACTAAATTTACTAGTTGGTCATTTCTTACACCGACACCTCGCGTCGCCCCCTCCCCAGCGCCGCCCCTGCCCCCCTCCGCGCCGCTCCCTCCCCAGCGCCGCTCCCTCCCTCACCGGCACCGCCCGCTCCCTCACCGAGCGCGCGTAGGACGCGGAGGAGCGGAGCGCGCG
>CM014278.1:48011458-48058439 GCA_004135705.1 Alloteropsis semialata
ATAGAGGCCTGGCCGCGCGCGTGCCTGCCGCCGGAGGGCAGCAGCGGCGTCCGGCTTGGCCGGTGGGGGAAATGGAGGGGAAAAGGGCGGGGGATGGTCAGTGACTCATGGGGATTGCGTTTTGATGCTCGGATTGGATGGAGGATGAATGTGGAGGTACGATTTCGGCAATGGAGGAACTCGGCCCGAGCTCTAGCAATGGTGGACGAAAAACTTCGATTTCTCTGCGTCTGGGCAATGGCGGAGAGAGCTAGGCACTGGAAGTTGGAGAGGGTGAGGTGGAGAAGCTCTGGGGGGAGTGAATTGAAGGACGGTCGAGCAGGGGGGGTGAATTTGGCCAGCGAACCTTGGGTTCTTTTACTATCCTCGATCGTCGAGTATCCTTATCTCACCAGCTCGACGGACAGCGCAGCAACTCACTTGGCATTGCCATGGGGCACGAGTAAAACGTGGACGTGTGGATGGACAGCTGGAGGGGCGACTGTTGGCGTCGACGACGTCGAGGTCGCCGAGGTCGGCTTCCTGGCCGGAGAGGATCGGTCAGACCGGTGGTCTGAACCGGTCTGACCGGTTCCGACGCCCGGCTGAGCGACGCAGTCGATTTCCTTCGATTTTTCTCCCAATTTCATGTAGAAACTTTACGATCGCCCAATACAAAAGTTGTAGATTATAGTTCAAGCTACAACTCTTAGAAAGGAAGTTCTATCATTTGATCCATGATTTGAATGTTGCAAGGCCCTGAAGTTCGGCGAAATTTTGAATTTCAGATTTCGCGAATTCAGTTGTCCCAAATTTCAGCTTACGGGCCCAATTTCAACTGACCTAAACTCCGCTTTTAGTATATAAATTTCTGATTCGTCCAATACGAAAGTTAGAGATGGTACATTGGGCTACAACTCTTACAAAGAGTGTCACTCCTTTTGAGCCACGGTTTGAAAGTTACGGGGCGAAGAAAATGGGTAAAAACCACGTTTTTCAGACTTTGCCGATTTCGTCCAAGTGCTGAAAATCCAAGGTTTTACCCGATTTTGACCAAGATTTTGAATGACCAAACCAAGTTTTTCTTGATCCACATCATCACCATTGTAAAGAGGGTACTTTGTACTCCAACTTTTATATTGGTGGAATTTCAAGTGTTTAGGCAAAATCTAAAGATATTAGCCGCTCGAGAAGGGTAAAAAGCAAAACTCGCAACGCATGAAATGACGATCGAATGAGTTCGAAATCGAATTTCGAATTTTTGTTTGAACTTTCCATACTCATTTGAGTTTATATACATGTAGTTGACATTATTTACGATATTTTGGTATAATTTTTGTATTTTGACTATTTTGATTATTCTGGTTGACTAAGTCAACACATACACACAATTATGCACAAACACCACAATTATGAAATGATGCATGTCATAATAAGTTTAATTAAGTTAATTAAGGGTCTTAACTACATTAGTGACACCGGGGTGTCACACTATGGCACTGATCTTATCAAGGAAGTCTTTAAGAGTCCCCACTTCAGGTTTCTGCAAACAGTAGAGTTTATTGGCTCTATCACTAAAACAGTTAAGCACCACATGAATGCTTAGTGTGGACATGGATTAAGACAAATCTGTGCAGTTAATCAGTAGATAAACAAAATCACATGACATGAACCTTGTGTCCCTAATTAGGCCCAAGATCATCGTGCTATTATCGTGTATCAATGTACAACAATATTGAATTGACAGCTATTGCCATGTTAGTCAATCCATTTTGTTTAAAACAGATAAGGTGGTTAATGCTATCTTACTCATTAGTCAACTGGAAAGCCAAGAAATTTGTTGATCAGGGTGACAACTGGTTTGCCATCCCCTGGCACATAAGGAACTAGTGTCCCTAGGTCCATTGCTTGGATGGTGTCTCCCAATGTTTGTGGGCGTGCACAGAAGAGGTGCTTTCTTTCAGCCAGTTCCTCTGCTAGCTCACTCTGGTGATTGTCCATCAAATCTTCGTTTACAACAACGATTAGAGGTTTGCCAAGTCGTAGCGTCTCAAATATGCTTCCTGAACCTGCAACAGAGTTAAATCTTGAGAAACTAAAACAATAAATAACATATACAGACAAGATATTCCACACACAAAATCAGTCAATCATAAGATTTGACATGATATTCCACCTTCTTGCTGAAGACATTCAAGTGATGCACAACCACTCAAGTTGCAGCAGGACAGCCATGCTGATTGCTTTTAGCATTGAACACTTAAAACCGATACTACAAAGAACTTATGATACATTGCTGTAGAATAGTACTTACTACTTCCTCAAAAGAAAAAGAATAGTACTTACGTAAATGAAAAACTTTTCTATTATAACAAAAGACAGTGCACTGCACAATGGTAAAAGTGAAGACAAATTATAGTTGCACCTAAGAAAGGTGCTTCAACGATGTGCACACCACTGCGGTGCCCTGCTCCATGCCATTACTGCTCTGGCATCCCTGCTCAACGAGCAACCATGAGTATGCCAGCAGCTATTCTCTCTCCCCCTCCCCTATATCTATGCACCATGAATGGCAGTAGCTATTGAGCTGAGATGGTGACAGAAGCTGCAAGAGAGGTTAAGCATTGAGTGGTGGTTGACGGGGATCAAATTGGAAGGAAGAAGAAGATTATCATAGAAGGAAGACGCTGCTTCTCAAGTTCAGTTCACCTGGACCGTGCTTTCACGATTAGCTTAAATGGAGAGGGCTCTCCACGTAATCTCCTCCTTTTATAAATGATATGGCCTCTATGGTAACCGAGTAACCTTTTTATGATTCAGTCATGACTACACTGGTGGTTGTAGTCCTTCACCATTTACTGATTTTCTTCCATCTTTAAAGGATATGGAAGGTTCCCAAATCTCAATCAATCAGATAATATGAAACAGGACATGGTGAAAAGAGATCAGGTCCAAAGCATATGATAAACTGGTACATACGTTGGAAGAGTTTAGTAGCTCATCATTATAAAATACAAAAATAGAAGAATGACGCTTCATTTTTATATACATATTTTCAGGTCTATCATAATATTCTAGCTGAAAATTGTTGGGAAAAAGTCTATATAGGCCCCCAAACTATGGCAAGTGGAACACATGACCCCCTAATCTTTAAAACCAGAATTCCTACACCCTAAACTTTTGCAAACCAGATATTTAACCCCCTGGAGCTGTTTTGCTTAGCTGGATCTCCATGTCGACAAGGATAGACACCGTGGTACTCGGGCCCGCTCGAGAGGTCCATCGTCTCCACAGCATTAGCACTATCTGCACTGATGGCCCTCAGTGACGGCGCCACCCGGCCGGTGCCCATGCTCTCCATCTCCGGTGACGCCCTCCTCCACCGCTGCGCCGCCACTGGCAACTCCGACGGCCTCCTCTTCGGCCGCGCCTCCCACCTCCCTGCGCCGCCAGCTTCCCTCTCCGCGCTGCCCGTCCCCGCGTTCATCTCCCTCTCCCACCCCTCCGCGAACACGGAACGAGGAGGATCAGAAGCAGCTGCTTGACCACCAACGGCCGCTGCGGCGGCACATCGGTACCCGACGGCCTCGTGGGCTGAGGAAGCGGTGCAGGTCGGGGGCGCTAATCGATTCTACTGTGTGCCGTTCCTCATTTGAGTCCAACCCCGACAACCCCAAGATCCACAACATCAAGCACCGGATCATCAGGCATGAGCAGATCGAAGGTCAACACCTACATCTCTCATCTGGTGGATGAATACCGCAGACATCAAAGTCAGGTAAGCTTCCATCGTTGCCTAAATTCTGCTGGATTAATTTCCCATCTGATTCTGGACTGCAAATGCATAGAGAACTCTGCAGCCTTTTGCAATCAAGCATTGTGATTGTGCTCTGACTTTGGAGGGTGCTGAATTTCTGCAGGAGACCAAATTTGAGGCATATGATTGCATATTGTTCGGGACGCACGCCTCCTCCGTCAGGAACCGAACCGGAGCGCCGTCGCGATGGCCTCAGTGGTCACAGCAACTCAGGACACAACCCTGCCACGTGCCGGAGGTCCGCGGGTGGCACCCGCCGCCAGCTACACCTCCGCGGCATCTGCAACGGGCAGCGACAGTAGCGCGGGCTCCGGCACGGGCAGCAGCAACGGCAATGCCTCGAGCAAGGGAGGGGGAGAAGAAGAGGGGCCTTGCCCACCTACAAGCGGGACCCACCTAGCAGTTTGTCCACGTTATCATCCCAGTCTAGCATCCACCATGGCAAAACCTCCTACATGGCATGCCAACTCAGCAAAACCACCCTGCAAAACCACTTAGGGGGGTCATTTACATGGTTTTGCAAAGGTGAGGGTGTTAGAAACCCGGTTTCGCAGTTGAGGGGGTCATGTGTCCCATTCACCATACCTCAGGGGGTCATATAGACTTTTTCCAAAATTATCGGAAATTCAATAGTGTCCAACAGGCAGTTTCAAGCTTTTGTCAAAAAAGATATAAATTGCCATGAAAATATTCTATTATCTTTTATTTTCCACTAACAGGAACTGTACAATTACCTGCATGGCTGATAACTAGGGAAGCTGTTCTCATGTGATCAGCAATGCTTGGTGAAAATGTAAAATAATCAATTTGAAGGGTTGCATCCCCTGAGACCTGTATTCCAGAATAGATAAATACTATTGTTTGTATTATAGAATTATTGGAAGCCAATTCATGAAATACCCTAATCACCATCTACATTTTTTCTTCTGGGAAACAGGGGACTACATGAACATTTCAAGTAGCGTGTAGCAATTGTTACTATGAGTTAAAATGCATGCTGTTAACATGAATCATATAAAAAAGGAAAAGCAAGGTTAATACGATAAAAGCAAGCAGCTGCTGAATCAAGTTGGATGTATGACAAAGAAACAACATCGTGATCAAGACAGTGGAGCCAGTAACTATATGCTTGTTTTCTTAAAGATAAAGTAATAATTACTGCTCAGAAAACATCAGTTAACGCACACTCTGTTTTCTTAAAGCGACATTTGTTTAAAAAGAGTCTTTGTCTTAAAGCATCAGAATCATTATTTGCATAAAACATTTCACATGATACTAATTTGCATAAAATTAAGTTTATCTCTTAACTTGTGGAGTATTTCTAGTTCACCTTTTCAGTCACTTAGTGTGATTTAACAAATCAACAGTTATGTACTAATCACAAATGAATATTCCAAAAGGAGTAGAAATTGTCATGCATGCATACTTTTTTTTTGAAAACTGTCATGCATGCATACTAGACAGGAATTATATTTTGATAATCTACTATAAAGTATAAGCCAACCAACCTTAGATGGAACATATGTTCCTCGGCCCATTTGAATAAGAACATCAGTATAACCCTGTTGCAATAAAGCCTTTTTCACTTCTGGAGAATCTACCGCCATGATAAGAGCATCAAAACATGTGGTCCCCACAGTGACAAACACCGTCCGTCGTTCTCTACCTGCCATCTATCCCAAAACAAGAAGTAAGCTGTGTGTACATATATATATATTTTTTATGCTGCAAAACAGAATATAAAGAAAAATGGAAATTAGACGGTGCAAAGTTAATTAAACTATAGAAAGAAGACAAATACGATATACTCAAACTGTTTGTTCCAACAACTACTTTTTTTTAGTGTAGTCGAAATCATAGCAGCAAATCTTAATGCAACAAATGATCAAAAGCCAATTCCTCAGTGAGATCCAAAACATATGTGAACTGGTCTAGTTCAAGTTTGAATAGGACATTTAAAGAGGGCTCATAACCACAAGAACTACATGAACACACATCCATAGTTGTTACTATAACCTGTAATTTCCTTCCTCCTCTTGATTTTTACTAAGGAATCAAAATGTCAATTCGAAGTTTTATTGTCCAGTTTTGTCCAAGACTGTCTAAAATTTTCGTTTTTGGATTTACATGGGATCTTTTGCACCAGATATTTTTTTTTAGACAAAAGGCACAAAGCCCAGCTTTATATAAAGCAGAACTGAGAGTTAGGTGCTGGGGGTACCAGCTTTACAAGCATAGTTCGAAATCAAAGGAAGATCACAAAAGAAACCAAAGGAAAGGTCTTCCTAAGACTTGCATCTCTACGCCCCCTCTAGCAAAACACCAAGCAGATAACAAGGAGTTTGAACATCTAATCACCCTCTAAAAAAGATAAATCAAGCCCAACTGGGATTGGTAGGTCTTCTTCCTCTCTAGATACTTCTAAGAACGACACAGATGTCCTGGTGAAATCTTCTGGTTGATCAGCTGCACTCCACTGGTGTAGTTGCTGTTGGAGCTTTGCTACCATAGATTCCAGGTGTAGCCTTCCCTTTTCCTTGCATAGAACCTTCCAACTCTGCAAAAAGGAGATCATACGATATACAACATTGTTAGGAGAAGAGGTTACCACATTATTAAAAACGAAATCATTTCTTGTTAGCCAGAGGCTCCAGGTAAGCCCCGCGAACAGGATAATAAACGCTTCTCTATCGGCTTTGCTATCTGTAATGGAGATTTTGCCCTGAAAGCTTTCCACAGAAGATGGTGGATTATCCCACTCAAAAGCATCTCTCCAAATACACCAGGCAAATTGCGCCAGATGACAAGTAAAGAGGATATGCGTTGTAGTTTCAGTATTACCACATAGCTTACACTCTAAGTCCCCAGGCCAGTTGCGTTTGACTAGTTGTTCAGCAGATTGTAATTTATCATTGCAAACTTGCCAAAGGAAGAATTTGATCTTTAGGGGTAGTTTTGCCTTCCATATAGTCATCATCCATTTATTTTCGAAGCCTGTGAAAGATAACTCTCTATACAGGGATTTGGTGGAAAACTGTCCAGATTTCTCAAGGCACCATGATACTGTATCTTTCTCTTGGCTAATGGAAACTTCTGTTAGGATTGTAAGGAGATCATTCCACTCTTCTCTTTCTCTCTCTCCAAAGTTTCTTCTAAATGTAAGATTGATTTCACCATTGGCTAACACTCTAGCAACAGACCAATCCTTTTGGAAACATATCTCAAAAATGCTTGCAAATCTAACTTTCAAGGGACATTCACCAGTCCAAACATCCCACCAGAATCTGATTTTATTGCCATTTCCCAATATATACTTGAGGCCTCGTAGGCAGACCTCTTTAACCTCTTGTAGACCTTTCCAAAACTGCGAGCCTCTCTTATCTTTCTTTAAGAAAAAACCAGTCTCCCCCAAGTATTTATTTCTTAGTAGATTACAGCATATAGTGTCATCTCCTCTCTCTATTTTGTAAATCCAATTTGCAAGAAGGCACTTGTTCATGATCCTTGTATCTGTGAAACCAAGGCCACCAGCTTCTTTTGGCACAGCTAGAGCATTCCATTTTGCCATATGATACTTCTTTTTCATATTATTCCCATGCCAAAAGAAATTTGATCTAGCAGCATCTATATTTTGATGAATTTCTCCTTGTAACAGATATATTCCCATTGTATATATAGGGATTGAACTAAGGCAGGATTCAACTAAAATCATCTTCCCGCCATTGGATAGATTTTGACCCTGCCAGGTTGGTAACCTTCTCTCTACTTTCTGGTATACATATGCAAGGTCAGAGACCCGCATATGGGAGTCATTCACCATGATACCTAGATATTTCATCATGTGAAAAGACATCTATCAATGACTGCAGAGATACAGTAGTTAATTGCTACAATTCTGGCAAAGATACAGACATACAGTAGTTAGCAGGTGCATCTATCTTTGCTTGGGCATGTGAAAACTGCAGAGCAGATTTTGTACGCATGCACAAATTTTAGTGTGGTAGTCCTGCTAACAGAGCTTACTAATCGTAATCATTTAGATATACAAACAGCGAGTTCCTTCAGTGGGCACCGCAACTGCAGTGTGGCCTGAGATCTCGTGCGCGCTGAAGAGGATGATCCTATTCCTAACTGACCCGTGGATGGATAGCCGCCGGATCAGACTGCTACGGTACCACATAATAAGCTGACTGCAAACTGAGACCCGGATTTGATTTACTCGCAGCCTATTCGGCAGAGAACAGAACGAAGTTATAGTCAACTAATCCAAGCGAGATAGGATTACTCACTGTCACCGATGATGAAGGACAGATCCGAACGGATCTACCCTTCCCACGCCGTCCCAGTTAGGGGCCAGGAGAAGAAGACGGCGGCAGCGGCAGCGGCAGCGGCAGCGGCAGCAGATTACTCCACGCCGGCCGCCGCGCCCCCTGTTTCCTGAAGTCGGAAGGACCGGAGCTGGAGGAGAGGTTTGGCACTTGGGCTGAATGAAACCGGAACGCAAGGAGGCTTTTTGTTTCTTTCTTGATGAGAGACGCGCAAATGGGCTGTTTGGAGTAGTATGCAGAAGTCCAAATTATTTGTGCATGATATTTAAATCTCATGATGTTTTTTTTTTGAGTAAAATGCATGGCCAGTCTCTAAACTTATCCCGAAGTGTCATCTAGGTATTTTAGATTGTCAAACTTGTCATAATGTATCACACATGTCTCTAAACTCTCAAAATGCATCTTCACGTTCTTAAACTTGTCCCAAGATGCCATATCGCTAAACTCTCAATACGCATTATCAGATCTGTCAACTCATCACGTCTGTCATCACAAATTTGGAAACTTAGGAAAATTTATTAAAGAGTTTAGGGACCCACATGACACCTTGAGATAAGTTCAGGGGTTTCAATATGCATATTGAGAGTTTGAGTACTTGAATGACATACTAAAACAAGTTTGAGTAACTAAAAATGCATTTTGAGAGTTCGAAGACCTAGATAACACGACACGACAAGCTTAGAGACCACCCATGCATTTTATTTTATTTTTTTGAGAGGGAGAGATTATAGGTTTCGTGCGTGAGAAAGAAAAAACTTCGCATCACATAGAACTACGACTGAGAATTCCACGCTGGCCTTTTGCAAATCATAACACGTTGAGTTGTGGCAGGGACGACCGAGCCATGTCTCCATCGTGGCGTCAACCACAGACTTTCCCAAGAGCAAAGCACACGGGTAGAAGGCGAAATGAAGTCAAGGAGGAAGCCATTCCTCCGTCACGAGCAGCCATGCCAGGCTCGCGTGATCGGCATTTCTTCGTAGTTCAGACCTCGAAGCAGTGGGTGAAATACAAGCTCGCGTCATCACATGATCATTGCACCATCTAGCTCCATCAATGTTAATTAGTTTGACCACTGTCGCTCTGATTTTTTTAATACAGTTACAACGTGAAAAGGAGGAGGTTTTGAATGGTGAATAAAGTTGGGTTAACGCTTGAAACACACAGCAGTGACTCAGTGAGGGAGAGTGTGGCCGGCATGCCAGAAGGAACCGTCACACAGGCTCACAGAGTCACAGGACTTTTCCCGGCGGCCGGCAGGCCCCTCTCCATGAAACCCCCAGGTCCCTCCGCCGCCGAATCCAAGCTCCCAGTTCACCAACCCAAGCACCCAACAACCAGGTCAGGGCGGCGGCCAGACCAGACCAGACCAGACCACCAATTTGCCCCCACCAACCAACCAGCGTCTCCCAACTCTGACCACGACCCCCCACACACGACACGATCCAGCACCGGCGCACGAGCCTCCAGCGCGCGCCCCGGCTCGCCACCCTATCCCGCTTCCGTTCCGTGCACCTCCCCTCCGCAACCAACCCAGTTTCCCTGCCCGGCGCACACGGGTTTCACCTCAAAACCAAGGAATTTCAATTCAGCCGCGTCGCCTCGTACCGGCACCGCCACGTTTTCCCACTGCCACCAACCCAGCTCGGCGGCCGGCCCCGGCGTCGTATAAAACCGCCCAAACCCAGCAGCGGAGCAAGCAGAGCCGCCGAATCCAACGCAGTAGAGCATCCCTACAGCAACAGCAAGTGATCAGCAGCTGCTGCAGCGCCCAGCAACTGAGCAACAGCAATGGCGGTGTCCTTGGGCAGGGTGGCCGTCGCCACGGTCGCCGCATCGGCCGCGCACTGGCTCGCCCGCTCCTTCCTCCAGTCCTCCCAGCAAGCCGCGCTGGTCCTGTTACTCCCGGCCGCCGTCTTCCTCGTCATCGCCGCGACAGGCCGCGGGAGCAGCGCCTCCACCAACGCGCCGCCGCCGGGCCCCGCGGCCGTGCCGGTGTTCGGCAACTGGCTGCAGGTGGGCAACGACCTGAACCACCGCTTCCTTGCGCGCCTGTCCGCGCGGTACGGCGCCGTGTTCCGCCTCCGCCTCGGCGTGCGCAATCTCGTCGTCGTCTCCGACCCGCGCCTCGCCGCCGAGGTGCTCCACACGCAGGGCGTCGAGTTCGGCTCCCGCCCCCGCAACGTCGTCTTCGACATCTTCACCGCCAACGGCGCCGACATGGTCTTCACCGAGTACGGCGACCACTGGCGCCGCATGCGCCGCGTCATGACGCTGCCCTTCTTCACCGCGCGCGCCGTGCAGCAGTACAGGGCCATGTGGGAGGCCGAGATGGACGCCGCCGTCGCCGACATCGCCGGCAGTGATGCGGCCCAAACGGCCGGCTTCGTGGTGCGGCGCAGGCTGCAGCTCATGCTCTACAACATCATGTACGGGATGATGTTCGACGCGCGCTTTGGCTCCGTGGACGACCCCATGTTCGTCGAGGCCACGAAATTCAACTCCGAGCGCAGCCGCCTCGCGCAGAGCTTCGAGTACAACTACGGCGACTTCATCCCGATCCTGCGCCCCTTCCTGCGCGGCTACCTCAACAAGTGCAGGGACCTGCAGGCCAGGAGGCTCGCCTTCTTCAACAACAACTACGTCGAGAAGAGGAGGAAGGTCATGGACGCGCCGGGGGACGACAAGGGCAACAAGCTCCGGTGCGCCATCGACCACATCCTCCAGGCAGAGAAGAACGGCGAGATCACGTCGGAGAACGTCATCTACATCGTCGAGAACATTAACGTGGCCGCCATCGAGACCACGCTCTGGTCCATCGAGTGGGCGCTCGCCGAGGTCGTCAACCACCCGGAACTGCAGCGCAGGGTCCGCGACGAGATCAGGGAGGCCATCGCCGACGACGAGCCCGTCACCGAGTCCAACATCCACAGGCTCCCTTACCTGCAGGCCGTGATCAAGGAGACGCTGCGCCTCCACTCCCCCATCCCGCTCCTCGTCCCGCACATGAACCTCGAGGAGGCCAAGCTCGGCGGGTACACCATCCCCAAGGGATCCAAGGTGGTGGTGAACGCCTGGTGGCTGGCCAACAACCCGGAGCTGTGGGAGAAGCCCGAGGAGTTCCGGCCGGAGAGGTTCATGGGGGTGGAGAAGGGCGTGGACGCAACCGTCGGCGGGAAGGTGGACTTCAGGTTCCTGCCGTTCGGCGTGGGCCGCCGCAGCTGCCCCGGGATCATCCTGGCCATGCCCATCCTCGCGCTCATCGTCGGCAAGCTCGTGCGCAGCTTCCAGATGGTGCCGCCGCCCGGCGTGGACAAGCTCGACGTCACCGAGAAAGGTGGCCAGTTCAGCCTGCACATTGCCAAGCACTCCGTCATCGCCTTCCACCCGGTCTCTGCGTAAACTGCCACTGCCAGCGCTGCGGATCATTTCGATCTGCATATGAAAGTTACTCTAGCTGCAAAAATGATTTTCGTTTTGTTCTGATTGGTATACGAGTTACAGAGTTACAGTAAAATGTGGAGGCAAGTTATTTTACAGAATTTATTTTTTGAGTTCCTCAGAAATGTGATCTCAAAATTGAAATGTGGAGGCAAGTTATTTTACAGAATTTATTTCCGGGTTTCTCGAAAACGATATCTTCGCTGCGCTGAAAAGTCTGTTGCGAAAATCAACAGACTTTTCAGCGCAGCGCAGCGAAGCGAACCATTTTGGTAGTTTATAATAAAAAATAAAATGAAATAACGGCCACCCTGTCGTCGTCAACCATCCAGAGTATATTGTATAGCGCCATAGCGGTATAGCCAGATGTTAGTATCTTATCTTATTATTACTAATTGGAGACTCCTTGTGAGGCCTCCAGGTGAAGTCACCTAGAATCCTAGGTAGGCACTCTAGAAAAAAGAGATTCTAAAAATTCTCACGAAAAAACAAAACATTGAAAGGTTCTTGATGTCGCCTAGAGGGGGGGTGAATAGGCGATTCTGAAAATTCAAACTAAAAGCAGCGGATTAAAGTACTTGACCCGGCTCAGCTCAACTCGGCTCAGCCGGGTGCCACCCAGCTCAACCGACTTGAACCTGGTTCAGCTGGGTCAGAGAGTTTGACTTGAATTAAATTCAAAATCTAGCCAATGAAATTTGAATCTATGATTTACCACAGCCTTGGGAGGATGTATACTTGTAGATCCGTGGGGTACCTACACTCAAATAGCTCTAAACAAGTAGATCGAGTGAAGAGTACAAAAGTCAACTATGAACACAAGAACACGAAGAACACAAGAACACAAGTTGACACAAGATTTACTCCCGAAGTTCACTCCCACAAAGGAAGCTACGTCTCCGTTGAGGTGCCCACAAAGAGCTGGGTTGTCCACTAACCCTTCCCTCTCCCAATCGACCACAAAGGAGGATTGAGTGACTTACTATGAAATCCTCCACGAGGATGGGCAATACAAACGTCCGGGGCACAACCACACAAAGTTTGTGTGCTCCACGGCGACGCCTATGCCGTCTAGGAGCAAGCTCCAAGAGTAACAAATCCGAGGACGAAGCTTGAAGATGCCACCAAAGCTCAAGAGATGAAAATGGAGCTCAAAGGATGGGAATGGAGCTCACTCAAGCCTCTCACCAAGAACTCTCAAATTCCCACTTCAAATCTTGCAAGATTGGCTCAAGAGCGGGGAGGGAGAGGAGCAAGGGATGAAGAATGAAGCCTTGGTTCAGTTTAGGTGAGGGAGAGGCAAGAGAGGGGAGAGAAAGGAGGTGGAGGGGTATATATATTCCCACCCACCAAATAGAGCCGTTGGTGTGCTGGACGCACAAACCCGGCTGAGCTGGGTGCCACCCAGCTGAGCCAGGTCGATAAATAATTGCTGCAGTTACAAGACAGAGAGGCTCACTGGGCTCAGCCAGGTCCAACCCGGCTGAGCTGGGTCTAATTAATTTCGGGACAGAGAGCTTTACCTGGGTGAGCCAGGTTAACTCGGCTGAGCTGGGTTTTAGGCTGAACATGGGATTGATATGTGGTGACTTAGGGAGTGTGTCTATGGGTAATAATATGATCTAATGAGCTTTGAGACACCTGCAAAACATCAACTTTGGATCCCCTTTATAGTACGGCATTCCTAAACTCAAGATCAAAAATAAAATAAAATTAAACCTTCATCTTGAGGACCCTCAGTATTAATCCAAAGAGTGGTGTAGAACTGAGCAATAATCTCCTCACTCCATGAATACTGAAATGTCATAAGCTCTTTCAACTTCCAATCCACCAAGTGAGCAAGAACACGAGTGAGTTCCGAATCTCCAACAGAACTGCAAAGGTCCCAATCAATCCACTTGTGCTGTGTGACACGATTTTTCTTTGGAAGGATAACTGAATTATAGTAGTCAATGTGGACGATATTGTGAAAACGAGGATCAGCCACAAAAACTTCAGATTCATGTTCAGTAGGATCCTTGTACCTTAGAGCCTTTACCTTCTTTGCTCCACCAGTAGCACAGAAATTAACTTCTTTTGGACTGATGAGAGAAGGATGACCAACTCGACGAGCAGGCTCCATAGGAGATGGAGTAACAAATTCTGCATCACGGCCAGTTGCTGCAATATCCTCATCACTGTCATAGGAAGGACGGCGCCCACGCTGAGCAGCACGCTTACCCACTCGACCTTGAGAAGAGGTCTCCGCTGCCACTCCTTTTCCCTTGGAGACAGTAGACTTTCTAGCAGGGGCACGGCGAGGACGAGGTACTGGAACAATCTCTTCGTCACTTTCAGTGTCCTCCTCAATCTCCACTTGCTCAGTCACAGGAACCCACCGACCAGAAGCAGAAGCACGACCCATAGAAGCTGAAGAGGATAAAAGGCAGGTAAGAGACAGAAGATTGATTTGGAAAGAGGAGTCTAGTTGCAGTGCCAGAATGACATGAACAAGAATAGGAAATATGCGAATTCGTGAGATATAGTCCATGGAATCAAAAATCCTTGCAGATCCTAGCCGCTGAGAGGAATCAAAGACAATGCCCAAAAGGAATTGAACTGCATTGCAAAGGATAGAGAGATCGGGTTGCGACAAGATTGTATACCTCACAAACTCCACTGGAAAAAGATTGAAGGCAGGGAAAGCACTGAGTTAACGTCTGGGCAAGCACCGCCCCTAGCCCTTGCACGCCAGGCACCGAGGACGGTCTGGGCAAGCACCGCCCCGGAAAGGCGGCGGCCGGGGCAGGGAGGCCAGGCCCCCACGCCGGGCACCAAGGCCGGCAGCAGGACAGGGCGGGGCCGGCCCCAGGTAGAAAAGCCGGCACACGGGGGAGCCCAGGCGGNGGCGCCGGCGAGCAGCAGAGGGCGGCGGCGCGCAGCATAGGGCGACGGCGCAGGTTACGGTAAAAAGAAAGACGGGGCTCGGTGAAAGAGAAAAGGGTAAAAGAGCCGGTCATTTTTTACCACGGAAGGATAAGGTTGGAGAGTCGGCGGTTTTTTTTTTGCCGACCGAGAGAGCTCAGCTGACCAGGACCCGGTTCAGCTGCGCAAAAACGAATTTAGAGATAGAGACGTTAACTTGGCTGACCCAGGTGTCACTCGGCTCAGCTGGGTGGAAATAATTCCAGACAGAGAGCCTGACCAGGCTCAGCTGGGTGACACCCAGCTCAGCCAGGTCAAACAGATAAAGCTGAATTTGAGAAGTTCTTGAGATAGATTTTGATCCAGATTTTGTGAGAATTTATATAGGGACATATAAGACAATTTGTCACAAAAATGATCAGCCACAAACAACAATACATAACAATGATCACTTGTGACAAATGTTGATCCAAAGATCCAAGAATCCAAATATTTTGCAATACACACACCAAGCCATTTTTGCAAACACCTATCTACAAAAGCTACAACTCTAGAACAAACAAGTTGTGTGCATGGTTTCAAGCCAAGTTACGAGAATCCAAGATATTTAGCTCATTCCTCAAAGCACAAAACCTTTGCTCATCAAGAAGCTTGGTGAAGATATCGGCTAGTTGTTTTTGGGTAATCACATGGCTTAAAGCGATATCTCCTTTGGCTTCATGGTCTCTCAAGAAATGGTGTCTTATGTCAATATGCTTGGTTCTTGAGTGTTGAACTGGGTTGTTGGCTAGTTTTATGGCACTCTCATTGTCACACAAGAGAGGGATATTTTTGTACTCACAACCAAAGTCACTCAAGGTTTGCCTCATCCAAAGTAGTTGAGCACAACAAGCACCGGCTGCAACGTACTCGGCCTCGGTGGTGGATAGGGCAACGGAATTTTGTTTCTTAGAACTCCAAGACACCAAAGACCGGCCAAGGAATTGACAAGTCCCGGTAGTACTCTTTTGATCTACTTTGCAACCGGCATAATCCGAATCGGAATAGCCAAGTAAATCGAAAGTGGAGCCCTTGGGATACCATAAGCCAAGGTGTGGAGTATGCACCAAATATCTCAAGATTCTCTTAACGGCTACTAAATGACACTCTTTAGGATTAGCTTGAAATTTCACAATGACACTCTTTAGGATTAGCTTGAAATCTTGCACACATGCACACACTAAGCATGATATCGGACCTAGATGCACAAAGGTAAAGGAGAGAGCCAATCATGGAGCGATATACCTTTTGGTCAACAGATTTCCCTTCTTCATTGAGATCAAGATGTCCATTCACGGCCATGGGTGTTTTGATGGGTTTTGCATCGGCCATGTCAAACTTCTTGAGCATATCATTCACATACTTGGTTTGACATATGAAAGTCCCTCCCTTCATTTGTTTGATTTGAAATCCAAGAAAGAACTTCAATTCACCCATCATGGACATTTCAAATCTCTTGGTCATGATCATACTAAATTCTTCACAAAACTTTTCATTAGTAGAACCAAAGATAATATCATCAACATATATTTGACAAACAAATAAATCCTTGTCTACTTTTTGAGTGAAGAGAGTAGAATCGGTTTTGCCCATTACAAAACCGTTCTTGAGAAGAAATTCCCTAAGGCATTCATACCATGCTCTAGGAGCTTGTTTGAGCCCATAGAGCGCCTTATGGAGCTTGTACACGTAGTCGGGATGCTTGGGGTCTTCAAAGCCCGGTGGTTGCTCCACATATACCAACTCGGAGAGAGGCCCATTCAAGAATGCACTTTTCACATCCATTTGATAAAGCTTGAAATCATGGTGAGTAGCATAGGCAAGTAATATACGAATTGATTCAAGCCTAGCTACGGGAGCATAAGTCTCACCAAAATCCAAACCTTCAATTTGAGTGAACCCTTGAGCAACCAATCTTGCCTTGTTTCTTGTGACAACACCATGTTCATCTTGTTTATTGCGGAATACCCACTTGGTGCCAATCACATTTTGCTTGGGTCTCTTCACCAATTCTCAAACTTCATTTCTTGTGAAGTTATTCAATTCTTCTTGCATTGCCATTACCCAACCCGCATCACCAAGTGCTTCTTCAACCTTGAGAGGTTCCAAAGAGGAAACAAATGAGTAACTAGCACAAAAATTTGCTAAACGAGAACGAGTAGTTACCCCTCTTCGGATGCTCCCAAGAATATTATCCACGGGATGATCCCGTTGGACACTTTGATGAACTCTAGGATGAGATACTTGAGATTGCCTTTGAATAGGCCCATCATCATCTTCTTCATTAGCTTGAGGAGCAATATCATGAGTTTCTTCATCTTGACCTCCCCCTTGATCAATGCCATGATCATGATCGTCACCATGAGCTTGATCTTGACCATGAGGAGAAGTGGATGGTTCAACTCTTGTTGAAGAGGATGGCTCACTAGTACCATCATCCGGAGCTTGAGCTTGCACTTGATCCTTCATGAGAGTCTCCCTTGGCCTTACTTCACCTAGTCCCATCTTCAAGATGGATTCACTTGGAGGCTCTTCTTCATCTACAAGGTCATTTTCAACTTGCTCTACTTGAGAGCCATTTGATTCATCAAATTTCACATCCACCGTGATCTCAACACAACCGGTGGTTTTGTTGAAGACACGGTAGGCGTGTTCGTTAGTACCATAACCAAGTAGAAAACCTTCATTAACCTTAGGTGCAAACTTAGAACTTTTGGCTTTCTTGTTAAGAATGTAACATTTGCAACCAAAAACTCTAAAGTAATGCACCTTAGGCTTGTTGCCGGTAATTATCTCATATGGAGTCTTGTTCAAGTACTTTTGGAGATAGAGCCGGTTGGAGGCTTGGCATGCGGTGTTGATTGCTTCGGCCCAAAAGATATCCGGAGTGTTGTACTCATCAAGCATGGTTCTTGCCATTTCAATCAATGTCCTATTCTTCCTCTCAACAATGCCATTTTATTGAGGTGTATAGGGGGTGGAGAGCTCATGCAAGATGCCTTCTTCATCAAGAAATTCCTCAACACCGGTATTCCTAAACTCCGAGCCATTGTCACTTCTCATGCGCTTGACCTTCAACTCAAACTCATTTTGAGCCCTTCTAATAAACTTCTTGATAATTCCTTGGGCTTCACTCTTCTCTTTCAAAAAGAATACCCAAGTAAACCGAGAGAAATCATCAACAATGACAAGACCATATTTGTTGCCCCCAATGCTAATGTAAGCAATGGGTCCAAATAAATCCATGTGAAGAAGCTTCAAGGGTCTTGAGCTAGATAATATGTTCTTGGGTGGATGTGGATGTGACATCCTGGCCCAAGGCTTAATAGGATTGATAGAATACTCATACCAACAAGTTGCAACTTCTTTTCCGGAAGCTCATCTCGAAAAAACTCCGAGGTTAAGCGTGCTTGGCCTGAAGCAATTTCGGGATGGGTGACCGACCGGGAAGTTCTTCCCGGGTGCGCATGAGTGAGGACAAAGTGCGCAGAAAAGACTTGTGTTGGTCTGTGAGGGGATTCTTGAGATCCTAGAGAGCTGCCAGGCGTAAGCGGGCCCGGACCCAGGGGGTCGAGACGTTACAGTGGAGCACCAACTTGCTTCCCGGCTTGACATGCACTACACAACCTATCTTTCTCAAAGACAACATTTGTTAGTCCTAGGATGTATTCATTCTTTTGAAGTTTGGCCAAGTTCCTCATGCCAACATGAGCTAGTCGGCGATGCCAAAGCCAACCCATGCTAGATTTTGCCACTAAACAAGTCTTCGGTTCCACTTTAGTAGTTGTGAAATCAACTAGATAAAGCTTTCCCTTAAGTTGACCCGTAAAAGCAATGGAGGAATCCTCCCTTCTCAAAATGGACACACCCTCATTAGTAAAGAGACAATTGTAGCCCATCTCACAAAGTTGTGATACCGACAATAAGTTGTATCCCAAAGAATCAACTAAGTAAATATTTGAAAGTGATGAATCATTTGAGATAGCAATTTTACCTTGACCTATCACATCACCATGATTATTGTCACCAAATGTGATCTTTTCAATAGGTGTATCATATTTTTCTAAAGATGAGAACATATTCTTCTCTCCGGTCATATGATTTGAACATCCACTATCAAGCAACCATGAAGTCCCACCGGAGGAATATGCCTACAAAACAAGTTAAGCTCAAGCTTTAGGTACCCAAACTTGTTTGGGTCCTTGAAGGTTAGAGTAAGCAATCTTAGGTATCCACACACTCCTCATCATTTTCCTAGTATGAGCACCAATATACTTGACTACTATCTTGCCATTTTGGAATACAACCATGTAGTCAATGGTATAGTTGGGTGAAGGAGAATGTGTCACATTCTTGTTGCTTGCATTAACCTTGGTTGAGCTCTTGATGTTTACCTTGTTTGAGCTTTCAACCATGGCCTTACCTTGTGCAACATTCTTCTTGGTGACACCATGAGCCATGTCCATCAACTCACCAAGATTGGCACCCTTCTTCCACAATGGACGTGACTTGCCATTCACAATCTCTTCACCATTTGTCTTGTTTCCTCTTGTGTGGCCAAGTCCATCCCGAATGGTGGGATACCTTGCGGCTTTGTAAGCCGGGTGAGTGTCAAACTCACTCTTACCTTTGAGCTTGTCCTTACCAATATACATGTTCAATCTACGGATTTGAGCATCTTTGTCCTTGATTGACTCTTCTAGCTTTGAAAGGTTAGTAGCACAAGCATCTATATCAAAATTATAACATCTTGAGCAACCTTTGCTAGTGGAGACATTGGAGTCAAGAGTAGTTTTGGAACTAGTTTTGGTGCTTTCCCAAAGAGTACCAAAGCTAACTTCAAGTTCCTTGTATGTATCTTCTAGGCGTGAATGCCTTTCTTGAAGTTCGCTATGCACGTTCTTTAGGTTAGCTAGAGCATCATTTGCCAAAGCATGTTCTTTTGACATCCGCTCATATGAATCATTGGCAAGAGACAAGTCCATTGCCAATTTTTCAACCTTCACCTTTTCCTCAACTAGTGATTCTTCTAGAAAAAGGTTTCTCTCCTTCTCAAGGATGAGCAATTCTTCTTGTTCTCTAAGTTTCTATTTTCTTTTCTCCAATTTCTCCATAAGCTTTTTAATTTGTTTATAGCCCTTTTTCCCAAACTCTTTTATCATGTTTGCTTTGTGTTGGGCTTCTTCCTCCTCATCTAAGTCATTTTCTACATTGCTAGATGTGGAGGTAGGAGATGATGGAGGATTGGAATAGTTTGATACCTTAGTCCCCTTGGCCATGAAGCACATGGGGTGATCATCATCATCGGAGAGGTTGTTGAAGAGCCTTGGTATTGGTGAAGCTTCATGCATGGCAATGGATGCCACACCTTCCTCATCGGACTCATCACTTGAATCCCAACCTTCACCAACATGAGCATGGCCATTCTTCTTCTTGTACTCCTTGCTCTTCTCCTTGTACCTCTTCTCTTTGTCCTTGGACTTCTTCTCTTCCTTGTTATCCTCATCATCATCATCTTTCTTGTCCGGACACTCGGCAATGAAGTGACCAACTCTCTTGCAAGCATAGCATCTTCTTGAGTTGTTCTTTTTCTTGTCACTTCTTCTCTTCATGAACCTCTTGAAGTTCTTGACCATCATGGCCGTTTCTTCATCCGTGCTCTCATCTTCACTTGAATCAACCTTCTTCTTTGATCTTGATGACTTCTCGGTTGGTTCAATCTTCTTGCTAGGTTCGGCCTTGAGAGCAATGGCTTTGACTTCATCTTGCCCAATTGACTTGGTAATATCCAAGTCATTCATCTCATGATATTCCAACTCATTGAGTAGTTGGATGGGCTTCATCTTCTTGTAGTTTTCCTTCCCTCTAATGATAGTTGCCAACGTCCGGTTCTTGGGAGCATAAGCTCTAAGCATCTTCTTTGTGACCTTGCTATCATCCCAATCCTTGCTTCCAAGAGATCTAATGTCGGTCACAAGTAGCTTGAGCCTATCATACATTTGTCGGAGAGTTTCATCCTTCTTCATGACAAATGACTCCAATTCCCCTTGGAGTAGATCCATCTTCCCTTCCTTGACTTCGTCAGAGCCTTCATGAGACAATTGGAGTATATCCCAAATTTCCTTGGCACTCTCAATCCCTCTAACGTTGTTGTACTCATAGGTGCAAAGAGAGCTTCTAATGACCCGAACGGCTTGAGCATTCCGAAACATGTCATGCTCTAGCTCCGGAGTGATATGTTCATCTTCATCATGTTGTCTCACACCTACAACCACAATGGTCCAAAGAGCGGGATTAAGACCATAAAGATGCATTTTCATATCATCACTCCAACGGGCATAGTCACTCCCATCAAAGTGAGGGGCTTTGCCCATTGGAATCGGAGTAAATGAAAATGGAGAAGGGTTAGAAGTATTTTGTGAAGATGCCCCATATGGATGAGACACCGCATGAAGCCCATCAAGAGTATTTCTCTCCCTTTCTTCTTTGATCTTTTTCTTGAGAAGCTTTTGAGCCTTCTTCTCGGCTTTCTCTTGAATCTTCTTCTTTAGCTTCTCCTTTCTCATCTTCTTCTTTTCTTCATCATCGAAGTCACCCTCAACATCGCTCACATCAAAATCATCATCACTTGAGCTTGAGTCATATGGAGTTTGAGGATGACTTGTGCGGCCGCTCTTCATGAGTTGAGCGGCGGTAGCGGCTTGTGCTTCGGCGGACACATCCCCAACTTGCGACATCGTGTTTCTCTTAGCGGTTAAGCCTTAATCAAGAGATTAGGCTCTGATACCAATTGAAAGGTTCTTGATGTCGCCTAGAGGGGGTGAATAGGCGATTCTGAAAATTCAAACTAAAAGCAGCGGATTAAAGTACTTGACCCGGCTCAGCTCAACTCGGCTCAGCCGGGTGCCACCCAGCTCAACCGACTTGAACCTGGTTCAGCTGGGTCAGAGAGTTTGACTTGAATTAAATTCAAAATCTAGCCAATGAAATTTGAATCTATGATTTACCACAGCCTTGGGAGGATGTATACTTGTAGATCCGTGGGGTACCTACACTCAAATAGCTCTAAACAAGTAGATCGAGTGAAGAGTACAAAAGTCAACTATGAACACAAGTATGAACATGAAGAACACAAGAACACAAGTTGACACAAGATTTACTCCCAAAGTTCACTCCCACAAAGGAAGCTACGTCTCCGTTGAGGTGCCCACAAAGAGCCGGGTTGTCCACTAACCCTTCCCTCTCCCAATCGACCACAAAGGAGGATTGAGTGACTTACTATGAAATCCTCCACGAGGATGGGCAATACAAACGTCCGGGGCACAACCACACAAAGTTTGTGTGCTCCACGGCGACGCCTATGCCATCTAGGAGCAAGCTCCAAGAGTAACAAATCCGAGGATGAAGCTTGAAGATGCCACCAAAGCTCAAGAGATGAAAATGGAGCTCAAAGGATGGGAATGGAGCTCACTCAAGCCTCTCACCAAGAACTCTCAAATCCCCACTTCAAATCTTGCAAGATTGGCTCAAGAGTGGGGAGGGAGAGGAGCAAGGGATGAAGAATGAAGCCTTGGTTCAGTTTAGGTGAGGGAGAGGCAAGAGATGGGAGAGAAAGGAGGTGGAGGGGTATATATATTCCCACCCACCAAATAGAGCCGTTGGTGTGCTGGACGCACAAACCCGGCTGAGCCAGGTCGATAAATAATTGCTGCAGTTACAAGACAGAGAGGCTCACTGGGCTCAGCCAGGTCCAACCCGGCTGAGCTGGGTCTAATTAATTTCGGGACAGAGAGCTTTACCTGGGTGAGCCAGGTTAACTCGGCTGAGCTGGGTTTTAGGCTGAACATGGGATTGATATGTGGTGACTTAGGGAGTGTGTCTATGGGTAATAATATGATCTAATGAGCTTTGAGACACCTGCAAAACATCAACTTTGGATCCCCTTTATAGTACGGCATTCCTAAACTCAAGATCAAAAATAAAATAAAATGAAACCTTCATCTTGAATTCGAAAGCCGTCAATATTTCCACTTTAAGAATGGGGAGCCGCCAATCATCAATATTCATTTCCCTTCAAATATAATCTGCTCTCATACTCAAATGAAACTCGTTAAACTCATTAGCACTTTAATTAGATTGTCATTAATTCACCAAAACGAGATGAATGCACTTTCAAACATCTAGCCATCAATTGGAACACTCAAATCATCAATAGCCATTAGATCTATTATGTTTCCTAAAAAATTACTGACCTATGCCATTATGAAAATAGCTTAAAGTAACCCCCTAAGTCTATATCTAAATTACCCACCTGCCATTATATAAAATAAACCAAAATAACCCCCTAATCTTCATCAAAATTACCCACTTATGCCATTATAAACAATATTCAAAATGACCTTCTAAATTTACAATTTAATTATCCACTATGAATATTTAAAAATAACTTAAAATAACCCTTATCTTTACATCTATATTTCCCACATATGTCATTATTAAAAATGACATGAGGTAATCCTATATTTGAGTCCAAATCACTTTAATTAAAAATATACACCAATATAAGATTCTAAATCGTGCATTTTATACACTATTGGTATAAGATATAGTGATTAATGTATATACGCATGATGTGTTGTCATTTATAAAGATATAGGGGAAATGATGAGAATATAGATTTCTATGTTAAATTATAGTTCAAACTTAGAGTTTATTAAATAAATTCAAGCGCATACATGTAATGCAAAGTGAAAATTTAAATATTATAAATGTGTATGAAAACATTGTAGAGTAATTACAAACTAAAATCTATCACAATAGTATGAAAATAATAAGTATATATCTATATAGGTAATAGTTTGCTATCAATGTAGCTTTAGTTATTTAATTGGAGACTGTGCATTAGTTCTCACGAGACATGTTAGAAAAAAAGATAAATCCTAGAAATTCTCACAAAAATCAGAAACATCAATCATGTAAACTCTAATAACCATAATCATTGGTCTATTATATTTTTCAAAAAGTTACCCACCACTATCGTTAATATTCTTAAATAAAACCTAAAACTATATCTAAATTATCAAGCTATATCATTAAAAATAATTTAAATTAACCCCATAATCTTTATCTAATTTACTTATGCATATTATTATAAAAGATAACTTAGAATGGCATTCAAAATTTGTATCTAAGTTACCCACATATGTCGTTATTAAAGATAATCTAAACTAAACACCTAAATCTTAATCTAAGTATCTTCATGTGCATCCTACCGAAAAATCCAAAATGTTGGAGAGTCATGAATTTGGCTAACTCCAGAAAGACGCGAAGGCATAACCAAGTTACCCCTTCGCTTTTAACTAGCATTATTTCTGGCTTTTTCCCTTACTCAGGTGACTCAGACGAGGGGTTCGGCGGAGCAAGAGGAGCGAAGGGGTGAGCACCCGCCCCTTCGCTCAGCGCGGGACCAGACGCAGAGTTGGAGGCGGGGATGCCCAGCCAGCGCGGATGAGCCAGGACGCGTGGCGCATCTTCATAGGCGCGTCAAGACCCGGGAATTACGGAGGCCAGTACGGAGGAAAGAAATACCATAATGCCCTCGGATATGCTGGGAATATAGTGGTTGTAAGGACACTAAGAGTAAACTAGGCCCCTCCGGTGGTCTATAAAAGGAAGAGAGGAGAGCCCCGAGAGGCAGTTGGCCCGGGATTTGTAACCCAATTCCGAGCACGTATAAATATATAAATCGAGCCTGTCGTCTATCGTGTGTCACTTCCTTACTCGCTGCGCTCTCTCTCGATCTCAACCTGTTGGATTTCCCCGAAATCCCAACAGTGACACCGTCCGTGGGGACCGACTAGCATCAGATCGGGAGAGTGGCCGAGATCAGCACCATGCCTCCTCCAAAAAGAAATCCACCACCATCAAATGCGACAGCAGAAGAATCCGCTCCAGATCCAACCGACCCAAACCTAAACACATCAGAAACCCTCCCAACCCGCCCAATAAACACAACAGCCGCAGCTGTAGAAAACAGCGACTCGGCAGATGCTAGACGAAGCACAAGAATAGAGCAAAACGCAAGAAAACAGCAAGAGTTGATCCAAAAGCAGATAAAGGAACGAAACGCAAAAGAAGCTGCACTGGCAGCGAAGAAAAAGAAAGCAGCAGCCAACGCATCAACATCGCAAACTCAAGATGAGAGAAATCAAATTTCAAAGCTAGAATCTCTGCAAAGGCAAGTTGAAGAAAAGAGAAAAGCAATAGAAGCATTGAACGCCAAAAAGAAAGCAACCAGATTCAATCAAGAGCTGCTAGAAGCTGAGGAATTGCTAGCAAAATTGGATGAGCAAATACTGTCACTTCAAAGCGATGAAGAACCGCAAGAACAGGAACTGCCAGAGAGAACACTGCCAACCACCAAACACAACAACTCGAGGGCCCCAGCGAGAGCGGCTACGTGCAGCAAATAATAGACCCCATGTCTCCACTCTCAGCAGCACTCCAAGTACAGTCATGGCCGAAGGGCTTTAAGCCACACAAACTGCCAACATTCAATGGCCAGAATGATCCAAGGCAATTCCTCATGGCCTATGAAGCTGCGGTCACTTCAGCCGGAGGAAACGAAATGATATTGGTGAAATCATTTGCAATCGCCGCGAAGGGGGTGGCGCAAGCATGGTTCTCAAGCCTAGAACCAGGATCTGTTTACAGCTGGGAAAGACTGAAAAACCTAATACTTCAGAATTTCAAAGGATTCCAGTACAGCTTGAAGGGAGCAGCAGACTTGTTCAATTGCAAGCAATCGAAAGATGAACCACTAGAAGCCTACATGAGGAGGTTTGTAGCATTAAGGGCACATGTAGTAAATGTACCAGAAGCCACAGCAATTGAAGCAGCAATCAAAGGATTAACAATAGGCCAGTGTGCGGCGAAACTGGCAAGAAAAAGGCCAAAAACACTAGACAAACTATATGAAATTATGGCAAACTACTCACTCGCAGATAGAGACCTTCGCAGGAGACAAGAAGAAAGAGATCAGTTCAGAGGCAAGAAAAATAAACAAGAGCAGACGCAGTACGCTCAGAACCAATACTTTCAACCAAGGCAAAATTATGACACAAGATTCATAAATCAAATAGAGCACCCAGACACAATGGCCGCAGATTGAACCGCGACAACCAAGTTATGACAACAAGAATGAGCAAAGTCATAGAGGAGGCCGAGGGGGAAGAAACAACTTCTCGCAAAGAGGTGGCCGCGGAGGCCGCGAAGGTCAAGGAAGAGGCCGAGGGAGATTAACTACAGAAATCCAGCAGACCTGTGGTGCACATATCATGGAAAAAGGGCAGGACACACTACAAACTCATGCCCATACACAATAGCAAACAAGGAGAAGATCGAGAAAGAAAAAGAAGAATCAAAGCCGAAGCAAGTAAACCACACAACAAAACCAGAAAGCCAAGATAATTCCTAGTTACACCAGCCATACTGTCCCATAAACTACAGCATAGGCCCACTACACCCTTCGCTTATGTACAACCTACAAACACCCTTCGCGCAACAGTATCAATACCAAAACCAGTCCCAAGCAGCGAATCAGAACCAAATGCGATGGGCACAATCAGGTCCTTCGCAACAAAACAACCAGGACAATCAGATCCCCCCACCCCCAAACCAAGAAAATGATGGCTTTGCAGTCAACAACATCCTACCCATCACTGGTGGATCAGCGGGAACCATCCACACATCAAAAAGGCAAAGAAAAGATTGGGAGCGAAGGGTTAACCATGTGTCAGATGGGACCCAGCTGAAGTTAGATTACAGCCACATCCCAATAACTTTTACTCAGCAAGATCTAAAGTTAGCAGACTACCCTCACGAAGACCCCTTCGTGATCAACGCAAACATAGGAAAGAACACACACTACGTCGGAGGAAACAATGTCTCAAGAATCCTAGTTGACGGGGGCAGCTCAGCAGACATATTATTCTCCTATGCATTCAACAGCATGAAAATTAGCGCAGACAAGTTAGAAAAGGCAGAAAGACCACTATATGGCTTTGGGGGAAAGAGGATTGTAGCATTAGGAAAGATAACACTCTGGGTATACTTTGGCTCCCCAGAAAAGTACAGAGCAGAAAAAATAACATTCGACGTGGTCGACATCGATTACCCATACAACGCAATTTTCGGACGAGGATTCATCAACAAGTTCTCAGCAGTCATTCATCACGGCTATCTTTGCATGAAAATGCCATCACACAACGGTGTCATAACAGTGTACGGCAACCAGGACGAAGCGCGAAAGGCTGAGGGAAATGTGAACTCAGACCACAAGCACATCCATGTCATCGAGGAAGAAGCGGCACAAATATCACAAAAACAAGAAAAAGTCATCAAAGAAAAAGCAACCCCTTCAGGAGATACGAAAACAGTGCCCATTTGCAAGGATACTCCAGATAAAACGGTAATAATAGGAACAGAACTAACACCTGAAGAAGAAAAAAAGGTTAATCAAGCTCCTCAGAAACAACAGTGATGTTTTTGCATGGTCATCAAACGACCTCAAAGGAGTCAGCAGAGACATAGCAGAACACTGCCTCAATGTTGACCCAAGCTACCCACCAATGAAACAGAAACAAAGAAAATGTCTCCTGACAGAATAATAGCAGCGAAGGCAGAAGTGCAGAGGCTACTGACGGCAAATGTCATCAGACCAGTTCAGTATCCAGAATTGCTGGCCAACACGGTACTTGTGCCAAAGAAGAATGGAAAAATGAGAATGTGCATAGACTTCACAACATTGAACAAAGCATGCCCAAAAGACGACTTCCCACTACCAAGAATAGATGCACTTGTTGACTCAGCAGCAGGATGTGAACTACTTTCACTACTCGATTGTTTCTCCGGCTACCATCAAATCTGGATGAAGAAAGAGGACGAAGAAAAAACAAGCTTCACAACCCCCTTCGTAACATTTTGTTTTATCAGAATGGCCGAGGGGCTAAGAAATGCAGGATGCACTTTCGTCAGAATGACGTCAACGGTGTCCGCAGACCAACTAGACAAAAATATATCAATCTATGTGGATGATGTGGTGGTAAGGAGCAAAAAGGCAGAAGATCACCCCTCAGATCTGATCGAAACATTCGCCAATCTGAGAAAATCAGGGCTAAAGCTAAACCCTGAAAAATGTGCATTCAGAGTCAAAAAGGGAAAGTTACTAGGATGCATTGTGTCACGAAGGGGAATAGAGGCCAACCCAGAAAAAACAGACGCAATAAAAAACATGAAAAGCCCAACGTCAAGAAGGGATGTGCAGAAATTAATAGGGAGAATAGCAGCTTTAAACAGATTCATTGCAAAATCTGCGGAAAGAAGCCTACCATTCTTCAAAATCTTAAGAGGATCAGCAAATTTTGAGTGGGGTCAAGAGCAACAGAATGCTTTTGAGGAACTAAAACAATACCTAAAGTAGATGACCGCACTAACAAGTCCAACACCAAGGGCACAATTGCTACTATACATAGCAGCAACCCCCTTCGCTGTAAGCACCGTGCTAATAGAAGAGAAAGAAGATGCGAAGGATGAGCAAACAATGGCAAAAATAGAACAAGTACCAATATACTTTGTATCCGAGGCATTGTCGGGATCAAAGTGCAACTATTCGGAAATAGAGAAACTAGCCTATGCAATACTCATGGCATCAAGAAAATTGAGACACTACTTTCAAGCCCACCATATCACAGTACCAACCAACTACCCGTTAAGGGACATCTTTGAAAACAAAGAATCCTCAGGAAGAATAGCAAAATGGGCAGCAAAGCTCGCTGAGTACACAATAGATTTCATTCACAGAAGTGCAGTAAAGTCTCAAGTATTGGCAGATTTTATAGCAGAATGGGTACCAACAAGAAACGAAGAAGGGGAAGAGATAAAAGAGCAAGTTTGGACAATATATTGTGATGGAGCCTGGGGAGAGGCTGGGGCTGGCGTCGCAGCAATAATAACATCGCCAGCAGGAAACAAAATCAGATATGCAGCAAGACTATGCTTTCCAAGCACAAATAATGTAGCAGAGTATGAAGCCATACTACTAGGCCTTCGCAAAGCAAGAATGTTGGGCGCAAAGAGAGCAATCTTGAATTCAGATTCAGAAGTCGTAAAAGAACAAGTTGAGAAAAACTATAAGGCAAACAAGGAAATGTACAAATACATGACAGCAGTAAGGGCACTTGAAAAAATATTTCTCGGGCTTCACAGTAAAAAAGATACCAAGAAGCGAAAACAATGAAGCCGATGCCCTGGCAAAGAATGCAGCAAGGGGCGAAACTCTGCCACTAGATGTTTTCTTTGAAACACTGAAACAACCATCACCGAGAGCAGAATGCCAGATATTGCACATAAACAACAATGAGAGCGAAGATTGGCGAGCTCCTATCATCGCATTTATCAATGGAACATACGAACCATTTGATGAAGATGAGAAAAAGAGGCTCACCCAAAGAACAAGAAATTACAAAGTTTTAAATGGAGAGTTATACAAGTCAGGAGTATGCAAACCTTGGCTAAAGTGTGTAACTAAAAGCGAAGGCCAAGACATAATCAAAGAAGTACACGAAGGGTTCTGCGGATCTCACACAGGACCAAGAGCAACAGCTGGAAAAATATTCAGGCAAGGATTCTACTGGCCAACAGTACTTGAGGACACAAAGGAACATATAAGAAGATGCAAAAATTGCCAATTCCTGGCAAACAACTCTCAGAGACCCTCATCCATCACTCAGCTAATAACACCATCATGGGCCTTACAGCGTTGGGGCATCGACTTGGTAGGACCACTTCCTCCTGTCCAAGAAAACCTAAGATTTACAGTCATAGCAGTCGAATACTTCACAAAATGGATAGAGGCGAAACCGTTAGCAACAATAACATCAAAGACAGTCCAAAAATTCGTATGGCAAAATATAATATGCAGATTCGGCACACCAAAGGAAATAACAGTGGACAATGGCAAATAATTCGACAGCGACACATTCAAAGAATTCTGCTCAGCTCTAGGCATCAAAATATGTTTCGCATCAGTATATCACCCTCAATCCAATGGAGCAGTGGAAAGGGCGAACGGAATAATATTGAAAGGCATAGCCAAATGCCTCGAAGGACTCCCGAAGGGCAAATGGGTCGAAGAGATGATAAGAGTGGTCTGGTCACATAACACAACCGAATCAAGAGCAACTAAGTTCACCCCGTTCAAACTGTTATTTGGAGGTCAAGCAGTGTTACCAGCAGAAGTCCTCTTCGGATCTCCAAGAACATTAAATGCAACAAAAGATAATCAAGATAACACATTACACAAGGAAGAAATAGAAGAACAAAGACTCATTGATGCACAAAACTTACAGAACTACCAAACAGAAACAAGGCAATGGAGAAACAAGAAGATAGCTGTGAAAGAGATAAATCCGGGAGATTTCGTTCTGAAAAGAAAAGCAAGCGCTGACAAAACAGGAAAGCTGCAAGCTAAGTGGGAAGGACCCTACCTCGTAAAAGAATCAAATAGGCAAGGATCATACAGACTGCAAGACATGGATGGAAAAGAACTGCCGCACTCATGGAACACGGACAGTTTGCAAAAATACTATCCATGAGCGTAAATGCTCAGAAAAGTATCTTCTAGATTTTCATAGTTTCTTTTATACTTTCAAAACTTATGTAATCCTTAAATTTCTTCAAGAGCTGTACTCTTTTCCTCACAGGGGGACCCTTCGTTTAGAATCAAAACTATTCGAAGGGGTGAGGTTTTTAACGAGGCAGACTCTCTTGTATCCCATTTACTACGGAATTATAAGTAGTACCCCCACAAACAAAGTCTATGGACATGTTGAAAAGTCACGTACATTTAAAAGTATGTGACCTTATCAACAAAATCAAAAAGAGAAATCGAAAGTCGACAAGCTGTAGCATATTATGCAAGCTTGTCAGACTTCAGCTTAACAGACAAAGGGAAAGAAAAAACCCTAAGTCTCGAAAAGGCTCGTGTGGCCTTCGTATCTCAAAAAGAGAGGGTATGATAAATCCCATCTCAAAAAGGCTCGTGAAGCCTTCGCATCTCAAAAAGAGAGGATATGATAAATCCCATCTCAAAAAGGCTCGTGACGCCTTCGCATCTCAAAAAGAGAGGGTACAATAAAAACCCGTCGCAAAATGGCTCGTAAGGCCTTCGCATCACAACGTAAAAAGACTTGTGAGACTATATCAAAAATGTTCCTGAAGCCTTCACATCACAGAGAAAGTGTGATACAAACACATCTCCAAACTTATCCACAACCTTTCATAGCAAACGTAAAGGACACCATGAAAGATTCAACACTCGAAAAGACACTCGAAAACCTCATGAAAGAAATTTTCCTCTTTATTAAATATATACCATTACAAATACAAAATTGCCTCGCAAGACAGAACATAAAGAAGAACAAAGATATCAGCTGTCACAACGACAGCCAGATAGAGTTGCAGGCATCACAAAAGCTACAAACAGAACTAGCTTGGTTCACATTAACTCATCGCAAGCTCTCTTCTAGCTTCCGGAAAACTAACAACGGTTACAAGGCAAAAAGAGGTAATCAGGCTAGCCCCTACGTTCACTCGGATCCAGACCGATCACACGTCAAAACGACGAGCAAACACCAGAAACAAGAATCAATATCATAGGAGCACTCAGACGCTGATCAACTCTCCGCCCAGTCGCAAGCACTCTTCTAGCTCCATTGACGAAAACAAAACTTCATCAAACTCTGGAGGACGAACCAACCACCAAACAAGGGCCATTGGAAAGCTCAGAAAACACTACGTATGCACTCAACAAGCAAAGGCAAACCCGCAGGCAATTTATAGAGGGGAACATTACGGGAGTCCGTGACCCTCGCTCCACAACAGAGAACCTGTGAACCCGGTCACGGAGTCACAGTACACGCAAGCGACAAAACAAAAGGACAGTCACAAGACCGAGAAAGAACAAGCGCCAATACACTACATCTTTTCAAAAAAGTAGAAAGCAGATACATGACAACAGATCAGATAAGGTCGTCGTGTCCACATCAAAATAATGTGTATTTTTACAGTATAAAGGCCAGGGGCTGCGCCCAGTAAAAACAGTTCCAGTCATTCTATCAAATCATCAGGAAGATTCATCACAAACCCTATTAGCCAACTCTGATATCAAGTCAACAACAACTCCATCAATAATCTCGTTAGCCATTCTCTGAAGAGTATCAGCATCAGGAATTAATCCCCGAACAAAACAAGAAGGAGAAATTCAATCAATAACTAAGAACTGTTTCTATTATCCACAAGTTCATCTTCTACTAAATCCTTAGCTAGATATGTGTAGCGAGGGGCACAGTTAATTTCATCCACAGGCTCAGGCTTTGGCTCGAGTAGCCCCTGCGCAACACTATCGTCACCACGGTCTATACGACGAAGGATCCGACGAATCCGCCGTTGCGGCAACACGCTAGGGTCAAAGTTTTGCCAAAAATCCTTCGCTTCAGCGTTACGCCTATCGTAATACTTCCGATGACGGGACAAAAAGTCATCGACACCAAGATCAGGATGACGCCGCTTAAAGTCATCATAAAGAGAACCAGAAATCATAAAGCTTCCCCGCCGATAGATTAAAGCAGAAGTTTCTAAGACAATCCCCTGCGCAGGGTCCTCAGCAGGGACCTACGCAGGCACAGAGTATTAAGATTACAAACCAAGTATTCAGAACAACAAAGGCACCAACCAAACATTAATAGTTCATTCAACCTGATTGCCAGTTGGGGGAGCATCTGTTGGATCAACAACTCTCGTATCAACGTCAGCAACGGAGCCAACAGCCGAAAGGTTCACAGGTGTGCCGGACATTGGCGCAGCATCAGCGGAAGCAGGAGTAATGCGAAGGACTGTTGAAGAGGTAGCCGAAGGGGCAGCCGAAGGGGTAGCCATGGTAGATGATGAAGGAGTACCCGAGCCACCGGAGATTTTTTTCTGCAAATCAAAGACCAGGACCCTTAGAACCCCTCCCAAGTAAAGTACAACAAGGGGGAAAGCTGCTACCAACCTTAGTTCGGTTATGCTCCGCCTCCTCCAAAGCCAGCTTCATACCTCGCGGCACCCAGAAGCGTCTAGCAAAGTTCCTTGCAATCGACGCAATCGCATTGCCAACAGTTTCATAGCTTATGTCGCCAGGATAGTCAAACTTTGTGTTGCGCACATGTTCGCAGCCCAATTGAGTCATAGTATATGCGAAGCTACGAACCGCCACGACAACCGAGAAGTTAGAGAAGCTGTTAGCCACAGTCTGGAAATCAACGAAAGAGCTCTCAAGCCAATCAAAGTAGGCAGAAATGTCTGAAAAGTCAAAACCATCCAGAACTTTCAAATCAGTGCCGAACGACTGCACAACTTTGCGAACTTTTTCTGCGGCACGCGAAGCCCGCTCAACCAAAGTTTGCTTGAAATGATTAAGAGCCAAAGTAGCCTCCTCTTTTAGCCTTCGCTCTTCAGAAAGACCACTAACAGCTTCTTCTATAAGTCTCCTCTCCTGATCCAAAGCACGAAGGGCTTCCTCAAGTTGACCCTTCGTATCTGCAAGATCATTGCCCAGATCAGTAGCCTTCGCTTTCAAAATTTCAATCTCATCAAGCTCTTTGCGAAAGGCCTCAAACTGCTCAGAAACCTTCCGTTTCTCCTCAACTAGCTCCATTTTCTCACGCTCAAGGCGTCCTTCACGCTCACTAGAGATGGACAATTTCTCTTTCAAAACTTTCACATTCTCTTCAAGTTCAGAGATGTGGGAAGCAATCTCATCATCGAGCTTGTTTGTCTCCTTCAGACGGTGACAACTCAACTGAAGAAGAGCACGCGTCAGCAACAAAACCTTAACCGCATTCGCTTCAATGGTATAGCGAAGCTCAGGTTCACTGCAAAGGCGCAGCTTGTCTTCCAGCTCGGGAACATCAAAGCTACTCATAACCCCATCGCAAATGCCAGCCTCATAGCAAATTAGGCAAAATCTTCACCTTGCTGATATTGCGAGCAGAAATGATCCGGGCCCCCTCTGGAACGTTGAGACGCTCACTGTAGAATCGGAGATCCTCAAGCTGGTGTGCCGGGGACCTAGCAGGAAGCTCAGAGCTTGGGGGAGATGTAATGCTAGCACCCCTCAAAGTCAAGTCCTGAGAGCAATCAGTGGCTTCAGCATCGGCGTCCCCAGGTTTCTTTTGACACCCAACCTCCTCCTCAGTCGCCTTGGCATCTCCTTCCCCGGCTACATCAGAAATCTTGCGAGATTTAGTAACCCGAAAATTTCCAGCAGAAATGTCGGAGAATTCAAGAGAATGAACACTTTCCTCCGAGTCCTCCCCCAGTATATCGAACAGTTGGAGCCCAGTATCCACCTTCTTGGTTGACCTCTTATCAGCAGTGCCAACAGCTACTTCTGGGACCTTCGCAGGTGAAGGGCCAGGCAAGACATCACCAGTCACCTTCGCAGACCCTCCAATAGAAGCCTCCATCTGGCGAGAAGAGCCACCTTCACACAAAGCAAAGTCGTCATCAAGAGTCTTTCGTGTCACAAAAATATTACTAGCAGAACCATACTCTAAAGAAGACCAACGCTGGATACCAGCCCCAGGAGAACGTTCATTTCGGTACTCAGACCTACCTTCAGGGACAGCATAATCTCTCGCAGTGCGTTGAGAAGTAGTGCTGCGTATTGCTCTAAGCTCAACATCTCTTCGCTTGTCAAGGAGGTCACCAGCCCTCGTAGAAGCAACCACGTTGACCCCTTCGCCAGAATCAGCATCTCTCGCTGGCGAAGGCAACTTATCAGAAGCATCAACTTCGCGACCAGAACCAAAAGCATCACCAGCACGCTGGCGCTTAGCAGTACGTCCACCCTTGTCAGATTCGTCATCTTCGTCACCCTTCGCACTGGTGACAGGATCAATAACACGAGAAACTCCACGACCTCGCTTCTGGCCTTCGCCACGCCTGGGTGCAGTTGGCACTGGTCGATCGCCATACTCAAGGCAGAACTCATCATAGACACGATTGATCCGAGCCTCAAGTCCGCTATCAACACGGCAATCATACTCCTTCCGAGTATACTGACCAAGAAACACAGCCACACGGCTCTCAACTTCAGCAATGCTAATCTTCACACTGTCTCCCTCCCTAAAGAAACTCCTACGGAAGAGAGGCCTTCGCAAGTCCCCCTCTTGGATAGTAGCAAATCCAGAAAAAGACCAACCCCTCCGGATAGGCCACACTCCAACGACAGCATATTCATCGGCCAAATCACGAACAGACAAATACTTGCTTAGCAATCTCCAAGCCTTGACAGCATTCTTGTCCACAGAATTCAATCGAACAGTGGGTCTCAAAATGAAGGACATGTTCTTTATTCGAGGAGCAAGAGGATTGCTTTTCCCTTCTGGCAAACCAGCAACAGGAGCAACAGTTTGATACAGCCACCATTGACTCCAGTCATCCTTCCACCTGTTCTTGTATGCAACAGCTGGACCATCACAACCCTCATGGTAAATAAAACTCACACAACCAAACTGAAAAGAAGCAGGCTTCCCATTGTCATCGCCAGTTCTTGGCTGCCAGTGGAGTTCATGTTGCGAGGCAAAAGCTTTGACAGTAGCCTCACAACCCTGACTACGAACGCCCCATATGAAACTGTTCAATCGAACGATGGCATTCGGGGTAAGATGATGGAATCCAATCTGAAAGATATCAAAAACTTCAGAGACCATTGGATCCACCGAAAAAAGGAAAGCCCATGCCCATCCGTTTTGAAAAATCCAAAGCGCGAAAATCAAAAATATAACGCCGTCAAAACCGCTCCTCACACCCAATCTTAACGGGAGGTGCAAGGAGCGAACGGAGCCGTTAACCAAATTCACGCTCCAAAAATGGTTCACTGACATCACGCCGTCAAGACTGGGCCTTCGTCCGCGAGGGGCTACTGTTGGGGAGTCATGAATTTGGCTAACTCCCGAAAGACGCGAAGGCATAACCAAGTTACCCCTTCGCTTTTAACTAGCATTATTTCTGGCTTTTTCCCTTACTCAGGTGACTCAGACGAAGGGTTCGGAGGAGCAAGAGGAGCGAAGGGGTGAGCACCGCCCCTTCGCTCAGCGCAGGACCAGACGCAGAGTTGGAGGCGAGGACACCCAGCCAGCGCGGATGAGCCAGGACGTGTGGCGCATCTTCATAGGCACGTCAAGACCCGGGAATTACGGAGGCCAGTACGGAGGAAAGAAATACCATAATGCCCTCGGATATGCTGGGAATATAGTGGTTGTAAGGACACTAAGAATAAACTAGGCCCCTCCGGCGGCCTATAAAAGGAAGAGAGGAGAGCCCCGAGAGGCAGTTGGCCCGGGATTTGTAACCCAATTCCAAGCACGTATAAATATATAAATCGAGCCTGTCGTCTATCGTGTGTCACTTACTCGCTGCGCTCTCTCTCGATCTCAACCTGTTGGATTTCCCCGAAATCCCAACATAAAAGTAAATTAATATATGGTTCTAAATTACCTATTTATCATAGTTAATATAAAAATAATAAGTTAAGGTATATACGTATGATGAGTGTCACCATGTAGACCATTTATACATGTATATGCGAGTAAATGATGAAATATGCTAAATATAATGTATGGAGGCGCGATACAAAATCAAAAAAAAGGGTGAATATGGATGAAAAAAATGTATAGGGTAATTACTAATTAAAAATCAATCACAGATGGAAAATGATAAGTGAACATCAATATGGTATTACATTGAAGTATTGAAAAAAATATGAAAGAGTAGTATGTAAACAATTTTGATTATTAGGTATGAGTTTAATTTCTAAATAATTTTTGAATCAATAGTTTTTAAAGATATTAGCCCGTGCGGGAGCACGGTTGATGGACTAGTTAAGGTAATTGATACTGCATATTTTGATAAGTACATGCGCATCATTTTTCATTTTTTTATAACTCTGCATATCATTTTTCAAGGGCGTGAGAATTACACTATGCAGAGCTTCAAGCCCAGATTATTTGTCTGCGACTGGCCCAAGCTCCCAGTCGAAGCCACCCATTCTTTATCTGCGATTGTGGGCTTGTTCTCGCTCTGCCTAAACCGTGAGCTAAAGCACAGATCCTGTACAATACTGGGTCCAAATTGTAAGACTTTATTCATTTTGGGCTTTGTTTGTCTTCTTTATGCTTAGCCTTTTCTCCTCATCTGATTTGATGATGACTGACTTGATGATATAAGGAGACACCTTTCTCTAACCATCATTTAAAAAAAATCACACACACAGACCGATAATGCTCGTACTTAGCAAATGCTTAAAACACAGACCACCACCATACTTAGCAAAGTGTTTTTTAAGAAAAATCTGATGACACTAGTTGCTGGAAGATAAATAAGAAATTATGCATATGCAGCTTGATTGGAGCAAGGGCTTAAAGCAACTCTGCTGGGTTTTTTTCTTAGTAATTTTTTTCTTGGAGAAAAGGCAGCAACCCAACCTCACGCTTTACAGGCGTGCGTCTGGCATGATGCAAACAGCTCTGTCAAGAAGAAAGAAAAGAGGAGAGAAAAGCCATGCCCGGACCCCCTAGTTTACGGTCGCCCGGAAGACGCTTCTGAGCGGTCGATCTCCCGATCAGGTGGTTTTTTCTATTTTTAGCAATGTTGCTGTCCATCATGCCATTATCTTTCTGGTAACTGTAGTATTTGCGTCGCATGTACAACAAAAACAGAGGCACCATGCACCGTATATTCTCTTTCCGCGTGCCTTCGTATAAAAAAATTTGAGTCTTCCCTTTCGCCATCTTTTTTCTCTTTCCAAAAAAACATTCGAGAGTAGGAAAAAGAGGGAGAAGAAAAGGGCGGGGAAAACCAAATAAAAGTAAGTTTTGAAGTAAAATAAAATAAAAAACAAACAATATTTTTAAAAATGATAAAAAATAAATTAAAATAAAAGAAAAATTCCATACAAAGTTAAGTGATAAAGTTATAGAAAGTTATACTAAATATTGCGGAGACCATGAAAACTTATATGCTAAACTTTCATACATAAGGTTTTATGAACTTTAATTCACTTCAAGTACATAAGTTTTCATTAATTGTCATACAAAAGTTTTCGTGCATAAGATATATAGCAAACTTCTACTTTGCTGTTACATAAAAATAAAAGCAAAAAAATATTTCACACAAGCTTAAGTGACAAAGATATAGAAGCTTGTAGTAAATAATATTGCAGAGACCGTAGAAAATTTTATGCAAAACTTTCTTACATAACTTTTATGAACTTCAGTTAACTTTAAATACATAAGTTTTCATGAACTATCGTACAAAAGTTTTAATACATAAGCTATATAGCAAACTTCTACTATGCTGTCTCATCAACTAGGTTCTGAAAGTCCTGGTAATTTTTTTAAAAAATAATTAGTTATACAAATATATAAAAGAGCATTTTTCAAAAAGAGTTGGATAATGCATTGAAATGGAAAAAAACAATGTTAGTCTTCTATGATGGGGAGGCCGACCCTCAACAATTTTAGCCTTCTATGGCAGGGGGACATGGTCGACCCTAAACCCCAAAAACCCTTCTGCAAGCCGATAGGATGAAGTCGCCCCCAACAACCCAGAACCCTAACCAGTATGGCCTTCTATGGTAGGGAGCCTGAAGCCGAATAATTTTAGGCTTCTACGGCAGGGGGATATGGTCGGCCCCAAACACAAAAATCCCTTCTATAACCCGATAGGACGGAGTCGCCCCCAACAACCCACGACCCTAACCAGTATGGCCTTCTATGGCAGGGAGCCCGAAACCAAATAATTTTAGGTTTCTATGGCAGGGGGACATGGTCGGTCCCAAAAAACAAACACCATTTAGGACGGAGTTGCCCCCAACAATCCAAAACACTAATTAGTATGGCCTTGTATGGCAGGGAGCTCGAAGGTCAACCATTTTAGGCTTCTATGGCAGGGGGACATGATCCACCCCAAACCCCAGAAACCCTTTTGCAACCCGATAGAACGAAGTCGCTCCAACAACCCTAAACCCTAACCAGTATGGCCTTCTATGGCAGGAGGCACATGGCCGCCACTAACCTGAACATTCTTCTGAACCCAATAGGATAAAGTTGCCCCCAACAACCGTAACTATTACAGGCTTCTATGGCAGGGGGCCAAAGCCGAACCAGTATATGCTTCTATGACAGGGGCAAGATGGTTGGCCCCAAATTTAGACATGAGAATATTTTGATAAAACATTACTTGTAGAACTTTCACATAAAAGTTAGTCAACAAATATTTGAAGAAAAAGTTTTGAACAAATAAAACATACAGAATATTATATGGCAAATTTCTATACACAAACTTGTGCAAACAAAAATGAATGTAACAACATTTGCGAACAAAAGCTATGCAAGAATAAAATGTAATATATAATATTATAAACAAGTTTTATACGTAAAACTATATAAACAAAAATATGTCAAACATTTCAAAAAAGTTATGTAACAAAATTATATTACAGTTTCCAAATAAAAAACTAAAGCTATGTAACAACATTTAAGGATATACATTTTAGCAAAATCTTTTTGTATCTAAATTTTTTCTGCTTTTATATGTTTCCTAGAAATTTGGTACAAATTTCACCAGTGAATCTCTTAGAAAAATAGACAGTGATAACAGTAATGACAAAGATCAATCTCATGTTACTGTTCATGCCAACTACCTTCTGCTTCTCTAACTGAGCTGGAAATGTGATGTTAGTAGGTCCAGTGGTGCAGGTGCCACATCTACCATGTTGTGCTCCGGACCAAAAAGACTTCACCAAGTCACAACACTAACCGACAATAACAGGCTCTATTGCTTGGACATAATGTTAAATATAATCCTTGAAGAATGCTCGACACATGGCATGCACTCTATCCAGTTCCTATTTTAGGGAAAAAATATACATTAATAATAGACAAATTTCGAAAAAAATATAGGGGAAAAATATACATTAATAATTGACAAATTTCGAAAGAAATATATTTGAACGTATAAGTTGTGTGGATACAAACATACACGAGCATAATGTCATGTCAAGAAAATAAGTAATATGTATAACTTGGTGCCACAAATTTAGGAAGGCGTATCTTATCTGTAAAACTTAAGTTCAATACAAAAAATAACTTATATAACTTAAGTATACAAACAACTAGGCATAACTTATCTAAATAACTTCACTTCACTCTAGGAAATTGGTCGAGACTTGTCTATATTAGCTATTGTTACTTATATCTAGATCCTCTTTGATATTTACCACAAATCCACAATCTATGGATAATACCATACGTTCTCACTGGTTTCCATAGGCTTACTTAGGTCCCATGCCTGTTAGTCCCACCAACTAGTTAAATTTGATCCTTTTACTTTGATTCATCATTCATAAATAAAACACATAACCTGGTCGAAATTAGTATTTCTCTGTCAGTTGTACACTAAACAGGTGGCTACTGCAAGACCTCTACACTCAGTCTACTAAAAACCGAATTGATGGCTGTTGTTGTTCATTTGCCAAATGCCTTATATTATCTATAACTTAAGTTCATTAAATTTTGGGTGATAAAGTTATTGACACATAAGTTAGACTCAATAATCTGAAGATAACTTGTGCAATCAAATAGTATCACTCTCGAAAAAATAGTGAACACAGTAAAAGGCAGGAAGAAAAAACAATTTCAGTTGTTCTATATAACATTGGCATCAAACAAATGTTGATCAAAAAGATATATAGAACTGTGTGTGTATGTGTGGCTAAACACAGATCCATGCATTGAATTTTTTTTTTAGGAAAACAGATGCCAGAAAATATTTAAATGAGGAACCGATACATTATGGAACAAAAATATTGAAATAAAAAACAAATAGCATATAAAGAACACAAAGCAATAGTGGATATATGTACATAAATGTTCACTAACGGCATCTGTGGCAGTGGATTTAATAAAGTTGTCAACATCAGGATGAATAACCTCACCACAAAGAACATGGAGTCTCAAATCTGACAAATTAGGCATAACCTTGCGAGGCAAATCAAAATCCTTCAAGTTTGAATCATTATTTTTCTATTCTCCAAATGATGAACAGGATCTGTAGCCCTTATATTCAATTTCTACAAAACATATGTGAAAAAGTATTTAGAGAATAATACAACTAGTTGCTATGGCATTCGATAAACAAATACACCAGCAGCTAATGAATATATTTATCAATGTGATAGGAAATATACCTCAAATTCTTTTGTTACATTATTGGGTGGATCAAACCCACAAAAAGTTGAAGAATTGATGTGTTCCTTGTAGAACAAAGTGGATCCAATTGGATTTAACTGCAGGGAATCAAAATAAACAAAATGAAAAATAGAAACTTGTGACAAAAAAAATTGATATATTTGACACAGATAAAAGCATTTGTCACATAACTGCCAAAACTGAATCTATAAAAAAGTCAAAAGAGGAGAAGTGATAATGATTACCTGAATCTGTTCTATATTTGCCTCGAGTTCAAGATACTTGGACACAACTTTGTCATCCCAAGCACAAATACATGGTATTGTTTGCTCAACATAGTTGTAGCCAGTGGAACAAGCATAGCTTAGTTGGTTAGGTTCCTTGTGGTGGAACCTGCCCACCCAGATTCGAGTCTCCGACTCGGCACGGGTGTCACATTTTCCTGGATTTATTCCAGGATTTAACCGGCGCTTTTCTTTCAGTGGTAGGCGACGTGCCCGTCGATAGCGAGGCGCCTGTGGTGACTTCGTCAATCTCAAGATCGGAACAGCCGGCCCAGTCTCTCGGAGGTGCTCATAGGGGTAGGGTTTACGTGCGTGTATTTATAGGGGTGAGTGTGCGTGCGTGTGTGAGCGTCTGCGTCTGTACTGGTCTTTCGCAAAAAAAAAAAACATAGTTGTAGCCAACTACCAAGTAGTCAAAATATGCAGCCTGTACATTCAAGTGGCAAAAATGATTAATTCATTGCCCATACCAAAACGTAACCATGTAGAAAACTAAACTGAGTGAATACCTTATTCACAAATAAATTAGATCACTCAGTTACGTTTTGTATACAATGCAAATGTCACACTCCCAGTACATAAAAAGTATCCATAGAACAAAAATAAAAAGATAACGAGGGCACATCATGTGTGAGGGGAAATTGACATGGATAACGCTACATACTATATATTAGAGACTAATTGAATGTGTGAACAGTCTGAACCAAAGTGAATAAAAAGTAAAGACATAATAAACTGATGCAAGAAAGAAAAATATAATGAGCAAAGGAAAAGGAGACTCACAACTAATACAAAGAGGCACCCCCAGTGTAGCCTTGCCACTGTTGTTTCTTTTAATTGCATTAGAATGAAAATTGGAGATCCCTTTGTGGAGTTTCTTAAAAACAACAGTACACCAATCATAGGACAGGATGTCATTCACCACATACAAAGCTTCATAGAAATGATGGCTAGCCCAAAAGCTGCTTGTCAGGCATAGGAAAAGACATGTAAATGGAAAAAGAAATAAACAGACAATAGGTAAATAAAAAAAATTCTAGGAAATATGTAAACCTAGTTACAAATTCTAAATAATGACGATAACAGGTACAATAACTCGAGGGAATCACCCAATCTGCACAGAAACTACTCGAGAACTAAAGCAAAGGCATACATGTGCGCATGCAAGGACAGACCCCAAAATCCATTGTAGAAATTATGTCGAAGACATGGGTGCTCTCGCTCGGGGAACTCAATCCAACTGCCTATGAAACTACTTAATCGATCGCTAAATACAGATATAACCCGCTAAAGCAGTTGCAGTCCATCACATTGAAACCCTAGGAGGAACCCTAACAAGTTCATCTCAAATCAAAACCGCGTCCGGGGCGGAACAAATGCTCGGATGCAGGTGCATAGAGGGACTCACCCGGTAGAAGCGAAGCAACACCGACGAGGGAGAGGACAAGTCGAATCCCAAGTCAAATTGCCGGTGAACTAGGTTCTCGCCGCCGTCGCCCACGAGAGGAAGAACAGATGCTCGGATGTGGGCGCATAGAGGGACTCACCCGGTACAAGCGAAGCAACACCGACGAGGGAGACGATGAGTCAAATCTCAAGTCGAATCGCTGATGAACCAGGGACTCACCGCCGTCGCCCACGAGAGGAAGAAGAAGAAGAGAGAGGGAGAAAGGCACGGGGAAATAATGAGCTCAGCCAGGTGAAGCTCCCTGTCTTAAAACTGCCTAAATTCTGATTTTTCCCAGGTCACCTGGGTGGCACTCAGGTCACCTGGGTTTACTCGTAAACTGAACCAACGGCTCTATTTTTGGGGTGGGCTATATATACCCCTCACCCCTCCCACTCATTTCTCTTGGCTCTTCCTCACCAAACATGAGACAAAGCTTCCTCCTCCACCCTTTGCTCCTCTCTCTCTCCACTCTTGATCTAATCTTGCAAGATTTGAAGTGGGGATTTGAGAGTTCTTGCTGAGAAGCTTGAGTGAGCTCCATTTCCATCTCTTGAGCTTTGGTGGCTCCTTCAAGCATCGTCCTCGGATTTGTTACTCTTGGAGCTTGCTCCTAGACGGTTAGGCGTCGCCTAGAGCACACAAACTTTGTGTGGTTGTGCCCTGGACGTTTGTATTGCCCATCCTCTTGGAGGATTTTATAGTAAGTCACTCAATCCTCCTTTGTGGTTGTTTGGGAGAGGGAAGGGTTAGTGGACAACCCAGCTCTTTGTGGGCACATCAACGGAGACGTAGCTTCCTTAGTGGGAGTGAACTTCGGGAGTAACTCTTGTGTCAACTTGTGTTCTTGTGTTCTTCGTGTTCGTACTTATGTTCATAGTTGACTATTGTGTTCTCACTCGATCTACTTGTTTAGAGCTATTTGAGTGTAGGTGCCCCACGGATCTACAAGTATACATCCTCCCAAGGCTGTGGTAACTCTTAGATTCAATTTTCATTGGCTAGTTTTTGAAATAAATTCAAGTCAACATTTCTGACCCAGTTGAGCCAGGTCCAGACTAGGTGACACCCAGGTCACCTGGGTTTGAGCTGGCTGAGTCAGGTCATATATATTTTTTAATCCGCTGCTTTAGATTGATTTTTTAGAAACGCCAATTCACCCCCCAGGCGACATTAAGAACCTTTCAATTGGTATCAGAGCCTAATCTCTTGATTAAGACTTAACCAATAAGAGAAACACGATGTCGCAAGTTGGGGATAGGTCCGCCGAAGCACAAGCCACCGCCGCTCAACAACGTTCTCAAGAGCGGCCAAGAAGTCATCACTCTTCAAGGTATGATTCATGCTCAGATGATGATCTAAGCTTGAGTGAAGATGAAGGAGAGATTGAAGAAATTGAAAAGAAGAAAAGAAGGAAAGAAAAGATGAGGGCCAAGATAAATGAGAAGGCCGAACGAAAGGCTCAAAAGCTTTTCAAGAAGAAGATCAAGGAAGAGAAGGACAAGGCTTCTCCTTACGGGTTACATCAAATTCCTCACTCTTATGATCTAACTCCTCATTATTCATCATTACATTTTCAATCCGTTCACTTGGGGAATCCTCCACACTTTGATGGGAAGGATTATGCCAAATGGGTGTATGATATGAAAATGCATCTCTATGGGCTTCACCCTTCTCTTTGGTAGATTGTGGTTGTAGTGTGGATATTCCCGAAGAAGGTCACATAACGGCCGAGCAAGCACATGATCTATACTGCAATGCTCAAGCAACAAGAGTGATAACAAGCTCATTATATGCTCAAGAATTCAATAAGGTTCGAAGACTTGAAAAGGCCAAACAAATTTGGGACACCCTCAAGGAGTCACATGAAGGCACTGATCAAGTAAGAGAAGGCAGGATGGATTTGATTCATGGAGAGCTAGAGGCATTTGTCATGCTTCCCGAAGAGACCGTGAGTCAAATGTATGAGAGGCTCATACTCCTAGTGACTGACATTAGGTCACTTGGAAGCGAAGATTGGAATGAAAGCAAGGTGACAAAGAAGATGCTTAGGGCATTCACCCCAAGGAACCCCATGCTTGCCACTCTAATTAGAAGGGACCCAAGCTTCAAGACAATGACTCTCAATCAACTCCTTGGTGAAATTCTTCACCAAGAGTTAGTTGAGAAGGATGTTGCCAAGTCACTTGGTCAAAATAGCTCCAAGGGGATTGCTCTCAATGCAAATCCAATTATTGAATATGAATCAAGCAACAAGACATCAAAGTCAAAGAAGAAAGAAGACTCAAGTGATGAAGAGAGCACCGATGAGAAAACCGCCTGGATGATCAAGAACTTCAAAAGATTCATGAAGAAGAAAGGTTTCAAGAAAGATGGTGATGACAAGAGAGGCAACTCACAAAGAAGATGCTATGAATGCAAAGAAGTTGGTCACTACATCGCGAAGTGCCCAAACAAAAAGAACAAGGACAAGGATGAGAAGAGATACAAGGGAAAGAGCAAGGAGTACAAGAAGAAATATCAAGGTCAAGCTCATATAGGACAAGAATGGGATTCAAATGATGAAGAATCCGACAAGGAGTGTGTGGCAACTCTAGCCATGCACACATCATCCCCACAAACAAGACTCTTCAACAACATATCCAATGATGATGATATTCCCATGTGCCTCAAAGGCAAAGGGATAAAGGTACAACACAATCCTATGCTCTTCTCTACCACCTCCTCTACCTCATCTAGTGATAAGGAAATTAATTTGGATGATGAAGAGGAAGTCTACAAGCAAAACATGATAAATAAATTTGGAAACAAAGGCTATAAGGAAATTAAAAAGCTTTTAGAGAAATTGGGAAGAAAGAAAGAGTTGATCGACGAGTAAGAGGACTTGCTCATCCTTGAGAAGGAGAGAAACCTTGCTCTCGAGAATGCTCTTGCCGAGGAAAAGGCTAAGATTGAAAAGTTGACTATAGACCTGTCTCTAGTTAATGATTCACATGAGAGGATGTCAAAGGATTACTCTTTGGCAAATGATTCACAAGCTAACATAAAAAGCAAACATAGTGAACTTCAAGAAAGCCTATCATGCTTAGAGGTCAAATACAAGGACCTTGAAGTGAACTATGGTGCCATTTGGGAAAGCACCAAAACCGATTTCAAAGCATCCTTTAATTCCGATGTATCTACTAGTGAAGGTTGCTCAAGATGTTATAAATTTGATATCAATGTTTGTAATGCTATCATTGCCAAGTTAGAGAGCATAATCAAGGCGAAGGACAATCAAATTCATAGAATGAATATGATTGTAAAAGAAGATTATGAAGGCAACAACAAGCCCAAGCCCAAGGTAACGTACAAGGAGGGAAGACACCCTCATATCTATGATGGACTTGGGCACATCAAAGGGATCAAGGCAAATGGTAGGAAGATGATGAAAGGTGCGGAGATTGTCATGTTCAACAAGGGAACCAACCTTGGCTACTTGATGAACATGGCACACCATGCCTCTAAGAGAAACACAAGTCAAGCCAAGACTTTGGTTGAGAGTTCTACCAAGACAAATATTGAGAACTCAACCAAGGCAAATATCAAGAACAAGAATGTTTCTCATAGGCCATCACCAAGCTATACTGCCGATTACATGGTTACTATGGACCACAATGGTAAAATAGTGGTCAAATATGTTGGTGCCTACATAAAGAGAACAATTCTAAGGAGTGTGTGGATACCAAAATTTATTGCTCCTAACGCTCAAGGACCCAAATCTTTTTGGGTACCTAAATCTCGGGCCTAAATTGTTTTGTAGGCCTACTACTCCAGTGGCACCGCATGGTTGCTTGATAGTGGATGCTCAAATCATATGACCGGGGAGAAGGACATGTTCACGTCCCTTGATGTTCATGACAAACCAAGTGAGAGTATTGTCTTTGAAGACAATAGCAAAGGGGATGTGATTGGTATAGGTAAAATTGCAATATCAAATGATACATCTCTTTCAAATGTTTATTTGGTTAAATCTTTGGGATACAATTTGTTGTCGGTTTCACAACTTTGTGAGAAAGGCTACAATTGTCTCTTTACTAATGAGGGTGTGACCGTCTTTAGAAGGGAGGATTCCTCTATTGTTTTTACGGGTCGCTTGAAGGGCAAGCTTTACTTGGTTGATTTCACAACCAATAAGGTGACACCCGAGACTTGTTTAGTGGCAAAAACTAACTTGGTTGGCTTTGGCATCGCCGACTAACCCATGTTGGGATGAGAAACTTGGCCAACTTCAAAAGGGCGAGCACATTCTAGGACTAACAAATGTTGTGTTTGAGAAAGATAGGTTATGTAGCGTATGTCAAGCCGGGAAACAAGTTGGTGCACCTCATCCTTCTACAAATGTCATGACT
>CM014278.1:48059236-48079891 GCA_004135705.1 Alloteropsis semialata
AAAAAAGCAAAAAAAAGCCCAACGCACTAATGGCACTCAATCCGATGACTAGATTGCCACCCATGTGCCTGGGTAAAAAACTCCTTGGCCACTCATCCCAAACATTGAGATGACATTGTAACCAAGACCTGTGTGGTTGGCTTCTGTAGGATATCCCACGTACAAAACCAATGTGTAACTGAGAAAATAACCTGCAAAGGAGACAATGAAGTTTTCTTTTCAAAGACCAAGTCATTGCGACAAAGCCAAATAGACCAACAAGTTGCCGCTGCACCTAGCAAAACAAACGGCTTTAACTCATTACTAATACCCCATAGCCAAGCGCCAAACATATTTGACACACTATATGGTGGAAAAAGACTCGAGGCTACTTGTATGATAGACCATACTGAAAGGACCGACACTAGGTCTAGAGGGAGGGTGAATAGGCTTGTATGTATAGCATGGATGCCACACCTTCATCATCGGACTCATCACTAGAATCCCTCCCTTCACCAACATGAGCATGACCATTCTCCTTCTTGTACTCCTTACTCTTCTTCTTGTAACTCCTCTCTTTGTCCTTGGACTTCTTCTCTTCCTTGTTGTCCTCATCATCATCATCTTTCTTGTCCGGACACTTGGCAATGAAGTGACCAATCTTCTTGCAAGCATAACATCTTCTTGAATTGTTCTTTTCTTGTCACTTCTTCTCTTCATGAACCTCATGAAGTTCTTGACCATCATGGCCGTTTCTTCATTGGTTCTCTCATTTTCACTTGAATCAACCCTCTTCTTTGACTTTGATGACTTCTTGGTTGGTTCAATCTTCTTGCTAGGTTCGGCATTGAGAGCAATGGCTTTAACCTCGTCTTGCCCAATTGACTTGGTAATATCCAAATCATTCATCTCATGATATTCCAACTCATTGAGTAGTTAGATGGGCTTCATTTTCTTGTAGTTCTCCTTTCCTCTTATGATGGTTACCAACATGCGATTCTTGGGAGCATAAGCTCTAAGCATCTTCTTTGTAACCTTTCTATCTTCCCAATCCTTGCTTCCAAGAGATCTAATTTCGGTCACAAGTAGCTTAAGCCTATCATACATTTGGCGAAGAGTCTCATCTTTCTTTATAACAAATGACTCCAATTCTCCTTGGAGTAGATGCATCTTCCCTTGACATCATCGGAGCCTTCATGAGACAACCAGAGTATTTCTCAAATCTCCTTGGCACTTTCAATTCCTCTAATCTTGTTGTACTTATAGGTGCAAAGAGAGCTTCTAATGACCCGAACGGCTTGGGCATTCCGGAACATGTCATGTTCTAACTCCGGAGTGATAGCTTTATCATCATCGGGTTGATCCACACCTACAACCACAACCGTCCAAAGAGCAGGATTAAGACCATAAAGATGCATTTTATATCATCATTCCAACGAGCATAGTCACTCCCATCAAAGTGAGGGGTTTTGCTCATTAGAACCGGAGAAAATGAAAGCGAAGAAGGGTTAGAAGTATTTGGTGAAGGAGCCCCATATGAATGAGACACCGCATGTAGCCCGGCAAGAGTATTTTTCTCCCTTTCTTCCTTGAGCTTTTTCCTGAAAAGCCTTTGAGCCCTCTTCTTGGCTTGCTCATGAATCTTCTTCTTGAGCTTCTCCTTTCTTTTCTTCTTCTTTTCTTCATCATTGAAGTCACCCTCAACATCACTCACATCAAAATCATCATCACTAGAGCTTGAGTCATATGGAGTTGAGGGACGACATGGACAACCGCCCTTCACGAGTTGAGCAGCGGTAGCGGAAGCATTAGAGCCATCGGCAGCCGAGGTCCCAGTAATAGCAACTTCATCCTCTTTACCGGCCATAGTAGCGGTTAAGCCTAAATCAAGAGATTAGGCTCTGATACCAATTGAAAGGACCGACACTAGGCGTAGAGAGGGGTGAATAGGCCTGTTAAAAATTTCTGCAAACTTGACAAACAAAAGTCAGATGGGCCGTATGTTCTGGCGCAGTGTCGAAAGTTTCGGGGGTCCGGATCTTCCGGCACTGGGGCAGAACTTTCGGCTCAACGAGAAAAACGAATTCGAGATTCAAAATCTAACAAGTATCTGCAGATTCTATATGAATAGAAAGTTTACCACAAGTATAAGGAAGCTTAAAACTATGATCTCTAGCAGCGAAAACTTATAACAAGATAGATCGGATGAATTTAAGTTCAAGAACAATATGAATATGAAGAACTACAACAAGAACAAGGGACAAGAATTTGTTCACCGACGTTCACTCCACTTAGGAGCTACGTCTCCGTTGAGGTGCTCACGTAGAGCCAGGTCAAATCTAACCCCTTGCCTCCTCCAATCAACTACAAAGGCTGGATTGAAATTCTTACTATTGTTCCCACCAACGGATGAAGATTACAAACTTTCGGCACTCAACCACACCAAGTTTGGGAATTGCCGGCGACGCGTAACCGTCTAAGTGCTCATCTCCAAGAGTAACAAACGCGAATCAAAGAATCAAACTTGCTTCAAGTGCTTCTTGAGATGAACAAGGGATGAACTCACTCAAAGCTTTGGTCTCACACCTCAAGAATCACTCACACCCAATGCCCTATTCAAATCTTTGCAAGGATTGGCTCTAGAGGGAGTTGGGAGAGTGGATTTAATGCTTTGGAGGGGCTTTGTTTCGAGTTAGGTCAGCAACAATGAATGGAGGGCCGGAACTTCTGACATAGGGTAGGTATGCACTGCTAGGTCACTTGCCGGAACTTCCGACATAGGGCCGGAACTTCTGACAAGACACTGTTTTGAACTAAGAAACAGCAAGACGAATAACCCTGCCGAAACTTCCGACACTATCCACCGAAAGTTCTGAAACTTCCCAGAGGCTGCCGGAGCTTCTGCACCGGAAAAATCCGGGCTGACCAGAACTTCTGGCACAGTGCCGAAACTTTCGGCCAGCTGCTGTGCAGCAGCAGAAAACAGAAATATAAATTCACTCTTGGGTGGTTAGCATCTCAATTCAGCACTTTTAGCACTTTTGATTCATCAAGCACGTCCCTCTTGATAGTACGGTGGTTTCCTATACTCAAATTCAAACTGAAAATTAATTTAAATCTTCAATGAGCTCATCCACCATACATAAATAATTGGGGGTCATCCTTTGATATTCATAACACCTTCTTTTCTTTTATTCCTGCATATACCTCAATACAAGCATCAAATCCCAAATTGTAATTGTCATTATCAGCAAAACTCATTGGAGGCCTAGATGCACTTTCACATACAACACGAGAGAAGAGGCAATCGAAATACATGTGTCTTATTGTCTCATCTTTGTGACAAAAACAACATTGTCTGCTACCCTGCCAGTTGCATTTGGCTAGATTATCTTTGGTTAAAATCACACCCCTGCGAAGGTACCAAAGAAATATTTTAGTTTTCAACGGTGCTTTAATTTTCATAGGTGTTTGTTGATGTTAGGGACTTCGTTATGAATCAATGCCATGTAGTAAGATTTAACCGAGAACTGCCCATTAGAATGCAAGTTCCAATGAAACTCATCTACTTTCTGGCTCAAAATAATATTGGAGATTCGTGGGAGTAAATTGTTCCACGCCACAACTTATTTCCAATTAGGTCCCTGTGCCATGTAAGATTAGGTGGTGAAGACCCTAGAACTTCTGATACAGTGGTACGCTTATAACGTGCTACTTCTGATATTAGGGCAAGTACATTGCTACACGTAGGTGGTCTCATATATTATCTCATGTAGTTCCATGTAGAATTTTTGATGATGTGGAAGAAAGAGAGAGGCAAGAGAATAAGGTGGTTGTCTCGCAAAGCAATCACCTCAATGCTAAAACAAGTAATATAAGACCACTTAATCACCATTGTACAGATTGTTGTTGTCATGCAACTTATAAATAATTATTTTTATATCTACAAATTAAGAAATTATTAATGACTATGAGACAATTTATTGTACATATTGTTTGTTAAGCCGTCTCAAAATTATGTGTCACTGTATGAGACGGCCTATTAGATGACACCAATGTACTAAAGGAGTATGTTATGAAGACCCACTAACTGATGAACCTAGGCGCCCGCGAAACCTCAGGAACCCGCTCGTTCCCTCCGGCCTTCGCCCTCCGTCTCTCCGGCCGCCCGGCCGCCCGCCGCCCGCTGCGCCGCCGACTCCCTTTCCCTTGCCACGGCCACACCCTGGTCTTTCTACCTCGCGTGATCTCTAATTCGCCATGGGCAACCGCCGGAGCCATCGCCGCTCGCCACCGCTGTTAGTCCCTCTCCCCTCCAATCATCCCATCTACTTCGGTGTCGCCTCCGCTGATGGCCCAGCAGACGATCCCGTCGCCCCTTGCGTATTCCGCGAGCGGTCGACTCGGTGCCGCCCTCCGCCCATCGCCACCTCACCTCTTGCCTCCATGGCCATCAGGGCGCACGAGAAGCTCTCCCTGCTCTGCTTCACCAACGCCATGGCCCTCCTATCCCATCGCGCCGCCACCGCCTCAAGCCCCTCTCCCACTCCGCCCCAGAAACCATAGCTTCCCCTTCCGCGGCTACTGCAAGGATGGCGGCAGCGGCAGCAGGCGGCGCCCCCCTGGGCGCTCTCTCAATGGAAGCAGGATCACAAGATGATGTTGGCGGCTGATGTGCACCTGGCAACCTGGGCATAAAGAAATGCGACTTCTGGATGGACTCCTATGCCTACAAGCGCAAGCTGGGCATAAAGAAATGCGACTTCTGGATGGACTCCTATGCCTACAAGCACCGAACGTACGGTATTCACCTTGAGCACGAAATGCTATCTTGGTTTTGCTGGTATGCGTGGTGTTGGGGGTGTGCCGTCGTATTTTGTTATAATTAGATTTGGCAATTGGAGTAGCAGTTTTCTCCTAGTCGGCTTAGATATTTTGAGTGCATTAAGTTGTAGAATATGTTAGCATGTTGTCGTGGATGGCGAGTCCTTCGTCTGGTTCAGAAGATCACTTATCTGAATATCTGATGGATGCATAGTCATTTGATTAGGTTACTAATATTAGCTTATGCCTGTGCATGAGGATTATATCTTCTTAAGCATGAGTCAACATAGTAAAATGAGTTTATTTTTCAGACAACCTCTATTCTCAGAGAGGTTGCTAATATGAAGCATTTGCTGTCATATTGTCAATTGACGAGGATTGCTGCCCCAACTCCTCAAGTAATTTGAATGGCAATGGGATATGGAATATGGGTAATTGTGTTACGTAAAAAATTCAAGCACTGGTGGCATTGGGTATATGATATTCCTCACCAAGATCCATTTTATATAATGGATGAATTGGCGTTTAGTTAATGAGCTAATAATGGTTAGAATTGCAGGTTGCAGAAGGCGATGTACCGATTGTTGCCTCAGATGGGTGAGTTCTTATCCCAAATAGTTTCTTAACTGGATATCTAGTAGCTGTAATTGTGTATTTGATAGCTTTTGCTCAATTGCTTTTTTTCAACAGGCGTGCTTATAAAAATAATACAGCAATATTTATTGAAAAGGGCATACTACAAATGCCAACAAGTCAATTAATGAAATATAGTGTTTTTTATCTTAGTTTTGTGCTTTTCCAGTTTATTTATACCATGTCTTACTTATAATACTATCTTACTTATACCTGGTTTGTTATCTTAATTGGCCTTCATACAAAATCTGTACAAAATTTGACTTAGTGATGCAAAATTTCAATTTATTTTTAAATGATGCATAATTACTACTACTACATGCTGTTTCAAACTACTTCTCACTTTTTGCTGCAGCTAATTCTCATTGCCAATGATTTTTTGCTGCAGGCAACCACATCAATTGAAAATTTTGCAAAATGAGAGATATCCACGAGGCATGGTACTTTTTGCTGTAGGCAACCACATCAATTGGACATTTTGCAAAATGAGATATCCGTGTGGCATGGTATTGCAGACAATACAATTTAGAACTAAGTGGTAACATGGGTATCCTCATAACTCCAGTTATTAGAAGTAAAAGAACTAGAGAGCAATAATAAGAAATAATATATAGGGTGCCTTCCATGTTTTATGTCCTAATATGAAAATATACATACTACTGGAACTGCAGTTATAACAAACAACCGGTACAAGATTGCAACCCCTGGTCCTGTAATTCAGTTCACATATGCAAGCTGAACATGTGGACTAGATTAATAATTTCTTAATGAATGTTTTGAATGTTGTTACATATCCACATTTCTCACAGGCTTTCAAAGAGGGTACCTGTTAGCACACCATCAACAAAGCCAACTGTGCGATCTATATCTTCCCAGAAGACTATTGGAGCTGCCCATGCAGCTAGCAGGCTGGCACTGCCCTGAGTGTATAGATTGTTTTTTGTTATGTTGGTGAGAGCAGAAGACTACCAAAACAATACATGGTTCTTATTAGCTAAAAGCTACATTAAGTTTGTACTGACATGTTCCCTGTTGGATTTTCTTCTGCGACTTGGTACTTTAGATACACGATCTGGCCACAGAAGGACAAACATATCAAGGTAACTGGTTCAAAGAATAATCTATGATTTGCCACCTGAACCGAAAAGTGCTAACATTGGGCGTCCATCTCAAACTCATCGATCATACCATCTCTTCTGTCGTAGGCATTCTGTCATTTTTTTTTGGTCAGAATAAGTAATAAGGTCATTGGTTGTCCTTTGTTACGTGGATACTACAACCAAGGTCATCCCAACTTTTGTTACAAAGAAGTCTCATGGAACCTCGCGGGTCTAAAGCACTGCAAAAAAAAAACATCTTATGTTCTTCTTACTTGTGAGAAGTGTATTACGCTAGGTTCCCCTGATGTGTAAAAAATACTCCTCCTTCGCAAAGCTATTGGTAAGACAGGTCCACAGTGAGGTTCTGATAGAGGTTTTGTCTGCACAGAATTTGATAGAATGTTATGCTTCTGAAACAAACTTTTCCTCTCCAAACTCATAGATTTGGGTTGTTAATCTACGAACAAATACGGCAACGCCCAATTCTGAGTTGTGGTGGAGCAAGCGCGTGAAGTAGAAGCCATTTTGTGTGGTGTGCATATGACAGTATAAGGGCGCCTTTGGCAGCGCTCCGTGTGGCTCCGGCTCCGTTACTGTTGGCTACTGTGGCCGAGCCATTGGGAGCCCAACAAAACCAGCTCCGCCTGCTTCACCTGTCCCCTAGTGCAATTTGCGTGGAGCTGGAGCCGTTTTCTCATTCGCTACAGTGAAAAACAGTGCCACATAGTACCGCAGGAGCTGGAGCAGCAACAGGCGGAGCTGTACCAAAGGCACCCTAACACGTATTCACGCTGGCCCATCAATGTCCCAAGTCAGTGCAAACAGAAACAGCGTGCACTACTCAGACGACATACACAGAACGACTAGGCCGGCCATGGTTACCACATCGCCTTTGTTGGCGAGCTAGGGCAAGGGCGCGCGTTCTTGTGCGTCACGCTGGGCGGCCATGGCGTCTACAGATCGAGTCAATTGCATGAAAGCGGCGGGAAGGCAATGGTATATATTTCATTCACTGGATCGCTCGATGAGTATACATATAAAACAAATGAAGATTACATAACGTCCGTGTGCTAGCTAACTGTTACTGCTCAAGATGTCCTAGAGCTCCTCTGTGGTCAGGGACAACAACGGTGAAGCTGGTGGCCCTGTACTGTCGTCGTTGTTACTGCTCAAGATGTCTTCAGACTTCTACTGCTGCAGCCTATTCCAAAGATCCGTGCAAGCAGCTGCCGGAGCCAACATATTCCATATATTCGAGCAACTAGTATCGCTACTGCAAGTGCAAACATTATATTCATCTCTCAGTATAAACTTTGAAACTTTTGTAATTAGCTTGGCAACGTTTAGTGAGGGTCTTGAGTTCACTTACCGAAGGAATACTGCTAGATCCTCGTTAACAATATGCACCCATGCACTCGTCCAACCGACATCCCTATCCACCAAAAGTGAAATCCATGCAAAGTATCAAACATCCAGTCAAGAATTAATCAACACATTTTTTCGATTTCTTCATTGTGATAAGGATTCCGTGTGAATTTATTTTTCTATTGTAGTATTATGTGTGTCCACAGTCTAAATAATATACACATGCGAGCTGAGGAGGATGAAGAACAAAATGGTTTTGCCACTGGATAGCCAACTTCAAATATTCAGATTATTATACACAAAAAAATTTGAGTGCATCATTTAACCAAGAGAGAGACATTTGATAGAGTCCCCATACTAGAAGCACAGATAAGTATGATTCCTAAAATAAAGCCACTGTAATAGAGACCACGATCACGTCAAACTCGCCCCAAGTCAGTTCAATGTTGTCGGATGGAAAACAATGGTTACACTTACAAATGGTGCCAGACAAATAATAAAAAAACGACAGGATAAAGCAAACCTACCGTTTTTCAATATTTATCTGGAACCATTTGTAGTTCGACCATGTGATGTATCTGATTGCACTTAAGTTTTGAACAAAAGGAAATACCCTGTTCAATTTCAAACGCAAGACAATCACATGTTAGTTCCTGAAATCGAAGGATGAGAATGGATGCTTGAAAAGGTCATGTGAGGTACCCTGCTCCAAATTGTGCATCTTTCCCTGAAAATAATTGGACAGAAACACCATCATCAGCAGCTGGCAGGTGGTGGAGTTTCTAACTTATTACAAGCTGTAATGGAGCTCAGCAAGAGAACAAACCATGGGCTTGGAACCAGTAGCACGGTGCCGATGCAGAGATCATAAAGGAGCCTGCTCGGAGGACAGACACCCTGCCCTTTGCCAGCCACCACTGGAACTCTCCGGAGTGCTAGAGTATCTACACTTCCTTGTTGTGTTCATGTGGAGAAGTAGAACACCACCATGCTCTCCTCTTATAGGAAGAGGGAGAAGGCCTGGCATGCCAGTCTCGTTTTCTGTTGTGTGACGCCACGTTCTGGACAAGGTCACGCTATGTTCATGGGTACTCTGCTCTGCTTGCTGGACCTCGCACTCGCACAGGCCTGGTTATTGCTTGGCCGTGCAGGATTCCCTTGGTCTTGGTCAGCATGAAGGAAAATCAACACAGCAGAGACGAGCGACGGAGCGAGGATGCCCTTCACACCATCCACACATGCTCAGGCCCAGCCCATGCACGCCGCGCCTTTCGCACCGTGACGCCACCAGTGCGCAGGAGATCTCGGGCTCAGGCGTAGCTGGCACCAGCTGAGTGTTGGCCGAAGTTGGGCGGCGGTACATGCATGTCAATGGTGCAGCTGAAGGGATTCGGGAAGGCTACGCTAGCACAATTCAAAATCGTCTATCCCGAAAAATAGAAACAACTGCAGTTATAGATCACGGAATTACCACTAGACGCGCAGATGCAGCGGAACCGTCTCGGTGTAGAGAAGTACGTTGAGGTAGCAGTGCCATGCAGTTGCTCACGTCCGTCTGGTCCTGCACGTGCGGTTCGCCCTAGTGCTCCAGATGCAGCACCTCCGAAGTATCCACACGTACGGGGATGGAACGCCGAGCGCCGGTGTGCCAGCACCGGGGACGCGTGGCGAGGGAGAGAGAGGAGACAGGGGCGGCGGCTAGGGAGGGCGACTAGGGCTTGGGGTGGCTCCAACAATTGATACGCCTCCCCTTGCCCCTCCCACGTATATATGAGGAGGAAAAACTCCCACACCCTCGTCCATTAGCAATATGGGACTAATAGATGGCATAGTCCCTCTACCGCTAAAGGGCCGTGCTAATGGGCTTCTACCTTGTAGGCCCATTAGTAACCTTAATCCCTTGTGGATCATAAGCCCATAAACCGATCCAATCCTATTGTCTCTCGGGCATATATCCAACAGCAGCAACTTGGGCTCCGATTCCTGGAAGGCCCGGGCCCCTCTGAGAATCGGTAGAGCCGTAGAGGTTTTGGAAGAGCTGGCGGAGGAGCGTGGGTGACGCTAACTGGGGTGCCTGTGCCGCGGAAGAGAGAGAGGCAGCACGGCGGAACAGGCCACATGATACTATCTGTTCAGTTCTTGGTCACGGGTTGGTTTGATTTTTTCAGTTACTCATTGCAGGTTTGCTCAATTCCTGTGTCAATTTGGCAGTGGCTTTGAGCTCTTGCATATCTTGTGCATGTGTTTGTGCTTGCAGGACGCAGTTCACTTCAAATCTTAGCAAAGTCTGAAGCGATGGAGGAGATTCAGTAAATCTATATATCGCAGCGAAGAAGAGAGCAGTGCTTGTTGATGCATGTGTGTGCACACACCGAGAGGCCGTTTGATACAGCTCATCCAATTTTGGTGAAGCTAAAAATACCAATTTTGCGGAGCTTTCAGTTTATTGTTGCATCATTTTTCGAAACAGCTTCATGCTACAGTGCCTCGTTTTACCTAAAAACAGGGCCATGAGAATTGTTGTTACATTACATCCTTGTTGCTGCTGGTAGCTCAGCTTGGCTGCACTGGACACAGTGGGCACAGCAAGGTCTTGACTGGACAAAGCTCCAGGGGCAATTGGGCCCACAGTGGAGTGCTCTGACTTCACAGGTCAAATAGTCAAATTGGGACCATTCCCCACCCTCTACCAGCCTGAATCGATGCTGAGCTGCTCCATCCGTGCTGTGGGGAGCTCGTCGCCTACCTTGCGTTGCGTACCTGAGTAGCACGCACGAGGTGCCGCTGTGAACTGTCCGATCTCGGCCGTATCAGCAGTGGAGGTCGTGGTTGCAGAGATTCGGTAGGGGCTGCGGCAGTTGCTTGCTGTTGCTAATGAGAAGGCATGATGTGGAAGAACGGGGAAGAGGACCTCATAATTTGCCATTAATTTCGTATTGTTTCTTTGACGGCATTGTGGCGCCGACGACTCAAACATGGTCATACGGACTGCAATGAACTAGCCAAGAGTTGCATGGAGAGTCATGGTGGAGAAGAGAAACAGTGAGATGTGGCGCTAAGATTGTGACACAATTACAGGAAACCTAAAAATCGAACTACACCCACAAAAAAAAAGGACTAGGTTGTTAGAGAAACATCTAGGCATCAGAACATACATATATAGAAAGATTATAATTCATCCAATTTTAGGTAGTCACTCAAAGTGGATGGCAATGGCAAACCGAATTTTAGTGATTAATAATGGTGAAGAAACTAATCAGTGTTTCCTGTCAAACCGAAACTCTTTTACGGTAAAGATAGCGACACGTAGGAAAACCTAGTGCACATCTAGATAGAAATTAGAATAGATTTTTACATGTGCTTGGAACCTTAGTTTTTAGGACACCTAATTCACCCCCCTCTTAGGGTGTTATGGTCCCTTCACCCATCAACACTACATTCCGGGGAAAAGGTAGAATCGAATAATCGACTAGTACAGCAGATAAATTGGAACTGGCGTAGAAGTGTAGAACAGAGAGAATGCCAGCTGCAAGGATGCGTACGGCTTTCTGGGTCCTCCGCGTAACCAAAGATCCCGGTACTCCAGGGCTCATCAGCCGGTGAGTGGAGGCCCGAGCAGCACCTGACGGCACATTTCGCACGTCTGCACCTCCAGCTGCATCATGCCTGAATACACACAAAACCCTATACACATCAGACCAGATCAAAGAGAAGGACACCGGAATTCACGCTGGGAATGGCGATCGATGGATCGATCGGAGAGAGAGAGAGAGAGCCGACACCCCCTCCCCCCCCCGGACGCAGATGGACTAGGTGAGCTCGCCGGGGCAGATGTCCTCGGTGCCGGCCGGCGGTCGCGTCACCGCCCTTCTCCTCCTTCCACAGCTTCACATACTACCCCGGGCCGCCCGCCTCAGCCGATGCCATCGCACCGCACGCCGGCGAGCAGATCGAGGGATCCTATGCCCTGGCTTCCTCCCATGCCCCTCTTCTCTCCCGATGCTGCACGCGTGTTGACTCTTCGGCGAGTCCGTATGGGATTTGGGAAATGGGGTTTTGGGCGGACACAGATCCAGCAAACATAGCTTGAATTCACGCTGTAAGGCTAGGCCAACGTGGTACTTTTTGTGGTGGCTGGAGAAGCCAACTAGATTCGAACTCCACGGTGGACCTCTTCTGGTAGCCTCAGCGGTCTCTCAGAATGCCTTGTAGAAGACACACTACCTTAAGGGAGACAAAGACATAAACACTACAGGCAAAAGAAAAAAGTTGGTGTACAATGGTTCTTTTAGAGCTCCTGATGTGTTGGGTCATAAAACCATTTGGCTAGTATCTTCACTACTTTTTGCTCACATGGACAATGAAACCACTACTTGCAGGTGGTTGCATTGGGCTTACCCTAACTTTGGCATTAAAGTCCACCTTCCATTCTCAATCTGACATCTTTTGTTCTTTCCAAGACAAATGTGTAACACATAGTATTTTTGCAGCTAGTAAGGCTTAGCAAATCGGCAACGCGACAACATTTTTGAATGCACAAAACGTGAAATAGAGATTAGCATGTGGCCTAGCAAATACACATAACTAGGTGAATTCCCCGCGCGTTGCTGCGGGAGTTTGGGAAGTTATCTCAAATAGATGGAAAGAGCTATATAATTGAAATATGGAAAATAATTTATGCTCAAGTGAATTTCACCTATGACGATAATATGAAAGAGCTTGGTAAATTATTACGTGAGGGTTGGATGCATGTCTACATACTGCCAGCCAAAGTACCATAGATGCATTTCATTTCTGGTGATGATGATATAAAAAATCTTGGTAAATAATTGCTTGAGGGTTGGATGCATGTTTTCATACTGCCAGACAAAGCACCACTTACTTTGTCCATCTCACATGTACAATATTATGTAATATCTTCACATTTGTTAGTTTGGAGCACAATGGCAGGTCATATTTTACTCCTGGTCGTCAAAAAGTCAGATGAAGATTAGAAGAAATAGGATGTGATTGCATTATCAATATAAAGGCAAAAGGCATCACAGAAGCTGAAACATTGATAAATACATACCTCAAAATGTTACAGAAAGGAAATCTTATGCTAATGCATATCTGAATGTATATCTGATGAAGGATTTTTCTGCAGCACTTATTTGAGCTCAAGTGTCTGGCCGTTTAGGTTCATACATATGAGAGCACCTAAGTTGCATGTTTGTGCAACCAACTCGAACAGGAGAGGTTGGTTTGCTCAAGATTGATGCGGTTTTAAGGAAACTGATCAAATCGAGTGAGAAGAAAATACCGCAGCAAACAAACCAATCGAGTGAGAGAAATACAACAGGCTTAGCCACAGGGACAGTGATCAGTCCATGGAAGTTAGTGTAACTAATTAAATTGCAGGCGAAGAGGCCAGGTCCATTGCTTCATCAACCTGTTAGCGAAAGAGGATTCAGGATTCTAAAGAAAAAGAAGGGAAGGAAGAAAAGGGTGACCACATAAACAGGAGCACTACATGAAAGACGCCGCAAATTAGAGGTCCCAACTGTGATTAGGAATTAAGGTAACATAAACAAAGCAGAGTGTTACTTTTTTTGAAAAAAAAACTAATGCAGAAAATATACCTGATATATTGAGAGAATGAAAATCATGATTCTGAATTCTCCTCCATTGATATAATTCAACGTCCTTTGATCCACCTAGATGTATACATGTACACTCACAACATATAGGGAAGGTGCGTCAGATACTCAGATGTACGGAGCTTACTACAGTTGATTTTCCAGTTATGATGGTGTTGACGTCCAAAAAGTCAGGCGTTGACTCTCGAAAATTAACACTGTGGCCTGGAAGATTTGCTTCACTTCAGTGCAGGTCCAAAAATCTTGAGGTTCACGGCGTGCCAGTCAATTTGACCTGAAATTGACAAAAAGTAGAATTTAATCAGTAAGCAACAAGGAACTCATCGGCCAAGGCCCCGATTCGTTCCAGAAATCGGATCAGCATAAAGGGAAGTCCGATTTCGATAACATGAACCATTGGCCTTGAGTCCAATTCGTGAGAATATAACGTGTATTAAAATAAACCATCGGCTATGAAAACTGAATCGGAGGTAGATCTAATTTAAACTCATTCTTTAATATACATCTTTCTAAAGGCGATAAACAAACCAAATCTCATGTCACTAACAATCGGATCGATTTCGAGACAGCGTTGCTAGCAGGGCACCGATTTGCTTGCTTACTCCGATAGATCAATATATATTGAAGAACTTATTTAAATCAAATATATTTTGTAACTTGCTTATTAAATCTAAATCAGCTATATAATCAATATGAACAGATCTATTATAAAACTTGAATAACAGTAAAGCAGAATAGATCTTCTCTGATAGATGTAAGCCGATAAGATAAAATCAACAAGATACGGTAAAAGGTGAGCGATCTAAACGAAGAAGGGCGATACGCCTCAATCTAAAGCCTAGAACAACTCGATAAAATTGGTGAATTAACTAAACGAAGAAGGGCAGACAAACCGGAGGTCAAGATGATACAACCCTGCTTGCTGAAGAACTCGACGAAAAGGGTTGTTGGCACGTGAGGCCGAAAGTTGTGTTTGATTGATTGGTTGTGTGAACGTTTTTTTACAATGGCGTAGGGTTTATATTTATACCCTGGAAATCTAGATAAAACTTGCCGGCTACGACAATATCTCTAATTCATCTAAAGCAATCTAATCTTAAACTACCAAAACTATTATAAATCTTGACGCACAATCAGGCCTTGAAGAAGCTTCCAGACGCGCCTCCCCTCAGAAGTCGTACGTGCTCCGGCCTCCTTCGTCTCATGTCCGATCAGGACTCCAATCGGACGAACCCCAATCAGAATCGGAGCTAACTCAGAATCGGACTCGGCCTCTATTCTGGCTCTGTTGCGCACAAACTCAGCCAAGTCAAAATCTGGTGTCAACACATGCCCCCCAATTTTGGGATAAAATATTATTTTATTCTAAAATTCCTCCAAGCATTGATGACTCTGGCAGCGAACAGCATATGGAAACCCGCATCCTTCACTGTTACAATTCTCGAACCCCGTGCAGATTCAGCGCCGTGGCCTCCGGACGGTTCCTTCTCCCATAAGCCCTATAAATGCAGACCCGAACCGTCATCTTCTTCAACATCGCATCTGCTATCTCGCTCTCACGTCCGCCATTATCACCTCTGCAAGCTCTTGCCCGGCGAACATCTGATCCACCAACTTCGATCCATCACCGCGAACCAGGTAAGGACTCCCTCGCACACGATTCACTTCATGCATCTGGGTTTTACTGCATTTCCCGCGGTGATTTTCTTAATCTGCTCATCCGCATCACTGTTCATTGTAGATATATTCCATCAATGGTGGCTCCTCTTGATAAAGCTGATACTGATCAAGTCCCTGAGGTAAAATCACCCAAAAATCTCCCTTTAATCTCTACGTTCTTGCTCTAGAATTTCTTGTGAGTCCCCACATCTGTATTTATTACTTTATTTCTTCTAAATGTAGCATCTTAAGAACAACCTAGTCATCCCCGTTTCCCACGTTGAAGCCGGGTACTACCTTGTCCAATGGGTGGCCCCGATTCGACGGACCTGATCAATATGGAATCGGAGAGACTCCCTTTCAAATGATCGGACCTGCAAGTTGCCGATTGGGCCGGCTCCTTCCGATCATAGCCGGGCAGCATCCCAGGATGGAGGAACTGATTCCTTAGAATGCAAGCTGCCAAATCCTCCTTTTGTGATGAAAAAGATATAGGCCAATGTCTCACGCTCTCTCTTACTGACATGGTCAAGGACGAGAATTTACTGGCCGCTACCTCCCTCTTTTGGTCCGATGCTCTTAATGCCTACATATTTGGTCATGGTCCGATGATGCCAACACTCATGGATGTACACATGCTGACCGGTCTCAACATCATCAACGCCATGAACCCAAGAAGGCTTTCCAACGAACTGAACTACAAACTAGTGGGCACAGGCTCCAAGGGCTGAAAGAAATATGTTGCCGATCACTGCAAAACCGGCACTATCGGAGATAGAGAACATGCAGCTTTCTTCAACATGTGGTTGGAAAGATTTGTATTTTGCGGATCAACTCTTGGCGCCACCTCCAACATGCAAGCAATCGCAGAAGCACTATCTCGCGGCAAATCAGTTCCTCTTGGTCGTCTCCTCCTCGGAGCTGTCTATCATCTCCTCCACCAAATATCGGTCAGATTGTTAGACGGCCAAGCGGTTGGTCATATCGGAGGCCCCTGGTGGTTTATCCAGTTATGGTTACATACCCAGTTCCGATCTGCTCTCCAATATAACTTCAAGGATTGCCAATTTCCAAATTATTACGCAGAAGAGGAAGATGTAACCACTCGCCGATGCATGTCATTTGGGGAAGCAGCATCGGCCTGCCCTGGATCAAGGCTTGAGTCAAAGGATATGGCCAGCTACTTTGAAAGTCTTTTACCATGGGATCGCATCGGAGCGCTTCAGCTACTTTGCTTATGGTGATCCCGATCGTGACTATGAACTGCCTTTATTCAACATTCAGAATAAGCTGGCGTCGATCATGCCGATCCTCAAGTCCTTCATAACACCAGCTATTCTAGGTAGCAATATTGCATTCGGCCGTAAGATTACGTCGTACGAATTTTACAATCCATCGGTGGCAGCTCGTCAGATGGGCTTTGGTCAGCTTCCGATCGGCCTATACTTCTCCAATAAAATCAAGCACAGAGAACCGGTTTCATCATCCCTAGAGATGGACAGAGTCTTATCGCTTGCTCCCCAGGCCGATTTCGAAATACCTGAATGGCTATGCACCAGCTTCTCATCCAGACTATTCAGGAATTGGTGGAAAGAATTATGCCTTCACATATTTAGACTCCTGGCTGTCACTTACTGCACCCTCATAGACTCCGATTTTGAGGCCATGGAAAATCCTGTAAGTCTTTTAAAATCTCCCCACTTTTTTTCATCTCTTATTTAAACGAACTCCTCATAATTTGAATCCCAATCTTGTAACAGCCAGCCGAAGAGAACGCACCATCAGTGAGCAATAGCGGGAAGCCGATCCGATACGCAATCAGGACTCCAAACCCGAGAATCGGCTCTTCTGCTCCATCTCTCAAAGACATCATGGATGGTAAAGGCAAAAGGAAAACTGCTCCCACTAAGGTGTATGCACCAATGAAACAAAGGAAAAGCCAAGTGGTATGATTTTCTCATCCTTCCGATCCTTCTTTCCGATTCACATCTTAAGCAAATAACTCCTCTATACAGCCTCCCGGAAAAATCCTTGGCCAATCAACCTCCAGAGCTGCCGAAGAAACTGCACAGAAAACCGCTGAGGGTGCAAGAATGCTTCTCGATGCAATATCGGTAACAATCCGATTTCACTTATCTCATATTTCTTTTTGAAAATAAATTGGTACTAACAATTTCCTCTCCAGCAAACAAATATTACATTGACCGATCTTCAACCGGCTCCAACCCAAGACATTCAACCAGAATCAGCCCAACAGGTAAACTTATCCTAATTCACATTTCCTCCAAACATATAAGCTTGAACTGACCGATTCAATCTGTAGACTGCCATTCTACAACCCATCATTGAGGAGCCAAGTGCAAATATTCAATCGGAGGCCATCCCTGAGCAATAAATCGGAGAACCAACTATAAATATTCAATCGGAGGCACTCCCTGAGCAGAAAATCGGAGAACAAACTGTAATTGTTCAATCGGAGGCGACCCCTGAGCAACCAACAACAACTACCCCACCGGTATCTTCTCCGAATCGGAGGCCACCCCTGAGCAACCAACAACAACTACCCCACCGGTATCTTCTCCGATTGAGCCATCCCAAACGCTTCAGATAGCTGCTCCCAGCACAAGCACTGCCCAACCTCAAGTAATCCCCGATTACGTCCGAGAGGGACAATTCAAATTGGTACTGATTCATCCTCTTGTGTCAATATTATTATTTCAATAACACTTGCTCATTAATATTTTGTTTCAGGCGCACGATTCTCCGGCAATGAGTTTTGCATCATTTGATTTGGACGCCGCAATCGGAGAAGAAGAAATCAGCTCTACGCAATCATCTTCTATTATCTCCGATGAGGTCAAGGCAAGCTTCAAGAAATGCTGAGTCATTTAACCAAGAGCGTTGCCGTCCTTGTGGAAGATGCAGAGCCGATTCGTCAAATCTTCAAGAGTTTGAAGGGTCAACTGCCATCGGAGCTGGAGAGTTCAATCATTCCTGCGGCCTTTATTGAAGGGCATCAACCCCAAGTCTCTGCTGCCCGTCAAAGAATATCGGATCGGTTGGCTCAACAAGACTTAACCAAGAAATGCGACGACGCCAGAAATGAATTAAAAGCTATGCAGGCCCAAATCAAGACCCTTCAAGCTAAACCAACACAGCTAGAGAATCGGATGAAGCATCTCCAAGGCGTTGAAGTTGAACTGCTCAGACGGCTCGAAGAAGTCCGCAAAGAAATGTCGGAGACCCGAGACGAACTCAACCAGATTCCAGCTTCCATCAAATCGGCACAAGCAAATTTGAACAAACGCTTGGAGGAAGTTCGCCAAATTCACAGAAGCATCAAGAACGTCCCCGGCTCCGATGTGAAGATCTGGAAGAGATCCAGAAGATTGATAACATCCGGTTGGGCGCGATCAAAGCGATCCGCAAATTTTTGTAATAATTAAAACTCTCTAGCAGCACTGCTTCGATGACAACGATCATCGATGAACTCTGTTGGATCTGACGATGCTGATCGTCGATGAACATTTACTTTTGTAAATATTTTTGCCCTTAAGGCGATACGTATCGTATCGGCTATCTTAGACGATATAAAATATCGGCTTCAGGAATCTACCCAAATACTTGGATAATATTTCTTCAAATATTTTCCATTAAGCGCTTTTGAAAACTCTTCTCCTTCCAATGTTTCCAGAATATACGCATTTCCTGGAACGCATCGATTCACACGATAGGGACCCTCCCAATTAGGCGACCATTTTCCAAACTTAGAACTTTTAGTCCCTATCGGCAAAATCAGCTTCCAAACCAATTCACCTTCGATGAAATCTTTTGGCTTAACCTTTTTATCATAATACTTAGCAACACGCGCTTTATTATTTTCAATATTTTCCAAAGCTCTTAATCGGGTTTCAGCCAAATCGTCCAAATCAAAATTCATCAAACTTTTATATTCATCGGCGTCAAGTTTCCTTGTTCCGATATTCGTCTTGATCCAATTTTGATCTCCCAAGGCAAAACAGCTTCATGCCCATAAACCAAATGATATGGGGACAATTTAGTAGATCCATGACACGCCATCCGATATGCCCATAACGATTCGGTCAACGTTAGATGCCATCGCCTTGGTTGTTCATCAATTTTTCGCTTGATGATTTTGATAATACTTTTATTTGATGCTTCTGCTTGACCATTGGCTTGTGCATAATAAGGAGAAGAATTTAACAACTTAATACCCATACTGGCAGCAAAATCTTGAAATTCGTTAGACATAAACATAGTTCCTTGATCGGTCGTGATAGTTTGAGGAATACCAAACCGATATATAATATGCTCCTTAACGAATTCCACCATATTCTTGGAATCGGCAATCTTTAAAGGAATCGCCTCAACCCAATTAATGAAATAATCTGTTGCCACCAATATAAATTTATGACCCTTACTCGACGATGGATAAATTTGTTCGATCAAATCAATTCCCCATCCCCGAAAAGGCCACGGCTTGACAATCGGATTCATGGCTGATGCAGGCGCTTTTTGCACATTTCCAAATTTCTGGCATTCTTGGCAACCTTTATAATATTCAAAACAATCTTCCAAAATTGTTGGCCAAAAACAACCTGTTTTACGAATAACCCACTTCATCTTATAAGCCGATTGATGCGCACCACAAACTCCCTCATGCACTTCATCCATCATGTCTTTGGATTCCGATTTACTCAAACATCGGAGCAACACGCCATCAATCGTCTTACAATATAATTGATCATCAAGCAACACATATTTAACAGCCATGAATCTTAATTTTCTGGAAACCTTTTGTGATGAATCCTTTAGATAACTTACAATCTCATATCTCCAATCTCCAATTTCTGGCTCAATCGTCATGATCTCATGAAAACGCCGATAGCCAGAAGCAGCTTGTGCCAAATTGTTAGCTTTCTGATTTTGAGCCTTAGGGATATGTTCAATATTAACCATCACAAATTTTTTTAGTAATAATCGGCACTCTTCAAAATAACAAATTAGAACATCGTCTTTGCGTTCATATTTACCGATTAACTGATAAATCAAGAACTGGGAGTCTCCAAAAATCTCGACAGCTTCAGCTCCGATTTCCAACAATAATTTTAATCCTTTAAGCAATGCTTCGTATTCAACCTGATTATTGGTGAAATTTGGATCCATCGGATAGCTAAACTCAAAATTTGCCCCCCGAGGCGAAACAATAACGATTCTGATGCCACATCCTTGACCACACGATGATCCATCAAAGAATAATGTCCAAGGCATCGGCTCAACCATCTTAACTTCATCTTCGATGTGTTGAGTTACAAAATCAGCCATTACTTGTCCTTTTACTGCTTTAGACGATTCGTACTTTAAGTCAAACTCCGATAATGCCAATACCCACTTTCCGATTCTGCCTTTCAGCATCGGCATAGACAACATATATT
>CM014278.1:48080389-48100624 GCA_004135705.1 Alloteropsis semialata
CCTGAAATCAACACAAACTCGCAACTTCCCATTTTTCTTGAAAACAGGAACGATATTAGATATCCATTCAGCATATCGGCAAGGTTGAATAAACTTAGCTTCATACAACCGAGTTATTTCGGCTTTTATTTCTTTATCTAACTCAGGTTTAAATCGTCTCGGCACTTGTTTAAAAGGCCGATACCCTGGCTTGATCGGGAGCCGATGTTCAACAATAGATCGGCTTAAACCGGGCATTTCATAGTATTCCCAAGCAAAACAATCACGATACTCTTTTAATAACTTTATTAATTCTTGTTTAAACTCAGGATCCAACTTTGCACTTACATATGTCGGCCGAGGTCTATCTCCTAAACCTATATCTATTTCCTCTAACTCATCGGCCGACATAAACCCTTGACCAAGTTTACCCTCATCTTCAATGAAATCATCCATTAATACAAACTCTTGGAACTGATTGCTTGGATCGGTTTTAATCCTTCATCGGGCACTTGGATAAAATCTCCTTCCCAAACCTTGCCCGATAAGCATTCAATCCCTTCAAACTCTCAAACTGTCAAATCGGCGGTAGCGACGCTGACCGATTCATTGGCTTGGACAGTCTCAATGTGATCTCCATGCCATTGAATGAGACATTGATGCATGGTAGACGGCACACAACAATTAGCATGAATCCAATCACGCCCAAGGAGCAAACTGTAAGATCCTTTACTGTCAATGATGAAGAACGTAGTAGGCAAAGTCTTGTTTCCGATCGTCAATTCAACATTTAATGCCCCCCAAGCCGGCGATGGATTTTCACCAAAGTCCTTGAGCATCATATCGGTTTTGATTAAATCATCAGGTCCTTTGCCAAGCTTCCGATATGTAGTATAAGGCATCAAATTCACAGCAGCTCCCCCATCAACAAGCATCTTGGTCATTGGTTTGCCATCAACATATCCTTTAACATATAAAGGCCTCAAATGCCGATACTTTTCATCAACTAGCTTTTCAAACACGGCCTGTTGAGGTTGCAAAATTAGCTGTGCCATAGCCTCTTCAGTACCATCGGCCTCATCATCAGTTGAACTAACATTGTATTCAGCAGGCAATACAAAAACCATATTCACCGATGCCGATGGCCCATCATCATCACGCTTGGGCTTAGCTCTCCAAACCTTGGAATTATCATCTCCTTGGAGCTTCTCCTTGAGCAGTTCCTTGAATCGGAGACGCTGAACCCTTCTTTTCTGTGTCTTGGTCAAACCTTCAGGACACCATTGCGGTTTGACTCCTGGACGCAGGTCCGATTTGACCTCCTCCTCCGATTTCTGCGTATCTTCTGGTTCTTGAACAATTTCCTTTTTTCCTGTAAACCAGACGATCATACACATAAAGACGGTCTCCTTTAAATTTTTGGCGATCATTATACTTTCGGCGATCATCGTCCCATCGGTCATAGCACCGATTTTCATACTCACGCCGATCATGGTATTCACACCAATCTTCGCCCTTGTTGATAAGCTATTTCATCGTGCCAGCTACATCGGCGTCCAAAATCCAATCGGTCATGTACAGATTGCCGTTGCCTCTTTGAATCTCCGTAACTTTCATACTGATCGCTGCACTCCGGACAATTGTAGATTGATGGAAGTCTTAACTTTTCATTCCAACAGAACCTAAAGAACGGACATCCCCAATGGTCTTTTTTGTCAAATCTTCTAGCCGGAGGACTCCAATCCCTTTCCTGCTGACGCATATATTTGTCAATGAGCTGCCCTAGGCTTTTCTCTGCGTTGGTGGTCTTCCCAATATTGCTGATGATTCCGATTTTGTACATCATCGGCCGTTACTTGGCAATCTGGATCAATAGCTCCCGATTTCTTCGCATTCTCCAACGTGAGGATTTTAGCTTTCAGTTCCCTGTCGGGCGCTCCGATTTCCACCATATTTTGAGGAAACGGGTGTCCATCAAGCTTCATCGGTTTCTTACCAGTTTCAACTTTGATAATCCCCTTCTCAATTGCCAATTGAATCTCATTACGGAATACTTTGCAATCGTTGGTATGATGAGAAACTGAATTATGCCACTTGCAATATTTCTTTTTCTTTAATTCTTCGGCAGAAGGAATCGAATGATTTGGGGAAAGCCTGATTTGTTTTTCTGCAAACAATAAATCAAATATTTTATCGGCTTTTGTAATATCGAAACTGTACCTTTCTGGCTCGACCTTCACCCATGGACAGGCAACAGAATTCTTGTTCTTGGTCCATTCAGCCAAATCGATCTCAGCTTCTTCTCCATCGGAGTCATACTCGATATTAGCAATCTTCCTCTGAAACTTCTCCCTCCGATAGTCATTTCCACGTCCTTCATGCTGGGAGAGCTTTTGAATCATGTGACCCAAGCCTTTGAAATCTTGACTTGTATAACGATCTTTGACTTGAGGCAATAATCCTTGGAAGGCCAAATCCACCAGTTGCCCCTCCGATAAGTTCAATGAATAGCATCGGCTACATATATCTCTGAATCTCTGAACAAATTCGCTAACCGATTCTCCATTTCTCTGTCGGAGCGCAGTCAAATCAGACAACCTGGTTTCTTGTACTTCCATGAAGAAATAAGCATGAAATTGCTTTTCCAAATCGGCCCGATTATTGATGGAATTTGGTGGCAATGATGAAAACCACGAGAAAGCCGATCCAGAAAGCGACATGGGAAACAGCTTAACTTTCAATGGATCAATCGATGCTACTTCACCACATTGAATTGTATAGCGACTGATATGCTCGACGGTGGTATCATCCCCTTGTCCAGAAAACTTGTAGAAATCTGGAATCCTGAATCGAGCTGGCATAGATAATGTATCAAACCAGTCCGGATACGGCTTTCGATACAGATATGATTGTCCCTTAGGCTTCAGACCAAACTGATTTTTCATGACGTCAGCAATCTTATCTGTCCAATCTTCCTGAGTGTAATTTCCCTGACTAATCGAAGCACAATTTGTTATAACTGGTGTTTCAGTAGCTCCGATTGACGGCTCCCGATTGTCAGTTCCCTTGTTCTTTGGTGGATTCTCAGTATTGAAGAAAGCAAGATACACCATCTTGTCATCGACTACAGGAATTCGGCTGCCAAACTGATCAATATGTTGAGTGCCACCATAATTCTTGTCCTTTGACTCCTCCTCCTGTTCTTCTTCTTCACCTCCCTCCACTACCTTAGCTTTGGTCTTCTTTGCCTTCGGAGTTTCATAGCACTCAGGATGTGTTTCTGGTGATGTAGACGAACTGATCTGTACCATCTTTTTCTTGAGATCTTTAATTGCTGAAGAAGCACCAGTATTAAAGTAAGCAGGTCCCTTCTGGACATCCTTCAATATAGCTCCATCTAGCAACTTGGCGATCAATCCCACCACCGTGTTAACCAATATTCCAGATTGGTTAATCAGAGCATGACCCACTCCAACATCTATGTAGTCTTGGAAGAATTTTCTTTCCTCGGCAGTGATCCGATCGAACGCTTCCTAGGGAACAGGAAACTGATTTTTCTTGATCACCGCATTGCGAGTTTTGCTTAACGAGTCGAGGCACAGATTCTTGAATCCTTCAAGTTGTGCTTCCACAAGTTTCTTCTGCTCGTCACTGAGGTCCTCCATCGTGACAGCAGGGATTTCACCGCCTCCAGGTGCCATCGCAAAAGCTTTCTTGTCCCACCGGGCGTGCCAAAATGTGTTGACGTCCAAAAAGTCATGCGTTGACGCTCGGAAATTAACACTGTGGCCTAGAAGATTTGCTTCACTTCAGTGCAGGTCCAAAAATCTTGAGGTTCATGGTGTGCCAGTCAATTTGACCTGAAATTGACAAAGTAGAATTTAATCAGTAAGCAACAAGGAACTCAACGGCCAAGGCCCCGATTCGTTCCAGAAATCGGATCAGCATAAAGGGAAGTTCGATTTCGATAACATGAACCATCGGCCTTGAGTCCGATTCGTGAGAATATAATGTGTATTGAAATAAACCATCGGCTATGAAAACCGAATCGGAGGTAGATCTAATTTAAACTCATTCTTTAATATACATCTTTCTAAAGGCGATAAACAAACCAAATCTCATGTCACTAACAATCGGATCGATTTTGAGACAGCGTTGCTAGCAGGGCACCGATTTGCTTGCTTACTCCGATAGACCAATATATATTGAAGAACTTCTTTAAATCAAATCTATTTTGTAACTTGCTTATTAAATATAAATCAGCTATATAATCAATATGAACAGATCTGTTATAAAACTTGAATAACAGTAAAGCAGAATAGATCTTCTCTGATAGTTGTAAGCCGATAAGATAAAATCAACAAGATATGGTAAAAGATGAGCGATCTAAACGAAGAAGGGCGATACGCCTCAATCTAAAGCCTAGAACAACTCGATAAATTGGTGAATTAACTAAACGAAGAAGGAAGATACGCCTCAATCTAAAGCCTAGATTAATTCGATAGGGTGTCGGACTTACAGACAAACTGGAGGTCAAGATGATACAGCCCTGCTTGCTGAAGAACTCGACAAAAAGGGTTGTTGGCACGTGAGGCCGAAAGTTGTGTTTGATTGATTGGTTATGTGAACGTCTTTTTACAATGGCGCGGGGTTTATATTTATACCCTGAAAATCTAGCTAAAACTTGCCGGCTACGACAATATCTCTAATTCATCTAAAGCAATCTAATCTTAAACTACCAAAACTATTATAAATCTTGACGCACAATCAGGCCTTGAAGAAGCTTCCAGACGCGCCTCCCCTCAGAAGTCGTACGTGCTCTGGCCTCTCTCGTCTCGTGTCCGATCAGGACTCCAATCAGATGAACCCCAATCGGAATCGAAGCTAACTTAGAATCGGATTCGGCCTCTATTCTGGCCCTGTTGCGCACAAACTCAGCCGAGTCAAAAGCTGGTGTCAACAGATGGAGAGGATCATCTCGATTTCCTGGATCAGGAGAGTAGTGATTGCCTGAATAGCCTTTGAATCTGAATCATACTCGGACATCAAAGTCTTGGCGGCACCTTGCACGATGAACACAGAGAAGTAGGAAGTCATGATTCATGAACAGGCATGGGCAACGACAGGGTCAGGATGTGATTGAGTGCTGCAGGAATTACTGGATGCAAAGGAGACATTCACACCTTCGCTGCCTGCTGTGGCTTGGACTTGGATTGGAAGGCAAGCAGGCAACATTATCACCGAGCAGATTGTTGGTTTGTGGGGGAGAAGACTGGACGGACATGTGTATTTTAGTGATGACTATTCGCCTCCTTCGCACAGCAAAGGGACCGATGGGCTGAGTAAATGATCTGAACAGACGGGATGAAGCTGGGCAATAGATAGACTCGAACGCACAATTGAATTGAAGGATAAATTTATTGATGATTACGGTGGCAGTTGCAGCTCGTGGATAGACATGCATCAGTGGATCTTGGACAGAGCTGAAGGTATGTGTGTTGGGGGAAGGGAAGCGGAAGAGGGATTTGGTCATCCAGAAGCTGAGCCGTCAGATCTAAAGAACATGCTACCATCATGCTTGCATGGATTGTGGGTGGCCTGGAGGGTGAGCGTGCGGGGTGCGTGGATGTGGGCCAAAGAAGGAGGAAAATTAAGAATCCATGGATGGATCAGAGGTTGAAAGTAAGATCGAATGGCTCATATATAGCGGTGACATGGAAGCACGAGGGATGAGTTTTAGAATAAATTAATGCTGAGTGGGTATGAACTTTATAGTTATATATGATATTAGTGCCATTCTCAACCAGAAATTAAACTAGATTTTCTCTTTTGAGTAGTTGAAAGTGACATTTAACGGACAACAACAATAGTTGGCACACTGATTCACCCCGACTGATGTTCTGGTGGAACAGATTCTCGTACTTTGACCATTTCATTTATACAATTAGGCCACAAAATACTATAGTTAGCCCATAAAACAATATAGTTAGTCCTTCCCAAAATACTGTCTAACCAACTTGCACATATTAGAACATATTGTCAATATGAAGAATGTCATCATCACAAATGAGCAGTCACAAATTGGGTAGAACTGCCAATAACATTGTACTCTTCAACATCCATAATTGCACATTTGTTGCTGCCATCAACAACCTCCACAATCGCCTCTTTGTTGTTGCCACCATCCTCCACTTCCTTTGGCAGCCGTATGCCATCACCTTGTGATTCCTATCATAAAAAATACAACCAATTAACTTAAGAATGAATGACAACATCATGTATAAATTTATGGATTGCAAGTTGAACATACCTTTGCTCCGTTGTTTTTTGGTCTAGCAAATTTAGTTGGTTTTGCTCCTTTGTTTTTTGGTCCAATTGATTTAGTTGGCTTGCCCTTAGCCTTATGTGGTCCAGTTGATTTAGTTGGCTTGTTTGTAGTCTTATGTAATTTATCAAGCCAAGCCTTTTTCTTCTTGAATTTTTTTTTGTTGTGGCCTCCTTTTTCTTCAATTGCACAGATTAACCAAATCATGATTTTGTTGTACATTTGGGTCAATATTTTCTTGGTCACTAGATAATTTTGTCATGGCAATAGTAGTGGATATATTGAGTGCATTGAGTTTATCCTCCAGCTATGTCTTCAAGCAATCAAGCCCGTCTTTTAGCAACAAACAACAATAAGGATGGTCAGCTTCTTTATGTGCTATATTGAGAAATTTATGAAACATATTTCTACACCCAAGATGAGCATCTAGCTTTGGATTTTCTACCACGTTCCATCCTTTCCAATCTTGAATACTTTCATTGCGAGATTCTCTAGTCCATCTCTTTAAGATATATTGTGTTGGCAATGTCTTTATATTCATCAAATCAAGAACCTTCAAACCATGTGCACATAATATCCCTCTACTATTTAACATTCCACAACTACATGTTGCTGTTTGGTTCAAAGGATCACCTATCATTGTGCGCTCCTCCTCAAAAGTTAGATTACCTTTGAATCTCTCAATAGGAACAGCATATCTATTTTTATCCAATACTCTAGTGCATCTAGCCATGTGTCTTTATTCACTTTGGAAAGCGTAAAAAATGATTGGAGTGTAAATTTCACTTGCTTGTACCAATATAGGTGTGCACATTTGCCTTCTTGGTATCTTCTTCCTTGCCTCAAATTCAGATTCCAATAACGAACAACGTGAATACCTGATTTTAAGTGGCTCTTCAATGCATTGTTGAAACTCTCACTTAGTTGTGTACTTCTCACTCCCAAACTGAAAACATCCTGCGTATAACATTCAACCCATTTTTCTTTCACCTTGTAGATACTATCTAACCAAGTTTGCTCATGCACTTTGGATCTCACAATGTCAAATGCTTGTTGAAATGTTGCCTTGTCCTCATATCCATACATACATGCACTAAAATCTGAGAGAATATGGGATTCTTCATCTGCATCTTCCTTTTCACCATCGGTTTCCTGTGTTCCTTCTTCTTTCTCTTAGCCCTTCACTAGAGATAAATGCTTGACAACATTCTGCATTATGTGGAAGGTGCACAACCCATGATACGATTATGTGAATACTTTTGGTATAGATTTTGCCACTGCTACATCTTGGTTCGTATAAATAGTTCTAGGTTGCTTCCCATTATGTGCAGCTAGAAAAGTCTCAAAGAGTCATGTAAATGAAGCAAGTGATTGTGTTCAAGCAAAACAACAATGACATCATAATTTCCTGCACAATGATCCAATGCAACACTCATTTGAGCTTTGCAATCAGTTCTTGTTTCTGCTCTAGAACACTTCTTCACATTATGAGTTTGTCCTTTTCTTCGAAGACTCATTGGAACAAACATATCTGCATGAAATTTTCTTACCATCATAACTTCTTATATTTGTGTACCTTTTCCTCACATCAAAGCATGTGCGACCCCATATGCCACCCAAAACTTCCAAGCCTCATGTGAATTTTTGAATTCCTTTTGAGGGAAACGGCAGGGGAGGCCCCTACCTCCATTTTTTATGTATATATAAAAGAATATATACATGGTTACAAGACTTTAAGTCTCAAGAGAAAGAAAAAGGCCTATAACAGACTACTTAGCCAAAGATCAAATTTCGCCTTCAACATTGGTTTTGCCTTCAAGGTAACCAGTCTCATTTGCTCCATGAAACTTTCTCTCCATCTGACAAAAGAGAGATGACATCAATCAAATATAGTACTATTTTTGTGACACCAAATTGACCAAGTGGTCACTATGACAATTTCCCTAAAAATCACTGATCCAAAAGCTATCCCTAGCCCTTTTGAGCATGTCCAAAGGCTAAAGAGTTGTAGCAGATTTTAAACCAACTTGAGGCGTCCCCACATCAAATTCTTCCATTGATTTCCACAACACTCAATTGCACAAGTGTGACCCAAAATTCAACTAGAGCAGGTGATTATCCTATCATTAGATCGGGATATTAACATTTTTTTGGTTAGTTCACTGAATCTCAAATTGGTAGTGAAATAGTTGGCTTGGGAGCATTTAGGTCACATAAAGAACTTACTGATATCCACGACGGTGCCTCATTGGTGGCGGGCCGGCAACGTCCCTCTCTTCCATGGCAACCCGCACGACCTCTCTATGGCGAGACAAGGCAGACAGGCACGGACCTTTTCCTTCCCTCCTTCATAGTAGCACATCAACGGGAGATCTCCATGGTGGACTTCACGTAGAACCAATTTCACTCGGCCGAGGGATCCGCCGCAGCTTTGGCCGGACCAAGCTGATCAAAAAAGACCAAACAAAAAGGGCTTTAAAGCTTGAACCAATTTGAGGACCTAGCAAAGGAAAGGAAAGCTCTAGTCTCATGGTCTGATGCCAGAGTTCTATGGTGCTGAACTGCAGTCTACCGATCTTGCCTTGATCAAACTTCATCAAGTGATTATTAGTACAAAATTCTTTCATTTGCAAGTATAAGCGAACAACGGGTGCATGAATGAGTATACTAAAATAAACATGTGGCACTTTAGGTTCACAAGCATGTAGCAACTCGTACAAACTTCATATCTACGAAAAGTTTGAAGACAACATGTGTAAATGGCTTAAACCTCTCAAGAATCATGTAGAAAAGATTTTGGTGATGTGATGGATCTCTCATAATAGATACTCCCTCAACCCATGCTTTGCACTAGCACGTGCTAAAATTATAGGATACAAAGTATTACATGGCTTATCATGTATGCATGTATACTTGGTTTATTTACATGGCAACACAGAATATATATATTTACTTATTTATCATGGATGCATTTATGCATATTTTCTTATTATTATTGGTAGGTAGAAGTGGGTAATTTTGAAACATATATGGCGTACTTTATTCATAGAATGCATGGGTAATTTAGATTTAAGGGGTTACTTTAATGTCTATTGATAACGGCAAATGTGTGTGATTTAGATGTGAATTTGGGGGTTATTTTGGATTACCTTTCATATGGCAATATATGGATAATTTAGATATCAGTTTGAAGGTTACTTTAGATAATTTTTAATAATAACAGTGTGAGGATTAAAATGCTAAGTTATTTAGGGTTTTTTCTATAATGGCAGAGGTAGATAATTCAGAAGCAAAATGGATCAAATGACCATTATTTTTGCTAATGATTAGAGTTATCACATTGGTGGCATGATGTTTCCATTTTGATTTTAGAAATTTAGGATTTATTTAATTTTCTAATGTGTCTAGTGAGAGTTAGTGTCAATGTAGGAAATAGCCCTCTATAGCTTCGCTATAGCCCGCTGTTAGCTTTTTAGTGGAGATCTACCGCTACGCAATATAACATTTGTCCGCTATATCCGATAAAGGGGCTTTTATGAGATTTAGTAGTGCTAAATGTCCGCTAAAGACGCTTTTGCGAGATTTAGCGGCACTAAATGTCAAGTGGCAAGTAGATTTTAATGGTGTCATTCCCTCAAAGATGCAGTCAAAAGAATTGATACAACTAAATGAGTGTATAGTGGACCCTAGATAACATAGCATGATCCCATTGGGCATTTAAGAGACGTGTTAGAGTCTATTTTTGGGTGTTACACCAATGGTGCTTATAATTTTGTATGTGATTATTGACTATTTTATCATTCCGCTAAATGATTTAGCTTTCACTATATGCCGCTATAGCTTTCTATAGCTTTTAGAGAAGGCTACCGCTAAACTTCATAGCCCGCTATTTCTTACATTGGTTAGTGTGGATGGCTTAATAGGAAATATAATTTGTCTATTGGTTTTCAATTTCCTTATCGGTTTTCAAATCAGGCCGTTGGTTTAACGTATTTCCCGATGGGTTTTCTAAACCATTAGGGGAATTCCATTTTCTAGTAGTCAAGTGAGATGATTATGCTTATATCCACATTTATTTCTTGTAAAGGGAGATGAGGATGTGGTCCTTTTGTTCTGTTTCATGTTCTGCGCCCGCCGAACCAAGAATTTCATCTTTTATTCAGACCCATCCCTTGCATCATATATATGATCTTTTATTGAAGAAATTGTAAAGTATTTCCTCGGTCCTGAAACATAAGGGATCATAAGTCTATCCAGTGTGAAACTAAGTAGATATTAACATATGCCACACAAAAAAAATAAACTATGAAACTTTATTTCTCAATGGATTTAGTTATGCTCATTTGATATGGTAAATATTATTGTTTTTTCTATAAATTTGGTAAAATTGAATGTAGAAATTTTGACTTGGGATAATTTCAGAATCCCGTATATTTTGTGACAGAGGAAGAAAGTCACTCACTTACACAGGAGTCGCACACCCGTACAAGGATGAAATGTGGCGCACCCATACAAGGATGAAATGTTTTTTTTTAAATCACCTGTTGACCTAGAATTTGTTTTATGGATCTTTTCCTCTCTTTTTTTTCTCAGACCAGTTAGTCCAGGTTTTTCATAGTGATGGAATGGAATGCAAATGGAATAACATATCCAAATTCCCTGTATTGAATTTGTCGTAAGTCAAAACTATTCTAAGTTTAACCAAAGTTTATAGAGCAAATATTAACATCTGCCATAGTAAAGAAATAAACTATGAAACAATATTTTGTAGTGAATTTAACATGCTTATTTGACATTGTGAATATTATTGTCACACCCGGATTTACGAAAGAAATTCGAATGCTACTATATGTGTACCCAGGAAGTCTTAAACACACATATAGCTCCAGAATAAGGTAAATCAAAGCAAACCAATGCTCGAATTACAAACTAAAACTATTACAAAAGACAAGGGTATTAAACAAACCACAGCGGAAGTCTATTTACTATCTCTCACGATGAAGCCTCAATGCCACAGGGACGCCGGCTGGTGAACCACAACCTAGAGCTCTTCTGAAAATCTTCATGAAAATCTTCGAATGTTGCCTCATCTGAGTACCCATCCGGGATTTTGTTGAATAGTACAAATGTAAGTAAACCATCTTACTTAACAAGTACAATACGAGGTATGAAGGCTCAAAAGGCTAGACACGGTTTAACTGTGATAAACACTTTTAGTTATTCAATTTTAACATTAACCAAATTATTACAATGAAATAGGAATAACCCAGTTGTAACCCAAATTAAGTATATAGAGTAGCATCATCACGTTCATCATCATTCCATCATCACCAGGTAAATAGTCACTATTCAAAAAGGATCCAGCCCACTCGTAACCGTGAGTACGGCTGATATATCAGTTTTCACTCTGCAGAGGTTGTACACTTTCCCCACTGGTCGTGATTCCCATTGTGCCTAGGTTAGCTAGACCCATTTCACAATTCCTTAGGTGTATGGCTGGGTTTCACTTCGAGACCTTTCGAAAGTACCTCTAAAAAGCTAAGGGCCGCTAAGGTTTCAACATGGGCGCATGAACCCAACTCCCGGGATCAACAAAACACCCAGGGCACAACGTGAGTGGGTTGATGGCATTCAGGGCGCAACGTGAACAAATGCCTACGAACATCAGGGCGCAACGTGAGCCCATCCCTGAGCAGATCAGGCTCATACTTAAACCGTGGTCCCCCCTAACGCCTTTCGGTAACCACCGCTAGTTAGAGTTGTGTATTTTACTTAGCCAAGACCAGAGCCATATAATTCTCGTGGTTATACTATTTTCCTGGGTTGCCATTAAGATAGAAACCATAACAAGAGATGCCTAGAACAAAGCACACAGCACATGTTCCAGATAAAGAGACGCCTAGAACAAAGCACCTAGCACATGTTCCAGCTCCCTAACCATGTTGCTAAAAAGCAAGTTTTAACCATTCATCATTGATCATCATTAACAGGTATCAATATTATCATTGATTCAGTGAGCTCAAGTTGCAAAGCCTAGCAATTTGCTACCCAAAAGATGCATAGCTCGGGTTGTTCAAGGTAAATAGGGTATAAGAACTCTAGGAATATCCTTAAACAAATTAACTCATGCATGAATGTAAATGAGTTTTAAAGGTGTATAGGTTACAAGGAATTTCTGGTGTTATACTTGCCTTCCTCAAAGTATTGCCTGTAATTCTCTTCTTCAGAACCTTGTTCTCCTTCAACATCGAACAGCTCACCGATTGGCACGATCAACACCAGCACACAAGATACATCTAATAAAGCAATACACCAATCAGCAAAACAACTTTGAAAAGCACACTACTGGAAAATACTAACTGCTATGAACTCAGGAGCGCAAGAAAGACTAGGACAAAGCTACGGTTAAAAAGGTATGGGCAATTGAAGAGTCAAGGGCATATTGGTGCAAAGAACATGGTCGGAGTTATTTTGGTTGAGGACAAATAGATTGTGACATCATCAAGGCATGAACATGATGTCATCATGGAATATTAGAATAAAGCTTCAATGGAATTTTGCATAAATATCAACAAACTTTAGTACATGCACATACAATTCAACATACTATTTTTAATATCTAGATTTCACATATGTGGCCATCATATATGAATTGAATATTAAAATACTACGCTGAAATTATAGTGGTTCATACACTAAACATTTATTAAGCCAGACGACAAATTACCATAAGATAAAAATAAGGTGTAGACGAGTTATGTGGCAAACAAAAGGGATGAAAGGTATGAAATTTGGATGAGTTATGCTCGCCATGAAAGGAGGGCTCTGCTGAAACTATGGGCAAGGTACTTGGTGGGTTTAAAAGTCTAATCATCTTTTATTTAGAAAAGCTAGTTTAAATTAACCATTAATCAAATTAATTACTAAATTAATTCCAAGAACAAGTTTTAAGGAAAAAAAACACCACCAACGCGTAGTTTATGTTATTACGAAACCAACGCAACTAGAATGAATCAAATCGGAGCTAAAATGCGAAATCTATGGGCTAAACAAGGCTGCAGGGACCTATTCATAAATAACTATTGATTTCAGGGGTTAGCTAGGAAGATCTCGTAAGACTCAAGGCCGGACCTCGGGTTGATTTCGCAAAAGCTGGGGGTCTCTTTATCATAAAGGCGAAGGGGTACGAGCGCTTCTGTTCTCGGCCGCTGATGGCCAGATGGACGGCTGACGGCTCTCCGCGGCCTCTGGCTCGCCGGCGCAAGGGTGGGCGGCGGCGCTGGGCGGCCGGCCGGCGGCGGCTCACCGGTGGAGAGCAGTCCGAGGGCTAAGGGGCTCCGTTTCGCGTGATTTTTGGCTTGGGATAGAGAGGGGGACAGTGCAAATCTCACCAGGGGCTCGGGGTCGGCGATTGGCCGGCGGGGGTGCGGGACACTGGTGCGGAGCGACCGAGCTCATCGGCGTGCGATGCGAGCGGGGCTGCAGCGTCGGCCTACGGCTCCGGGCGTTGAGGTGGCGTTCCTGCACATGCGTCGAAGGGGAAGGGGGATCAGAAGGGGCGCGGCCGGCGAAAAGCAAGGAGGTGGCGCGGCTTACCTCGGGCGGCTGATTCTTTCTATTGTTATGGGAAAGGCAGAGGAGTTGGTGGCGGCGCGTGCGAAGGGAAGGGGCTCGGGTTGAGGCGGCTGTGCGTTTTATAGGGTCAAGGCGGGGTCCGGGGCATGCGGGGCTGCAGCGGGAAAAGCGTGCGGCGGTTGCGGGCGAGGTTGCCGTGTCGAGCTCGGTGCTCGAGTCCGTGCTGGGCACGGTGAGGGAGAAGGGGGTAGAGGATGATACCTGGGGCCCGCGAGACAGTGAGAGAGGGAGGAACTGTGGGCTGGTGCTGGGCCGCGGGGCGGAGTGGGCCGCGGGGAGAAAAGGAGGAGGAGGAGGCGAAACGGGCCGGCTGAGGAGTTTGGGGTGGTTTTCCAGACCAGGCCGAAAGCTTAGGGGCTAAAACCAGACGTTTTGGGAAAAAAACAACTAGAGGCTCAAACAAAAGCAAATTCAAAAGGGGACTTAAATACAAATTTAAGTTCCGAATTTTAAACAGCCCACACACAAGAAGAAAATGCAGCAGCATGAACGCAACCGCACAAAACTCCTATATTTGTTTAATTTATTTTTAGAAAGCTACTATCTATTAAGGAAAATTGCACAAACTTCCTAATTAATTCTAACCAAATTTTAGAATTTGTTGAAAATCCTAATAAGGCAAAAACTAGGGTGTGACAATTATTGCCTTGTCTATGAATTTAGTTATGCTTATATGCAGTGGACTAACATATTTTGCATTCGTAAGCCCGCTTTGCACTGTTAATCGACACATGAGACGTGACACACATCGTGGCAAAAATTACGCATGACGACCGCACTCGTAAGTCGTAACCCAACGGGCGTCCAAAAGGCAAAGCGCGCGCCCTTGACATCGACCATCAAGACTGTAATTGTTACTGTAGTAGCTAGTATCAATACGAGCGTGTATATATTCTTCAATTCAGGGCTAGCTAGTCATGCGTCGATCACATATACATTTTCGTGCGTATTTGTCTACGTACCTTAAATTAACCAATGGCCTATGCTAGCTAATGCTCCGGCCGGCATACGTACACGTTACGTACAATCTTCGCTATGAACGGAACCATCCGAGGTCGAGCCGGCCGGGCTCATAGCCCGCCGCGGCCGCCGCCGCCGCCGGTGGCGTCGTCGGAGCCTCGCCATCGGGCACCTTGGCGAACCGGCCCTTGACGCGCGGCCGCATCTCGGCGTAGGCCTTGCGGGAGGCGTACCGGATCTGCTTCTCGTAGCGCCTCCGCTTCCGCTTCTCCTTGTACCGCATCACCTTCGCCTCCCGGTCCATCGCCGGGTCCCCGCCGCTGGAGCTGCCGTTGGCTGCCGCGGCGACCTCGCCCGGAACGGAGCTCGCCGCGTCAGTGAACGTGCTCCCGCAGAAGGACATCTGAAAAATAACATATAGGACGTGCCAAACATAAGGATACGGTTCATGTGACCAGCGCCTGTCGGAGATTCGTAAAACATTCGTAAAACACAGGATTGAAGTGACGATACAACTGAAAACATACAGGAATCCAAAACATTCGAAAGTTACAAAACTTGTGTTTGGATGGTACATAGAGAACACATGAATCCTCATACACAAAGAAAAGAAAGCATATATGCTTATATTTCTATAGGCTCTCGTAGGAAAATTTCCTATAGCAGGAATTGAACCCTCCAAAATTCCTCTACTTTTCCCCAAAGGATACCCAATGGGAAAAGGTAAAGGCACCGTGTATAGTACTGACTCTTTCTGATTTTTACTAATTACTCTCTCTGTACCAAAATAAATATTGATTTAGATTTTCTAGATACATTGTTTTTGCCATGTATTAGACACTATGTATATCTAGATTCATAGAGTATCCGGATTAACTAATCGCTCAGGAAGTCCTTATACTAATGTCCGCATTCAGTATGTAAGCTGACATTGAACAGAAATGATGAGCATATATATAGTTTGGGATAAAAAAAATATAATGTATACAGAACCACATGAAATGAGAATAATTGAGCTGAGCTGTTGCCTGGCATTGTGTTCAGGACTTGTCGTGAGCATGTTGATGGGTAGATAGCGATGGTAAAAAGAAAGAAAAATGCATTTGGCTAGGACTTGTGGTTATCGTGTTGATATACAGATAGCGATGTATATTAAGAAAAGAACTTGCATTTGGTGAGGGGATCTTATTCCAGTTCATGTGTGATGATATAGATCAAATTAAAATTCAGTTTTCATATTGTGATTCCTTTCTATCTGCCTAATAATTAAAACTAACGTATGGTTCGATTTTTTTGTACTTTCTAGCTTATTGTTGTCCGATCTAAGCTTGGACATACTTATTAGCTTAGGATCTCTCTCAAGAATTTCATTGAAAAATTACATTAAGCTGTTCGATGTCTCGTGGGCTTAATAGAAAATACTGCTTTGATAATGTGACTTTATCCTAGTGGAAAACTAGAGACAAAAAGGAAAACAAGACGGACGTGTAACAAACTAGTGCGATGATGGTGCACAGCTTTGGACTAGCTCCTAACAAGTTGGAGTGATGGACCACAAATTTGACGGCTTTTGACGTTTTCACCACTTTTAATCTGTTTCAAAAGGCTAGATAAATACTCCTACAAAGACATCTACCAGAAATTAAGTTAGCAAGTTTAGGCGTAGCTCCTTTCTCTCTCAAGTAATTTATAATTAACATCAGACAACGAACCGATAAATTTTTGTAAGAAGAAGCGTGATCGCACAAGATGCATGTACTCGATTCGATACTGAAATGGCCGATGCAAGGACCTCATCAGCGTGCAAAAGGCCAAGAACACGAATCGCAGGCACAGCAGCTTGAAAATATAGAGGGGATCGATCAGGCGACAGATGGAACCGAACCACTCACGATTGTGGCGCTGGACGTCGCCGGGTTGCCGCCGCCGCCGCCTCCGAGCCCCAGCCCGGCCTCCAGGACCGCGGCGGCGGCCACCTCGCCGCCCCGGCTCAGCGGCACGTCGAACGTGAGCCCGTGGCCCGGCATCTGCCCGTACTGCGCGTGCGCGTACCCATCGAACAACGGCGGCGCCCTCCGGTGCTCGGCCTCGGCCACCCCGTTCCCGACCGCGGCCGCGGCCGGCCCACGGTGCAGGTGGGGCGCCGGGTCGTTGAACAGCCACGTCACGCTGTCGTGGTCCTCGTCGTGGCCGAAGAACTGGAACTCCTGCAGCCCCGCGGCGGGGGCCGCGCCTCCGCCGACGACGCCGGGCTCCTCCTCCGCCTGCTGCCACATCCCGGGGAACCCGCGGTTGAGGTCGGCGACAGCGACCCCGCACCGCGCGCCGCCGATCCCGTGCCCATGGTGGTGGCACGCGCACTCCCCCACGCCACCGCACACGCGGCACGCGGCGCCCGACGCCGACGCCGACATCCCACGTACGAACGACGACGTCGTGTGTGCTACGTATGGTATGGAGCGAGCTCACTCTCTTCTCTTGACCTCCTCCTCCTCCTCCCACCACTCCCCGCCTGTGTGGTCTCTGTGTGAGCTCTCTCGATCTAGCTCCCCACTTGTTGGCTTCTGCGCGCTGGCTCGCTCGCTCCGCCCATACGCGTGCGTCGCGAGCAAATGATGATGCGCTCGGCCGGCCGGTCGGGTTTGGTGTGTGTGTGTGTGTGGAGGAGAAGAGAGGGGGAGAACTAGGGCAGGGAAGAATAAGTACGCGCGCGGCGAGGTGCGGCCAATGGGAGCGGAGCAAGAGGTATGAGATGGGAGGGATTCTTACGTGGAGGATCCGGGGCCACCTTTTCCAGTCTCTTCGAGGGGTGGATCATTTGGCGATTCCAGGCCCGGCTCTGACCCCCGGGCAGCAGGGGCGACCGCCGGGGGCCCAGCCGGAAGGGGGGCCCAAAATCACAAGCATACGCAACTGGTCCCTTGAAAAAAAATAACGTACGCAGAGCTGCACCATCGTCCATCAAGTCTGGAGGCCACGCACGCGAATAAATCAAGTCCAATCAATGCCCGGCCACGCGACACCGAACGGACGCTCTCTCACGCGACGCCGAAGGCCCCGCCGCCCTAGACTAGGCCCTGATCACACGCCGCTGGTAGTCCGGCACCGAGACCGCGAGACGCAGAAGAAGGCAGGGCTGCCGCCGCTGCCCGCCGTCAGACACCTGCCACGCCCACGGCCCACGCGGACTTCGGCTCTCCGCCGCTCCAGACTCGGTGACCCTCTAATCCGTTTTTAGTTTTCTAATTCTAGATTTTTAACCACTATTATTTGCTTAGTTCCTATTTTATTGTATAATTAATTTATGTATTAGTCTATTAGATGCCGAAGCCATCGTCGGGTGCTCAGAAAAGAAAAAAGAAAACAAGATGATCAATTGGTTGAATCGCAAAGGGGTGCTTTACTTAAATATTTGGCACCTTCAAGTAATGTTGAAGACAACAACACTCAAGGACAAGAACCTGATCAAGGGCAACAAGAATATGATGATAATTTAAATGCATATCGGATTCTCTTAACTGTACCTGTGACTGTTGCCTCGGCTGAAAGAAGTTTCTCAAAATTGAAATTAGTGAAAAATTGTTTGAGGTCAACTATGTTACAGCAAAGATTGAATGGTCTGGCTATGTGCACCATCGAGAAGGATATTTTGGAACACATTGATTTGGATAGTGTCCTTAATGATTTTGCATCAAGAAACGCTCGAAAGAGTTTTTTTAACAAGGATTCACTACCGGAAAACGCAAGTGTGCCGTGTGCCCTGGAGTTTGCCGTGAGCTGTTTATCGGGCACACGGCAAACCTCCTCTTTGCCGTGTGCCATAGGTTCGACGCACGGCAAAATACGAACACACGGCAAAGTTCATCTTCGCCGTGTGCCCCGGGGAAGGCACACGGCAAACCACTCTTTGCCGTGAGCCCTGGGCAAGGCACACGGCAAAGAACCTGTACGTGTCCGGTCCCGCGGACGTCCGCGGACGGCGGTTGACGGCCGTCAGTGTTTGCCGTGTGCCTTCACCGGGGCACATGGCAAATCTGTCCGGTTGCCGTGTGCCTTGTGGAGGCACACGGCAAATGGTCTGTTTGCCGTGTGCCTTCCCCGGGGCACACGGCAAATCTGTCCGGTTGCCGTGTGCCTTGTGGAGGCACACGGCAAATGGTCTGTTTGCCGTGTGCCTTGGTGTTGCCCACGGCAAATAGGTCCCTTTGCCGTGTGCCTTTGGTTGGCACACGGCAAATACAACAAAAAAAACCTCATTTTACCTCCTCACTTTTTCTCCTCTTCACATGCATTGTTAGGTTCTCCATGTTTGAGTTTGGTGAATTTCTCGATCTATTTGCTATATAAAAGGAATTTATTTCATTCACAGGATTATTTTCATATAAGTCAAATTTGAACTGCAAGTACATGAAATAATAGAATAAATTGAACGAAAAATGATATTCTTGATATTGAGTCTAGTGTAAGGACAAATCTAGTTGCTGAAATGAAAAATTGAAAGTCGGATTCACGTGACATTACCAGGAACGTGAGGGCTAATAGTATTTAAATTAAATAAAATTCATTTGATGTCTGAAAATCATGAGATTCGTCAATATCTCATTCTATCATATGCGAAGTCTGTGGTAAAAAGTTGAGTAGGTTTCGCACACATTGTTACGTACGATGCTTAGAAACTGAACCTTTCCCGATGAAGTTTCATAGATAAGAGAGGGGATATGGATAGGTTTGTAAGCACGATGAAATTCGAATTTGATTTTGTCACAAAACTTTATTGAATAAGCAATATACAACACAGGCCACTTCATGTCAATTTGTGGTTTTTTTTCGGTTCAGTTTGGTAATTGTAATGTATTAAATACAATTTCACCAATTGTAATTGATATAAAATGAGTTTCAAAAATAAGTATATGAAATAATGGAATAAAGTGAGTGTGTAAATCATATTCATGTTATTGAGTCTGTATCTTGGATTGCAAAAATTGCACAGTTTAGGTTTATTAAAATTTGTTATAACGCGAATTTTGTGTAGCATAAAATGATAAAATCAGCGTTTGCCGTGTGCCTTGGACCTGGGCACACGGCAAAGGTAGTTTTTGCCGTGTGCACAGGATCTGGGCACACGGCAAAGGGTGACTTTGCCGTGTGCCCTGGATCTGGGCACACGGCGAAGGCCGGGAATGGACTTAGAAACCGGCCCGGCCGGCCACGCACGCAGCTCACTCACTCACACTCACAACTCACTCACTCACGCACGCAGCGCCGCCGGCCGGCCACGCACCGCCGCCGGCCGCGCCTCCCGCCGCCGTTCAGCACCGGCCGCCGCCCTTGGCCCC
>CM014278.1:48108028-48129349 GCA_004135705.1 Alloteropsis semialata
TCTTTACTTGAGGTGATCATATTTGTTTTATTTTACTACTCTTTTAGTTTGTACTATCGACATTGCTTTCAAGAATTAATTAGATACTATTAGTACTATTATTTTGCTAAAATAATTTAGTGCAAGGGGCCCTTGATATAGAGTTCGCTCCAGGGCCTTCGAAATGGTAGAGACGGCCCTGGGCGATTCCCCATTGGCCGTCCCCTGCCAGGCAATAGATCTTGGACGATTCTGTGCAAACATGCTTTTTCTTTCCTCTCTCTTTCTTCAATGGATCGGATCCATTTGGTTGTTGTGCACTACTGTACTGTTACTGTTAGTGCTATAATCTTCTTTTAACAAACCTTTGCATCCCAAACTGGCTAGAAAAGGACCTTTTTAAGTGTTCTCCTACAATGCCAAATTAACGAAATATTATTTTGCTGGTAAATTGTGGGAATCCCCAGTTTCTCCAGCAATTTGGCACGGAAAGACAATAGAATAAAAAGAGTATCGATGTGCACATCGATCATTATTAGGTTACTCACAAGCTAAGGCTATTTGCAACGGAGGACTGGAAACCGTCCTGGACCGCTACAGTAGCGGTTTTTCTCCCCGCTATCCACTGCAGCGGCGTCCTCCAAAGGGTCCGCTATTTTGCAGGGGCTTCCGGTCTTCCCCCAAATCTGGGGGGCGCCTCGACGTCCTCCAAATCCTCGCGGGCAGGTCGACGAGCGAGGAGCGGAAGTCGAAGGCGCGCGCCTGGGCAAGGGCGGCGGAGGCGAAGGAGGCGTAGCCGCCGCCGCCGGCGCGGAGGGCCGCGGAGAGGAGCGCCGGAGGGAGGGCGAGGTCGAGGAGCACGACGAGCAGCGGCGGCGCGCAGACGAGCAGGAGCGAGGCGAGCATGGCGGCGAGGAAGAAGGCCGTCTGCGCCGGCGCCGGAGGGCCACGAGCTGCGTCTGTCGGACCTGGAGCGGCTCTGCGACCTCGGCGAGGGCGCCTGCGGCGTGGTCACCAAGGTGCGCCACCGCCGCACCGGCGCCGTTTTCGCGCTCAAGACGGCCCACTACGCCGGCCCCAGCGGCGCCGTGGACGAGGAGGCCGAGGCGCTCCGCCGGTCTGCCGGGTCGCCGCACGTCGTGCGCTGCCACGCCGTCCTCGGCGGCGCCGGCGCGCCCTCGTACGTGCTCGAGCTCATGGACGCCGGGACGCTCGGAGGCGTCCTCGGCCGCCGGGGAGGGCGCGGGATCCCCGAGTGCGCCCTCCCCGAGGTGGCCGCGCGGTGCCTCCAGGGGCTGGCGCACGTGCACTCCCGCGGCGTCGCGCACCTCGACCTGAGGCCCGACAACCTCCTCGCCAACTCCCGCGGCGACGTCAAGATCGGCGATTTCAGCGTGTCTAGGATCCTCTACGACCCCGCCGGCGAGTGCCGCAGGGTCTCCGTCGCCGTCGGCTCGCCCATGTACCTGAGCCCGGAGCGGTTCGAGCCCGACGCACACGCATCGCCGCGCGGCGCCATCGCCGCCGACGTCTGGGGCTTCGGCGTCACGGCGGCGTCGCCGGAGCTGCGGGGGTTCGTGGCCGCGTGCCTGCAGAAGGACCCGAGGCGGCGCGCCACGGTGGCGCAGCTACTCGCACACCCGTTCGTCGCGCGACGCAACGTCGAGGAGTCGCGCCGGGCGCTGCGGGAGCTCATCGTGGATACGATCGATGAACAGGAGCAGAGAAACAGCACCCTCTTCGATCCACGATAGGATGGATAAGATGGGAGGGAAAAAATAAAAAAATAAATGAGAGATGGGACCCACGATAGGGATGGAAATAGAGGACATTGCTGCAGCACATTGTTGTTTGGAGGGTGAAAATTTTTAAAGGATCCTTGAAATATTGCTTTAGGGGGTGGTATATAGAGGGTACCGTTGCAGATAGTCTAAGACACATGATTTGAGTTTTGTCTTAATTTGAAGTAGGAACTAAAAAGCTGCAGTTTGGTCCATACATATATCCTTGATGTCGTTTACTCATTTTCACACACATGTATGAATTTCTGCGGTATTGAATTTTGTTGGTGCGCGAAGAATAATTATGTGAATCATGCTGCTACTTGAGTCGCTTTCTTGGATGTTCCCAAAAGGTGCAAATGGAAAAAGGGGTCCATTTCATCCACTCATGGAGGAAAAGGCTTGGACGCAGGAGATCCACGTTTGACTGCAAAGGATATGAGGCTTCATGTGTGATCGGCATTCTCCCTAGCTCCACGCGCTACAGCACCACCAGCTACATCCAGCGGTCCTAATCACAAATAGGATGGAGACACTGCTTATCGGGGACATGGCCAATTGGCCATGATACTATACTGAAACATAATTAATACAGGGTTGACTATAGGTTAGCACTGTGGTCGATGCATCTGCACGTTAATATGGAAGAAACACTATCTTGAACCGATCGAGAGCATGCATCTAACACTTCCTATATAGTAGTATAGTGCTTGCACATGATGCCAATAAAAAATGCTTCTAAACAATCAAAGGATTAGGGATGGAAATGACACGGATACAGATAGAATTCGGATACTTTTAGTCGGATATCCATATTTTTAGACGAATACGAATTCGAATTCGAATATACTCGAATGCGAATGCAAAACGGATAGTTTGAATTCGAATTCGCATTCGGATATCTACTCGATTTGCACGATAGCAATTCTCCGTTTGTTTATGGATGGTTTTAGAAAAACAAAATCATTAAAAGGGTAGGGATTAAAGTATGACCATGCATACAAAGATAGCTGGTCAAAAATAACATATTTATCCATATTTAAATATATAAATAATAAAATAAATTAGAAATAAATAATATTTTAAATAAATATATTGATATTTAGCAAGAAATAAATAAAATTGAAGTATATAAATAATTTACATCAATAAATAAATAAAATAAAGTATTTAAAAATAATTTACTTCAACAAATATATCATGTTCAGACTAAATCAAAATAATATATTTATTTAAAAATTATATTATATTAAAATTTATTAAACTTAATTTTTTTATATCATTTGTAATATCGAAATTAATATTAATAGTCATTAGTCATAAGCTAACTTTACGTTATTCTTCACGGATACGGATAATTATCGAATATCCACATTTATTTCGAATACGGATATGGATTCGGATAGAGAAAAATAGTGAAAAACGAATTCGAATACATCCATTTAGTATCCATATTAGCAATCTGACACGAATACGGATAACCACATTAATATTTTTGCGGATACGAATTCGGATATTTCAGTTATCCACGTACCACTTTCCATCCCTACAAAGGATACGTGTTGTCACTATGTTTACCTAGCTAGCAAGAAATTGGCTATGTGTGTGGCTAGCAATGCAAGTTGCGTACGGACATGCTATGTACTAAGACAGTGACTGCCAGTGGCGTCACTGACCACTACCCAGGAACGGACACAGGAGCATGTAATGTTCAGTGTGAGTCATACCATTTGGTACGGTACTACACATGTGGCTGTAATTTAGGTCAAGAGCCTAGCTACGTTCTCTTTCAAGAAAATTATAAAGTATGTATATTAACATCATTCCAGATGGCGCGAAGAGACTGATTTAAATGCACTCAGAGCAAACATGTTTTACGCATGAACCAATAGAAATACTGATCTGGTCCCTCCAATTCAAAATGCAAACCTTTTAGCCTTCTCAGCTATTCAAAAAATGTATGTCATCTTAGGACTTTCAGGCGCTTTTCAGTCTTTTAAGGGCCTGTTTAGATCGGTGAGAAACTTTGCAAAATTTACTGTAGCAATTTTAAACCAAAGATTGGGAGAACTAAATATGATCTAATTATAAAACTAATTACATTGATGGATGGGAAATCGCGAGATGAATCTATTAAGCCTAATTAATCCATTATTAGAGATTGTTTATCGTAGCACGACATTATCTAATCATGGTCTAATTAGGCTTAATAGATTCGTCTCACAATTTCACCCGAGGGTTATGAAATGGGTTTTATCAGTTATCCACATTTAATACTCCTAATTGGTATCCAAACATTCGAATTTACTGTAGCGATGAAAAAAGTTGGCGAACTAAACAGGGCCTATGTTCTTCATTTCTTGCCCTTGTTAGATAAATACTATCATCTCACAATTAAATAACATGTCTTCTTTTCAGCGCGGTCTCCAATATTATACTGTGACCATTATGCTTTTCAAAAGAAGAATACTTTGACGGTCTATATATCACATATTATGACCCATATAACCATAAAATTGACACCATGTGAAAGTATTTTCAAATACAAGTCCAATTATATCAAATTTGTATGGTTTAATATAAAAATCATTAGAGTAAGTATTAATTAAAGGTTGAAATGATTGAATTTTGGGTTGCACATGTACGTCTTGTACTTTGAGATCGAGGGAGTACAACAAAAGAAGGGCAATAAAATCATTTGGTTGTCCGCTTCTTAATCCTCGTGCACAACTCTGAAATGATAGTTTTTTTTTAATCGAATGGTTTTTCAACATAGAGATGGTAGTGCTAGGTTCATTATGAGAAAAGAAATATACTGTGATATATAATTTTTATTTGAAATGATATATTTTTACACAAATCATTGTTTGCCTAAACAGCCGTGTAGTTTGTTTAAAGGCTACACAGTGGCCAAGCATTCCTTATTTAACCGGCCGTTTTGCTGGTTTAGTTAGTCATTTTGCTCAATAATTAGGTACACCCTCTGTTTCTTTCATATCACATTAGGTTTGTTTTAAATCAAACTTAGCCAGCTGTAACCAAATTTATAGAAAAATATAACAACAACTATATTATCTACCATATATACTATGAAAATATAGTACATGGTGGATTCAATGAAAGAAATTTGGTGTTGTATACGGTATTAATTGTTAGTTAAAGTTGGACAAATTGGATTTGGGACAAACCTAATGCGACATGTAAAAAACAAGATGTAGAAAATGATAGGTAGACCACTTTAGCATTTAGGAGACCACTGTCTTCCACACTGTTTTGATGTTCTAAGAGCATCTCCAACAGCTCCTCTTTTTCCTTTCCCTTTTTTCTACCTATAGGGGAATCCCCTTTCACAATTAGATTTAGGGAGAGATGCTTCACCAGATCCTTTTTTCCTTCCCCTTTCCTTCTCATTGTTTTCCTTTTTTTTTCTTTTTTCTCCGTCTTCTTCGTGGCTCCTCGCATCCGCCCATGGAGGCCGTAGCTCGGTGCGGCAGCAGAGCATGCAGCTCGCCCCGCGCTATTGGCGCAGTGGCCGGAGCTTGGCCTGCTCGAGCCCGGCCAGCCGCCGCCTCGCCTGCGCAGCGGCTAGAGCTTGGCCTACTCACGCCTGGCCCGGCCGGCGGCGCGCGGCGGCCGGCATGCCTCCTCTCGCCCGCTGCCGGAGCGGCATGTCACCTTGCTCTGACTCAAGATTCCACACCAGTAGCCAGTAAACATCCATGGCGTCGGCGCAGGGGGAGACCGGGCAGGTGACGGTGTTCTGGGGGCTGCACAGGGACGAGGGCTCCCTGCGCGAGGCCTGCAACTCGGGCCTGTACAGCATGGTCATCATGTCCTTCCTCGACGTCTACGGCAGCGGCAGCGGCAGCTACCACCTGGACCTCTGGTGACTCGAGTGACGACAGCAAGCTTGACGACGCCGCACCTGACGGCAAGGTCCACGGCAAGCTGCTGCACCTGACTACGGCAAGGTCCACGGCAAGCTGCCGCACTTGACGGCGACGCCGCACTGCCGGTTCCCGGACGCCCGCGTCAAGGAGGCGCTCGACATGGGCATCTTGCGCATCCACGTCAGGTTCTACGACGACCCGGACTGAGCCGCCGGGTTCAGCGCCGCCCAGTGGGGCAGGTGGACGGCGGCGTATCCGTTCACCAAGATCTACGTCGGCCTGCCGGCGTCGCCGCAGGCGGCCGGCAACGGGTACACGGACCCCGGCGGCGCTGCCCACGGATGTGCTGCCGGTGCCGGCCATGAGAGACGGCGCTTGGCCAGTGCCGAGCGTGGAGGCGGGTGACAGAGGAATAATGGATGGCCAGAGATGCTCATGGTGCGCGGATCGTGTGGTTGGAGAGAGAAGGAGAGAAAGGGGAAATGGAAAGGGGAGAGGGGCAAATCCCCTTTAGAAAGGGGAGAGGAGAGGAGTTAAAGGGGATTGAGAAAAAATTAAAGGGAAAGGGGAAGAGAAAGGGGATCTGTTGGAGAGTGTTTTTTCCATTTCAATCCCTTTAACCAGAAATAAAGGGAAAGGGGATGGGTTTTCTCAATCTGTTGGAGATGCTCTAAAATGCTTACTATATTATTTGTGATAGGAAGGATAGAGTATACATATAGTAAGTAGACTCCAATTATTTGTGATGTATAGGAACGTTAGGATGGAGAGACATGTGTCGTTACGCGCACATATGCATGCATGAACCACGGACCATATGCATGCACGCGCAGAGACATGTGTCGTTACGCGCACAAGAGCTAGCACTGCGTGCGCACGTCCCACAGTTGTACACACACATCCTGGACGCACAGGGACAAGTGTCTGCAGCGACGTCCATGGAGCAGTAGTCGCGTAGTGGAGGAAAAACGAAGTTGGATTGCTTCTTGATTCAGAATTCGGGCCAAGCACCTTTATTACGGCACATCGCACACACAATGACACAAGCAAGCAGGATTGCGCGAGATTACCGGAGCTAGCGCGGGCGACGTCCGTGGCTGTGGATCCACGACGTCGACGTCGGCCAGCGCCTCGACGCCTCGGCGATCCTGTGGTGGTGGGCGGGCGAGAGTTACGGCACTGCTCCGCCTGTTCTTTTCCGGGACTGTGATTGCGCGCCTTGCTAGCTAGCCAGCACCAGGATCGCTCTCAAGAATTAAAGGACGATAGATCGAGTTGCGCAACGATCGCGCAATCGATCAAGCAGATGAGAATAAGAAGAAGAGCCGCTATTGCTCGAAAAAAAAAAGGTCTTTTAGCTCCTTTTAGATAAGCCATTTTCTAGTAGGGTGTGTCTCTATTTTTTTTGACTTGATTTTTACTCCCAACTTTAGTAGTACCACTACCAGAAACAGCGCAATGCCTGACGGTTTTATCGTTTTTTTACTCCTATCCTCTAAGCTTAGGTGTTTATTTAGAGAGCTTGCTGGAGTTATTCTATTGTCATAAAATAGGATGCGAAGTGGAATTTGTTAATGATGGGAAGAAAGTAAAGAGGGAAGCTTTTGGATGAAATCTGCTTTATGCACTATTTTTAAATTTGGGCCACGGAATTACGAGAGCCTATACTAAAACAACAAATTAAAGGTGAATATAATATATCGTAGAAAAAGATTCATCTATAATTTAATTTTTATTTTAACTTATTGTTGTGGCATCTTGAAATAAATAAAGGTAAAGAATCACCATTAGGATTGGCCTAGGAGTTACTAGTCTCAGGTTGAGTGTCAAGTTGTCAACTGACGATCATCGGTGTCAAAAACCTCTGAAAGCGTTGTAGCACTCCCATTTTATGATGGATCAACCAAGACGTACGTGTCCATGGCTTGTAACTGTATGCAGCAGTGCGGTCAAGTCGTCGGATCCTTATTCCCCTACTGGTATTGCGTCCACAAACATCCTACTGGCCAGGCAGGTGCAGCCACGTCGTTTTCACAACAGCCGCAGCGGCGGTGTGTGAACCACATCGAAAGAAGAGCATGGGGGCAGAGGAGCAGAAAGGAATGGCCGATCCAGCCCTGGTAGCCGCCATCTGGCCTGTTCATTCTCGCTCGCGTGCACGAGCCAGATACGTGTGGCGGTGTGCGCGGAAGCAGCGAGCGCGCAACGAATTGAACCAGTACGAATATCCGGCCGGTCGGCCGGCGACGAATTGCTCTGGCTTCTGGGTGCAACGCAAAGCGAAAAGCAAAGCGCATATTCGCTTTGGAGCCCGGGAGAGCGACGAGGCCATGGAGCAGGGCCCCGCGCCGGGGACGGGGTCCCGGCCGACGCCAGCGACGCGGCATCGCATCGCATCGCATCGCATCGGCGGGCGGAGGCCGGGCAGATCTTGCGGCGGGGGTTCGTGGGGGGGCACGCGCGCGCACGTGGCCACGTGGGGTGGCCGGGGATCCTTCCCCCCGGACGGATATACAGTATCAGTTACCTGGTCCGTGCGGCGCCACCGCCACACTCTAGCTGATCCGTCCCCACTCCCCCAGATACGTCGCTCCATCGGCGGTGGTGCAGTCGTCAGTCATGTCTCATGTGGAGGTGATCCCGAGATAGAAGAATAGATAGATGCTGTCGCGCGGCACTGATGCAGCTCGTTAACCGGCTGGCAACGCTATGCTAATTAACACCGTTTTTTTACGGTTGTACGGTTGTTTGTGTTTAATCTAATAAGTTTAGACCATAGTCACAAAGTTCCTGGTCGATCGGGTCGAGGAACGGGGTCAAGGATCATGGTACGCTACTTATGAGAGGTTTTTACATGGCAGGGTCGAAAATGACCCACGAACCTGGGACGGGGGATCAACGTTCCCGGGTCGAGGGACGATGCCGCCGAACCCGTTTTATGTGACTATGGTTTAGACTTGGCACCATCATACATATATGAAGTATTATAAGTTGCAAGCGTTGGACACATAATACATGAAGTTGTATTATTACTTCACTTTAGTCCGACAAATTACAAATATTGTGTCGATCATACACCAAGTTATCCATTACGTGCATATGCAATCCATTATACTCCAGCAATGTATAATCTACTGAACCAATTGGCAAGCTAGCACATGTAGTTGGTGACTATCCAATTGCAAGTTGTTGGCACACCACCCCAGCTATGCCAACGCCATTGGCAAGCCAGCTATAGCAAAATAAACGAGGATGGAGACGATGGCTGGGGAAGGGAAGCCAAGGCGGACGACAAGTGTGTGGGAGTTGGGGGCAGGGGTTTAGACAAACATTGGTGGGAAAGATATCCGTAACATAAGGGAGTGGTTGAGACTTTCTAGGGTTAGTACTTGTGTGAGGAGCTCTTTTTTTCCTTTTTTTTCTCTCACGGCCCGCTTTCATTCCCTTGTGCTTGCGTGGGCACAACCAACTTCTACTAATTCACACGAATATGAAACTACTCAACAACTCCTATTGTAGGTTGTAGCTAATGGAAGATTAGTTCCCACCGAAGCAGATAATTTTGGGACAATTTCTCTGAGGGTGCTGCCTATTTTTTTTTAGTGTTTTATAGAACTTTGGTTATATTAATTCAATAGTTTCCTATGTGTGTTTCATAATTTTTATGTTGTGTCTCGCTAGCATGCCATATCTGTCTATACACAGCGCGATATACATTGGATTGTACATGTACACAACAAACAATTTCTTGTAAAGGTCGGTGCAACGTTTGCTTGTTGGACTAAAGTGAAAAAAACGATGTAACTTCGTGTATGGTGAGTGCAATGTTTACATCTTGTTGGATCAAAATGAAACAATGATACAACTTACACAACTACACAAAGGCCGTTTGGTTCAGGACATTAGTCCCGGCCATATTTAGGCTCGAGGCTAATGCAGGTTCAACGACTAGGGGAAGAGGGGACTTTTAGTCCCGGTTGGTGACTCCAACCGGGACTATAAGATGCCATTTAGCCCCGGCTGGAGCCACCAGCCGGGACTAGAGAGGGACGCGCCCTATAGTCCCGGTTGGTGGCTCCAACCGGGACTATAAGGTGTCATTTAGCCCCGGCTGGAGCCATTAGCCGTGTCTAAAAGGGGGCACGCCTTATAGTCCCCGCTGGTGGCTGCACCCGGGACTAATAGGAAGGCTTTAGTCCCGAACTCAGTCAGCCGCCGAGACTAAAGCCCTCGCCAAAAAAAAAATAGAGCCCACTCTTCACTCATTCTTCCCCAAACTTATCTTCTTCTCCACCATCTCTCTCCCTCTTTCTTCCTTTCTCTATCTCCCTATGCGGCGCAGAGACTAGAGGCCGGTGTCCGCGGGCAGTCCCCGCTGTTGGAGGCCTGGCTGGTGGGCAGGTCCGGCGCGCCGCCCGTGGCTGGAGGCTCGGCAAGCGGGTGGCCCCGGCGTGGCCCCCCTGCTCAGCGGCGGCATCCCCGGTTGGGAGCTTCTACTAGGAGCAGTTGCCGCTCGGCGGGGAGGCCAGGAGCGGTAGCCCGAGCGAGCTCCCCGGCGGGGAGTGGCGGTGAGAAGGCCAGGAGCAGGAGCGGGAGCGGCGGCGTGGATGCATATACTCCAGGCCACACAGGCGAGTTGGGTTGGTGATTTTTTTTTCTTTTTTTTCTGAAGTGGAGATGCATGAGATTGATGGATTGTATCTGGCTTGCGATTGCGATCATTTTGTGATGGTTTTTTTCACTGATTTGTGGGAGGTATTGATTTTGTATGAATCGATTTACTTGTGATTGGAACTGGTTGGGCAACGAGCATAGACGGAGATTGATTCGTGTAGATTGATTTGTTGGTTAGTCCTGGGTAAATACCCGGGACTAAAGGTTGTCCCGGTGCCGTAGTCTCGGTTGGGAATCGGGACTAAAGCTCGTTCTCAACCGAGACTATAGGTGGTTTCTATAGTAGTGTTAATGTATGTGGTGCAACGTATGCAACTGGTTAGACCAAAGTGAAATAATGATTTAACTTTGAAGGGACCATGACACCTTAAGAGGGGGGTGAATTAGGTGTTCTAAAAAACTAAGGCTCCAAGCACATATAAAAACATATTCTAAATTCTATCTATATGTACACTAGGTTTTTCTATGTGTTGCTATCTCTACCGTAAAAGTGTTTTACACCCTAGGTTCCAATCCTATCAACTACACAAGGCAATTCTAGGAAAGGTAAATGCGGAATGAAGTGCACAATGTAAATGCGAAAGTGTAAATGGTAGAGAATGCAAACTCTCGGCATGATGATTTTTCCCGAGGTATCGGGGAGTTAGCTAACTCCCTTCTAGTCCTCGTTGGAGCCCCTTCTTGGGAAATGCCCCTTCCTTAGGGCAATGCTCCGGTGGCGGGCAACTTCCGTGATAACCAACAGGACTATCCACAACACGAGTGGGTCTCCGCTTGGCCTCTCGCCGGTGACCTCCGCCGTCTTCACTATGGTAGAGCTTCGGCAAACCGCCAAGGGCCTCTCCTCCCTTGCACAAGCACCGGCGGCCTCTCCACAAAGCTTTGTTGGAGGGCCTCGCAAGACTACAATACCCCGGATTTACAACACTTGGTGTGTGCAAGCACCGATAGCAAAGATGTATGCAAACCTCATTAAACTCTAGACTAAATCCTAAAGCAAAGAGCTAAGCGGCCTAAACTAGCACTAATTAAAGTCTAAGCCTTGTTGCTAATTGGCTAATCTTCTCTTAAGCACTTTGGTGGATAGAGCACATGAATTGGTGAACTTCAACACCCAACAACTTTCTCAAGCTCTAACACTCTTCAAATGACCGGGTGGAAGGATATATATAGCCCCAACATGAAGAACTAGCCGTTATGTAGCCGTTGGTGCTTTTCTGCAAAGGACAGACTATTGCAGTGCCCTTTTGGTGCACCACCGCAACTTCCTATCCTCCCCCGTACACATAGCCGTTGGGCAACTGACACTGGGCCCCACAGCGACCACGGACTGTTGCGACGGAGGTCATTGATGGACCACCGCAATAGTCTATCAAACCAAAGCCGAACTGCACTTGTCCTGACTACCACTGACTGTTGCGGTGGGTCTTCGAGCTAGCACCGCAATAGTCGGTGCTGCTGCTACTACTGCCTACCAAAGTCTTGCACCTGCTGTAGTCGACCGACTGTTGCGGTCCTTCATTCCTAGCGACGATCCGCAATAGTCTGTCAATCCAGTAGCTATTTTCAACTTCTGCCTTAGCACCGATTGTTGCGGTGCTACAGCTCCTCTAAGACCGCAACTTGCTGTGCTGCTATTTGAATTTTCCTGCCAAGATCCTATGGTCGCCGATTGTTGCGGTGCTCACGCACCCATTGTTGCAGTGCCCCTGGTTCTTTGTGTTTTGCTTCATTTCTTCGCGGGTTCTTCTCGTGGCTTGTCAATACCATGTATCTTGGATACCATGACTTAGATACCATGATTTGAATACCGTGATTTGAATTCCATCCTTAGGACCTAAAATACCTTCAAATGTACACTTGACAAACTTTATTACTTCCAATAGTTATGTTATCATACAATCACCAAAATCACAAATGGCCTAGCACTGGGTCCTTTTTCCTTACAAACTTCACGTATGATCGAAGTGCTTTACTTTATTACGATTGTGATTTAAAGGTCAAACATCGGGTGCTAGATAGCAACGGATTTGCGAGACTGGCCGGTCCTGTAAACCGTCTCCAAAAACAGAAGGAAAAAAAATGCCGCTCGCGCTGCCCGCTATCGTGACCGCGCTCACGGTGCCAGGCACACCGCACACCGTCGTCGCTTGATCAGTTGATCTCTGTCCGGAGCCACACACGCTGATTGACCCTGGCGCGCTGGTGCACCTCCGACCGAGCAGCGTGTTTGAAGGCGACAATGGGCTAGCATGGTGGAGCTCCTTTCCGGCGCTGTAGAGCTCGGTGTGAGGTTACCGCTCCTTCAACACATAAAACGAACCTGTTGATCCGATCCGCCGGTGGTTGAAGGCCACTGGTGGTATACTGGTATCCACAACTCCCACATGCATGCTCCGGCAGCCACCGCCCACACCCACCTAGCTACTAGTACCCTCATAGGTACCTAGTACTAGCTAGCTAGGTAGCGCCCAAGTGCAGTACTGAGGGGTGTTTAGTTCATGACATTTTGCAAAATGGGGGTGTATTGGGCCGCATGCACAGAGAAAAAAAAGTGCATTGGACCGTGTGCATTATACAAAATTTTAGAGAATGAGGATGAACTAAACACCCCCAGCGCACACACCTTGCCGGCCAGTGCCGTACGGAAACCGAACCCGCAGCCACTAGCTCGATCCATCCGTCCGTCAATTCCGAGCAACCAACCCCTTTGGACACAGCCGCGCCGACCTGCACGCCTCTCGTTCACTCGCTCAAACCAGAATAAAGATTCTTTTTGAAATTAAAGAGAATAAAGATTCTACAGGAACGGTATGCACGTGAATTCAATCTTGTACATCTAATATGTTTCTAGAGATCTGAATCGGCACTGTGGTGCTGTCAAAAGTAGGACAGATTAGTCTGATTTATTTATGTCGCATCTATACATGTACGTAGACCATTATGCATGGAGAACGATAGAGCACAGTAATAAAAAATTGGATGGAGCCGGCGCGTTAATTCAGTACTCACGGTTCAAATTTTGAACTGGATTAATTCTGTCCACATGTTTTAGCTGCTAGTGTCCATATAAAAACACCATTAGACCCAATGCTGTTTTCAAAATGTGGAGCTCGCTGGGACAGAACAGAGGCGACTTGAGCGTTCCGCCGTGCTGTGGCCGGGAAGATAAACAGCGGCAAGTCGCTGGGGACGGAAGGAAGCAGCTTCAGCCACCGTGTGCTTGCGCGAGGTGCGGTGTCTAGCAACGGAGTCGCCGATGGTACTGAAACTACAAGTGTGTCGCCAATTTGCTTTTCCCTTCTATTCTGTGATTCAATTTTTGATGTGATTTCCGGCTTCGATGAACACTCAAGTTCTTGATGTTAGGGTTAATGCGAGCTTTGCCAGAGTCGTGGACAAGCAAGAAGGAGGAGCGTGGGGTTTCGGTTCTCGCCGGCGGCAATGCTACAGGCGAGATTGCTTCCCTTTGAGCCAGGCGTACCACGGTAGTGTTATTCTGCAAGTGAAGCTGGCAAGGACACTGAGATGAATAGGGTTGAGCACGAGAAGAAATTCGATGGTATGTTCTCTGCTCCTGTGTCTCGTGTGGACAGAATATTTGCAGAACAAAGTCGTGCTTGTTACATTCACAACAAACTAGTTGATTTGGAAATTGCAATGTCAGGATGTGAAGCAAATAATGGTAATGAAATGGATGGACTTGAAATGTTTAGAAGGTAAGCTGATTACTTGAGATAGCCCAGAATTTTGATCTGGAGCATATATTTTTTATGTACAATGTTTATATTTTATATTCTTGTACTGAGTTACATTTTTCTTAAATTGCAGAGTTGTAGGTAATATTGAATTTCACTTAAATGACTGCAGTTTGCCTCAAACTTCAGCGAGTACAAGGTATATACTTACTGCAATACAAATCAATTGCAAGTTGCCTATTGATTAGAATTAGAAATGATGTAGTGGCTATTGTTTCAAATGTTACTTTGACAATGTTGCATGAAGTGATCACATGTTTCTGTTTTGCATGGACAACGTACTTCTAGTGGCAATGTTGCATGAAGTGATCACATGGAGCCAACATCAGTAAACATTCAGTACATTCCAGTACTTCTGGAGGATAAATTAAATTTTTTAAATAATAAACAGCAATAAATGAGGGTAGATGGTACATAAACGGGTCAAACTAACACAGTTCCCCTCCACCTATTTTTAAACAATAAACAACAATAAATACCGACAGACCAAGGTACACTATTACACTGCCAACAACATTATCAAAATAAAGTTCACGAAATTATGTGGAGTACAGCTAACCGCGAGGCATTACAGAAGTAACAAACGGTGAAAAAACAACAACGATAAAACATGTGGCCAGCAGGAAGCGAAAGTGTCTGCTTACATGACGGAGGAACAGGACCAGGATTTGACACTATGGTCATGGATTACTTCACGTGTAACGAAAACTTTATATCAAATAAACTTCAATAGATTCTCCACGTGTCACACTGAAGTACACCTCGGGTCGGAATCCACAATGATCTGCCCTTCTCACTTCCACGTCGTATTTGACACGAGGTTGCAAAAAAAATGAAAATACAAAATAAATATAGGCATATGGGACAAGATAACGCGTAGACCGAAACATGATCAACGGCGTGGACAGAAACCATGCGTGTTGGACGGAATAAACACGATTTTGCCTCATACCAAGCCTGCTTACTACACTCCGTAGCTGGGAATTGACTCGGCACGCACATGTCTGGACTCTGGGACGGCCGGGCCACGAGATGGAGCAAAATCAAAGCGTTTCTCGTCAGGGTCGCCCGCACGCGCGCGGCCCGGGATCGGCAATGAGCGTCGGCCGGGCGGGCACGCGTCGTACGGGCGGAACACCGCAGCGGACAGCGATCGACGCCTTGAACCACGCGCGCGCGCGTGCGTGGTCCATGCCCCGTCCCTCCCTCCGTCGGAGCTAGCCAGGGCCCAGTGCCGGCCGTCGCGCGGCGCCGACGACCGACGCGACGGGGCCCGGGTGTTAGGGAACGAGTAGGAGAAGAGAATCTGAGAAGGAATTCAGGAGCAGAGGGGATGAAGAACGGCGGAGGAATTGGATTGAATATCAGGTTTCGGTTACCAGTTCATGTTTTCTCTCGCAGGAGCGCTTCGGATGTTATACTCACGCACGCACGCAACACGTGCTACTGGGTCCATTCTGGGCCACGACACTGCTGTTGGGCCTCCGTGTACGCTTGCCTCCGCCGTCCTCTGCTCCTGGGCCAGTGTAACCCCGAGTATCTGTTCCTGGGCCGTCACCAGAGATGGTAACACTTCCCCCTCCTTGAGTTCCTGCTTGACCCCCAAGCAGGAGCACGAGGAAACTTCTGCTTCAAAGAGACTTCATCCTCCCAGGTAGCCAATGATAGCGGTAGACCAGACCATCTCTACTCCTATAAAGAACTTTTTGTCGTCGTTTCCTGTCCGTCGTAGGTGCTTTCGACGACGCGGTTTTCGTCCCCCGCGCGCCCCTCTCTTCCACCCGTCGCTCGCACGAATCCCGCTCGGCTCACCCAATCTGCCCCCGCCTCCTCGCATGATCCCCGCGATCCGATTTTCCTGGCGCCCCGCTTTCCCCTCGCGGCTCAATCCAGCCAGCCCCTGTCGCCCCTCTCTCCCCAGTCCCCTCCGCTTCGCCCCCTCCAGCGCCGCCTCCTCTCCCCTCCGCGACGCTTGATGCAGTCACCTGGTGGGTGTTGGGGAGGCGGTAGTACCCGGCGTGGTGGCCGAGGTCCTTCACCGACGTGCCCCAGCCTTGGGCCACGAGGGACGCGAGGTGGATGGGCCTCTCGACGAGGGTGTAACACCCCGTCCTCCAACACCGCACAGCGCCGCCCTTCCGTAGGGGCTCGCCCGCTTACACATAGCACCCTACTTACACTTTCATCCTCGCTTCGTGTAAAAGGGTTAACCCGAAGGTGCTATGGCTGGAGGACAAAGGCTTATAAGCTGGTTCCACCCTTGCTCAACTAGCAATGTGGTACTAAACATGTGCACCTGCACTCATGGGCCACAACTGGGCCATATCCAAATTGGGCCGGGTGTCACATACACCCCCCTCAAAGAACCCGACGTCCTCGTCGGTCCAGCTCACCCACACTTGGGCAAATGTCCCAGCAGACCGCCCCCTCTTAGCGCACGACCGTACGTCCAGGGCCCGACATATGCCATGCCGTGTGTCCCATCCCAGGCCCACACGCGCCATGCGCCATACGCCTGCACACTGCGCCCGTACGCGCAACCATGTCCCAGCAGACCGCCCCCTCTTAGCGCACGACCGTACGTCCAGGGCCCGACATATGCCATGCCGTGTGTCCCATCCCAGGCCCACACGCGCCATGCGCCATACGCCTGCACACTGCGCCCGTACGCGCAACCGCGAGGGTCGGCTCTGATACCACTTGTAACACCCCGTCCTCCAACACCGCACAGCGCCGCCCTTCCGTAGGGGCTCGCCCGCTTACACATAGCACCCTACTTACACTTTCGTCCTCGCTTCGTGTAAAAGGGTTAACCCGAAGGTGCTATGGCTGGAGGACAAAGGCTTATAAGCTGGTTCCACCCTTGCTCAACTAGCAATGTGGTACTAAACATGTGCACCTGCACTCATGGGCCACAACTGGGCCATATCCAAATTGGGCCGGGTGTCACAGAGGGTCCCCACAGGGGCGGGGGCGGCCCCGACGCCGGTGGTGGGGGTACGCGGGGAGGCGTCGGCGGGGTGGAGGTTGAGGGCGCGGATCAGGTCGACGGCGGCAGAGCGTGGGAACCGCGGGGCCAGGTGCAGCGGCGCGGAGGAGGGGAGGCGGAGGACGCTCGCGTCATCCGGCAAGCCACAGGCGGGGGCGACGGCGAGCACGAGGAGGCCGAGGAGCACGAGGGTGGGGCTCCGACTGGTGAGCAGGTCCTCATCATCTTGAATTGCATCATCCCCGTCAAGCAGTGGGTAATATAGTTTCTATCTTTTCTGTTGCCGATCGAGTTTGGCGGTGGATCCACCTGGCCGTGTCGACGCCGCCGCCGCCCTCCGTCCTCGCTGAACCACGAGTCATACAAAACGCCGATCCCCTATTGGCCTCCTCCCAATCGCTCCTCCCCTTTTCTGTTCCAACGCCATCTTCTCCGCCTGTTCCCCAGCATCAATCGTTGGTATGTAGCTCTCTTCTATGTCTGATTTACTTTTGGTATGTGCCTATGTGCTGCTCTGAATCATGGCTGATCCATCGTGTACAGCAGCTCGTCAAGCTATGGAGCCCTCAAGGAGCCAGGTGTTCAGTTGTCGTGTACGCGGTGGGCAAAGCATCGGCACCGGCAGTCAAGTCGTCGGCAGCGCTGGTGTCGGCGATGATGCGCCAACAGGAGCTGCAGGTCCACGGCCGTCCCTAGCACGTGATGGTAAAAAACATTTATGGTTCTCGATGTCTCCATGAATCTTTGGATTGGAAGTATGAAAATGAAGTACATAGTGTATATTTACACCCAGAATATAACCGGGTTTTATTGATTTCAATAATCTGGCATGCCATCTGGGAGATAGTATTTATCTATTCAATAATCTGGTTTGAAATCAAGTATGTTATGCCATCTCTCCTTCCTCTCCGTCAGGGTTGAGGTCGGCATCAGGGGAGAAGATGAATAATGTACTGCAGCACGAAGAGGACCCGACAGCAATCGGGTTGCCTACATCGAGTAGCAGGAGGCCGTCAGCGCCTCGCTAGCAGTTTCACTGCCCAGGTAAATTTGGTGCGACAAGGTATGCCTCTATGATCTCGAGTTCTTGACATGCTTATTGCCCCTAGCATGTTCGATATTTTGACTGCTCAGCGAATGTTTCAACCCATTTTCCTATTTTTGCTTTGGCGTTGTGTCAAAAGAATATTCTAATCCATTCCTTTATGTGGAGTATAATTATCTAATTCAATTCAATCAAAAGTTTAGTGCATTCTTGGAAATGAAGATTTGGGTCCATGGTTGTGGCAATGATGAGTTTGTCCACTCCCTCCATGAGATGATAAAGGCTATGACTATATAGTAGTTCGATACTTCTGCTCTATCACTTAATTAGTCTATTACTTACTCAATTCAAATACAGGATTTGGTTCACTTTAGGTAGTATATCTTTCTCAACGATCATCACTGATTCCAAATAGCTAAAAGGTACTTTGTGTGACTTATTACTAAACTGAAAAGAATAAATTTTTGAGAAACCATGCCATCAAAATTGTAATTAAACAGTGGAGAAAAAATGAGGCAATGAACTTAGATTTAATTGAGAAACCATGTTTCTGAACATCGAGCATTAAGGAAGAATTCCATTTCTTTATGATCCATAGTTTTCAGAAGTCCAATAGCATCTCATTTGGTTTGGTTTGGGTTTCTCTGCTTGCTGATCGGCAACAGTTGTATTTCGTTATGATGTATAGTTTTCAGAAGTCCAATGGCATCTCATTGGTTTGGGTTCTTCTGCTTCTCGATCGGCAACAGTTGCAAGCTATTGGTTTCAGGTTATGTACCATTTTGATTGCAGCAACAGCTTGGCAAGCCTCTTTGATGTTCAGCTGTGGGGCAGGCCGACCACGGCAGCTGTTAATAAGCTTTATCAGGTAAGCAGCATAGGAGCAGCGAGGTTTCAAATTTCAGGTATGTGCGTCTTTTGTTGCCTATTATTTTCCCTGTGTAATTCCTAACTGATCTTTGGTTGCACAATTAGTTTAATCAATTGGTGTTATGGTCAGCTACTAGCAAGCTAGCTCATATGCTTTGGTGGTTTATTATTATTTCTTCATTGCATGCTAATGTTAATAGTTTTGGTTGGTCATTAGGACTTGGTTGCTGTAGGGGATAGCATCTAGCATATTTTGATCTACAGTGGCAGCATACCTCTAGCAGCTCGTGTACTTGCCTCTTGGTTTACTTATGTGGGATTTGAAGATGGTGCAAAGTGGAATCTTAGGCAGAGTTTGTGACTTTCTAGGGGCTTTGATGCTAATGAATTTGGCAAGAGTATGTTCCTTTCATTTATTAATTCAAACCATTCAATACATTGTGCCCTTGTAGTTTACATTGCCTTTGACCCAGTAAATGTTTTTTTTGTCAATAATATAGCTTGCAATTCATTCTCCCGTAGGTACTTACTGGCTTTCTCCTTCTAGAATACATGTCTGTTCATTCAAAAAAAGTTAGTTAAAAAGAATATTGTGCAGTTAAAAGTACATGTTGCATGAAAAATTTAGGTATCTACACGTCTTGTGAACAGGATGGTATATATCTACATGTCTCGTGAACAGAATGGGCGGACAATGCAGCAGACAGTTATGATGTCCATTTGCAAAACATCTCCGCTTACTTTTGTTTCCTATCAAAAGTACATCAGAAATCTTGGCTTATTTTCTGTGCTAACTAATTTTGCCTTTCTTCTTGTGTGTTAGTAACTATAACTAGGCCTCTTGAAGTGCCATTGTTTATTGAGTATGAGCAAGTAATAATGGTCCTTGCACGCGAAGCATGTATGTAGCATTTATGTGAAATTATAACCTTTTATGCATCTAGCAATTCCACATGGAAAGCCCACAGTTATTTTCGCTAACACCCTGTTGCTTGGACAGTTCAAACATTGTATGCAGAAAAATAACATTGAGCAAAGTACAAAATAAATTTGTTAAGAAAGTAAAGGAATATGAGCTGAATATACACAATTAGTTTGGGAGTTGAATGTACACAATTAACTTGGACACAAACGTCAGCAGTATCATTCTAATCAAGAGCATGCCCTGCGCCGCTGCGCGTGGTCTATTTGTCGTCTGTGTCACTGTCGCGGCTACCCTCGTGGACCACCTCACCAGAGTCACACTTACGCCCGGTCGCTTGTGTGCATTGATAATTTGTCTGAAAACATATATCCAATCCACTCATATTATTTTGTATTATTTTGTATTTGGTTGAATTATTAAAAAATACATATCTCTATGCATGTATTGTCATGTATATTTAGTGATCTCAATAGACATGATTTTTTTCGTGCGACTTTTTTTTCTTCTATAATATTGTTTCCTTCCCGTAGCAACGCACGGGCACAAACCTAGTTGAGCCATTATTAACAAAACCGACCTAACCATGTTCACACGACGAGGGCATTGCATATAATGTTGGCATTTTGTCGCTGACATGTGTACCGGCCATATGGACCCATTGTGTCAGCGACACGCCAGAGCGACGCGTAGGCCGGGCGGTCCATATCTGAACTTGTGAAGCGTGAAGTGTAGCCGGAGCAAGCACGCCGTTTGGTCCGAAAGTTTTGAGCACATTCCTGGATTGGGAGAGCGTGGCGTGCGAGCGTGTGATGATAGCTTAGCTTCCTGTGCTGCGAGTCAGCGACGGTGAAAGCCCGTGGCGTCGCGACGCGCCCGTCCGCGAGCGCCGCCGATCGAATCTCGCATCCTCGCCTTGAAATAAAAACAGCTGGAAACTCACTCCGAGAGCGTCAGCAAGCTGCAGTACAAGCAAGCAAAAGGGCAGGACGAAAGCGGGGGAGAACAGAAAAAAGCTCCGATCTTTTCTTCCCCTCTCTCGCTTTCGGAGGGGAGGGGCCGGCCGCGGCGAGACCACAAAAGCGCAGGTGAGGTCCCGGCAGGGGAGATGTTCCCCGGCCTGATCCACCACGCCGGTCGCGGCCGCCCCGACGCCACCGCCGAGGACGCGCCGCGCGGCGGCGGCGGGCTGGGGCTGCACGGGCACGGCGTCGGGCCCAGCGTGGTGCTGACGGCCGACCCCAAGCCCAGGCTCCGCTGGACGGCCGACCTCCACGACCGCTTCGTCGACGCCGTCGCCCAGCTCGGCGGGCCCGACAGTGAGCATTTCGACATCTCTCCCTTCCCGAGCTCTCGCGTTTCTTGATTTGCCAAGTGGCCCACGCTGCCATAAATTCTCCCCCATTTGACGGC
>CM014278.1:48131316-48151547 GCA_004135705.1 Alloteropsis semialata
CGCTTTCCTTTACTTCACAAAGAGACCCTTGTCCCATTAAACCCTTACACAAGAAACCCTAAAACCTTTTGTTTATTTCCACAAAGGCCCCTGGCCATTACCCAAACCCTCCAAGTACTTTCCAATATCGCAATCGAGTCCCTCCCTTATACAGAAATATTTCTAAAAAGACCCTTGACCCTTTATAATTATTATAAAGAGGTTCTAAACTCCCCGATTAGCCCTAATACCTCCCTAAACTCGTCATTTCATGCGCCATTTCTCCCCGGAATTCCACCAAACTCGATCACGTCTTTCTTTCCTCTGTTCCGGCCGAGCTATACCCAAATCATCCCAAAATAATCCTCTTTCCTATTTTATTTTATCATTTCCTGTTTCGAGCTCATCGGTAAAGGTTTGATTGTTTTCTTTTATGTGTTTTGTTGTGTGCGCCGTAGACGACGGTATAATCGAGGAGGAACAGCCGGAATACGCAGGAGAGTACCGCGAGCCCGAATCCGACGACCCGTACCGCGAGCAGGATCTCCCGGAAGCTTTTGACGGCAAGTCCAATCCCATCCTTTGATGCATGTTTATCCCAGTTTTATAAACACAACCTATTGGCCTTTGATAATTGCATTGTCTTTATTGAAAACCTGGTTGGATAGCCACTCCTTGATTGTTATAACCATTCCTTGATAACCTAGTTATCACTAAATATGATTTGCTCTGTTTGGTTGATAACCTTTGATTAGAATGCTTAGGACTTGTTCTAATTACTTAATCAATCATGACAATTACTGGTTTTACAAAGAATAAAAGTGTGAGTGTGTCGAGTAAAGAGTTGGGTTTCGGGTTTTGAAAGTAAAGAAAGTGTTGGATAAAATGGATGGGTATTTATTTGTGAAATACCATTTGGTGGCTTGTACCTTTGTGGTTAAGCAAGTTGGGAGATATCCATTTTGTCCGATTTTAAACCGAGGTGATGTGTTCATCTTGCCTAACCCACTTATCTCGTACAACCACTCGACTCTTGTATGGTGCAAGGGCTTAGTCTAAATCCCACTAGCCGTGCTGTTAGTTGTCTGGTGGCAGGTGTGCAGCGAGAAAACCAAGTGCCGTCTTAGTGACATGGTTGTCGACTTGGTGTCATAAACCCCTTGGTTATTTCTCGTGATGGCTAGGCAGTTTGGCTATGGTGGGTAATGGCTTCGATAGGATCCGCACTGGCACTAAGGTGATCGTGTTGCGGTACCCTACTTGTGGTGAAAGTGTACACCTCTGCAGAGTTTCCAAACTATTCGAATAGCCGTGCCCACGGTCATGGGCGAGTTATGGCTTGGTCACAATACCGAAGGTTTTGGGATGGGTTGGAGTGTGTGTTTTGGAATTGTGTTCGGCTTTGTGCCAAGAGCTACGGCGGATGGAAAATCCGGTAGCATTTAAAATTTGGATCCTTTGTGGATCAACCCCCACTTACTTAGTTGTGTTACTTAAAGCTTGCTTTGCTAAAGTTTTTCCTTGATAAACCATTGCATGAGTAAAATTTGCTTTATTGCAAATTAAATCTTAGCCTTATTCCTTGATATATCCTGTGCATAATTCTGTGTTAACCCCTCCGTGGGTGTGGTTGGACTTGCTGAGTACTTTTGTACTCACCCTTGTATTTGTTGCTTCAGAAGAAGACCCGGACTTTGTCGTTGAGGACGCCGAGTAGGTGGTCGTGCCCGCACCCGACTTTGCCTGTGGAGTTTGGCCCTGCCCGAGATGCTTTCGCTGTCGCACAACTCTGATCCTTTTGTTGAACCGGTCTGGTTCATCATCTGGCTCATAACCGTAGTTTACCTTTTGGTTATCCTAGCTTGTATCAAGTTTCCTCCCCATCGGGGAGTGTAAGGTTCTGAACTATCTGTTGAATAAATGTGTATCAGCCTCCTGGGACTGATAATTGTATCACATTTAGTCTCTGCTTAGGCAGGGGCGCTTCAACAGCACTAGAGCCCAGTCATATCTTCCCCTTATATTTGATCATTCCTTGATGCAAAGAGTATTTCCCCTGAGACTCTGGATGAAGAGCAAGCTGCTGCAAGAGTTCTTGAGCCTTAACATCTTGAGCATAAGAATCAGTGATAAGAGTCAGCCACTGGGGAACAATGGAAGTCACTGCTAAGAGATGGTGAGGTAGGGCAGGATGTCTGGAAAGGGCATCTGCAGCAGTGTTTTCCACTCCCTTTCTATAGATAACCTTGTATTGAAACCCAAGTAGTTTGGTGAATACCTTCTGCTGCCAGGCAGTGTGTAACCTTTGTGTATTCAGTTCAGCTAGGCTTTTCTGGTCTGTGTAGATTATGAACTCACCATGCTGAAGGTAGGATCTCCATTGTCCAATAGCCAATATAATTGCCATGTATTCTTTTTCATAAGTTGAAAGGCCCATAGTTTAGGTCCCAAAGCCTTACTGACATAAGCAAGTGGATGACCTCTTTGAGATAAAACTGCACCTATTCCAGCAGCACAAGCATCAGTCTCCACTTGGAATGGAACAGCAAAATCCGGCAGTGCCAAAACTGGTGCAGTCATCAATGCATGCTTCAGTGCTTGAAATGAGGCTTCAGTGTCCGAAGTCCAAACAAAGACAACATTCTTCTTCAGTAAGTTGGTCAAGGGTTTACTGATGACACCATAATGGCGAACAAATTTCCGGTAATACCCTGAAAGGCCCAAAAAGCTTCGCAGTTCTTTCACAGAGGTAGGTGTTGGCCAATTCTGGATGGAGAGGATCTTGGAAGGATCAGTAGACACACCAGCTGAACTAATGATGTGACCTAGATAAGAAATACTTCTCTGGGCAAATGTGCATTTACTTGGTTTCACTTTCCAACTATCCTTCTCTAATAGTTTTAGCACAGCTTCTACATGTGTGAGATGTTCTTCAAGAGAAGTGCTGTAGATGAGAATATCATCTAGGAAGACTAGCACACATCTTCTTAACAAGGGTTCCAGAGTATGATTCATTACAAATTGGAATGTGCCAGGTCCACCTGTAACTCCAAAGGGCATCACTAAGAACTCATATTGTAACTCCAAAGGGCAACACGCGCTAGTGGGTCCATTCTGTGCCACGACACTTGCTGTTGGGCCTCCGTGTACGCTTGCCTCCGCCGTCCTCTGCTCCTGGGCCAGTGTAACCCCGAGCATCTGTTCCTGGGCCGTCACCAGAGATGGTAACACCGGGCCTCGGTGCGCGTGGGCACGATCGGGGTGGCGTCACGGCCGGAATCGTTGGTACGCGATCTCGTGTCGGGTGGACGATCACCTACGCCCGGCCGCCGACCACGGGCGGCCGCGGAGGCATCTGTGGGGGATGGCGATTGCTCCACCGCATTGGATCAACACGCTGCAACGTCAAACTAAAACATTGATTATACACTACTGACTGCTGAGGAATAAAGATGCAGGTGGGGGCGCGGGTTGAGGCGGCCCACCTCACACGAAGCCTGCTACCTAACCAACAGCCAAGATTGCGTAGCCCGCTAGGATGCAAATCCTGGTCCTAGGTGAGCAAAGATGATACATACATTCACAAGTGCTCAAACAGAACAAGTAAACATCACCGCACTTTCGTAGATGTTCAATTTCTCATGCAATGGATATGAACTACGACATACAGACGACGAATTGAGCATCTAGATCTAGATGGCACGGTTTCATATAACTGCAAGTGGTGGAAGTGCAGAAACGAGCAAGTGTTGAATTATTTCTGCGTCGTGTGCAAGTTCAAACACCAACGGCAGGCATCCACATTATATACCAAATTAGTAGCTACAGAGCTACACATCAAACATGTACAAGTACAATTGAAGAATTGTTTAAAAAAGAGATTGATACTATGAATTAAAAATTCTAAAACTCTAAGTTGACATAAATTTCCTGTTGCAGAGTTGCAGTGCAGTAGCAAGCATCTTCTGCAACTCATGAACTTACAGACACATTATAAACCCGCACAGAAAGTAGCTTGTTTGTTTGGGTTGCTCAGAGGAACTTATGACTTGGTGAGATAGTTCTTCACTACAGGAGCTTTTTAGCATTAGAGGTGTAGATTGGAGATATCATTATACTGGTCTGAAAAAAAAAAGCTACATTGTAGATAAAATGAGTGGCTTATATGTTTCAGGAAGATCCAGTATGTCTGAACAGCAATCTGAAGCTTCTCTGGAGAATGATGCTTGCATAGTATGCCAGATCCCACTCATTCACTATAATCAGTTTCTTTTTTTATTGACATTTAGATTATCAGCTGTTTAAAACAATGACGAATCAACCAGCTATCTGTCCCTTCCACATGAACATATATTACAGCTGCTGCACATTATCTGAAGTGATAGAAAGAACGAAAGATGCATACTAAATATTATATTGTGGCATTGTTGGTAGGTTCCACTGGTGGTGATCCTTACTACCATCTCAAATGAAATCAAATCTATCGATGATTATCTAAATCAGTTCATGAGTTATGTGATCCCCGACTACGCCACCACAGATTGAGTCAGGTTTACACATTGTTTGTTTACCGGATCGAAGTGAAGCAATGCTACCAAATACTTTTTTCCCCCTGACCGGATGAATTGCGCCCCTAGGTGTACATACCCAGCAAGGACAGGAGAACATGATATGTGTATTTTATATTTAAGGAGACCAATGAATTCAAATGATACACAGGCAGAAACGGTGTTGTAATGTACAAGGTGGATCTGCCAGCTTTCAGAGTTCAAAGTTCACACTTGCAACCAATCCAAAGGAAAGAACACAGATGCACAAATACTTTTTAACCACAAGACGACAATTCAGCTTTCGTGTGCCTTCTGTAGGATGCTTTGTCTTCCTGTGACAACCAACAAACAAGCAACTGCTTACCAACACCATGTACAAACAAAGAAAGTCATACAAATTTGAGACAAGCGGTATGACTCAGGCTGATTGGTAATCAAGTCTGGTAAGATTTACTGTTATATATGATGCGGAAGTACATTGTCTGGTGATATGAGCTTATGCTTACCTTCGATTAACCAAGCCATCAGCTTGTACTGCCTAGGTCGAAGTCCATTGTGTAATCATACTCAATAGTTGGTATGACTGACGCTATGAATTTCAAAAATATGAAAAGGTACCTATTCAGAAGAGGAGGCAGAAATTAGAAACTGGTAAAAGATGTGCCTTAACAAATGGTTATCAACATAAAAAGTATTACTTGTCAACTTCTGGTTCAACTCCTCGAGACACAAGAACGTCAACTATCTTTTTCATCACAGCAGCATGTTTGCACGGGTGAACTGAAGCATGCTTTCCTGCTAATAAGTGAGGATGGTCTTCAATAGTCACCTGTGTCAATACATTGTATTAAGTTATAGCATCTAGGCAACTTGTTCTGCAATCCAATAGAAGATAACTTCATTGTTTCACTAAAAGAATGAGGAAAACTTTATTAAAAAACTGAGAAAACAAGATGGTGAATGGGAAAGGCTGAAGGGCAAGGAGGAGAAAAACAACTTATCACTAACTACTTTTCAAATTTTTTTCTCTTCTGCTGCAGGTCTGCCAGGCAATGCCATCCTTGATTGTGCACATCGATCAGTCACAGACCAGATGAATGATTTCCTCTATATGGAGTATATTGAGAAGGAAATAAAAGAAGCATTGGAGGGGATTGGAGAGCAGGTCCAGATGGTATGCAGCTATCTTTTACAGAAGGTTCTGGTCTACAGTGGGGGCACAAAGACACACGAGAAGTGCTACAAGTATTGAATGGAGGTGAAGTACCCAATGGATGGAATGACACTACACTTGAGCTTATCCCTAAAGTGTCTAGTCCAGAAAAATATCAGACCTGAGGCCAATAAGCTTACGTAGTGTAATTTACAAAATCATATCAAAGGTTATCACCGGTAGATTGAAATGACCAAGAGGGTGATGCCAGATATCATTTCAGCCCGCCCGAGTGCCTTTGTTCCCGGCAGACCTATGCAATGTTCTGTTGTCCTATGAGTTACTCATTTTTGCAGAACAAGCGAAGTGGTTCTACAGGCTATGAGGCCTTAAAGCTCGACATGAGCAAAGCTTACAACCATGTAGAGTGGCATTTCCTCAGTGATATGATGATCAAGATGGGCTTTTGATTTTGATTGGATAGGCATGGACATGAGATGTGTATGTACAGGATCAAGATGGGCTTTTGATTTTGATTGGATAGGCATGGACACGAGATGTGTATGTACAGTAAGCTACCATATTAAGGTGAGCAGAGGTCATACAGAGACGATAATTCCTAGACTGGGTAGAGACAAGGTGATCCCTTTTCTTTCACATTAAAGATAAAGTGTGGAGCAGAATTCAGGGCTGGATATCCAGGGGGCTTGGATCATCTGTTGACATTGGAATGACTGTGTTTAATGGAACTGCACCCAGCGTTGCTGCTGCCCTGAGCCCCTGACCCTTGATAGGAGGAGGCTGAGCTATAGAGTATGGCAGGGGCTAAGGGATTATCCTTGCTCACTGCTATAGGGGTGGGTTAATTCCCTGTAATCCTTAGTGGTTGGGTCATCTTTTCCTTGTAATAGGTGATTAGTCTGTTCTGAGAATCAGTGTGTGACTCTTTCCTCTCCTTTTGATATAGTGATACACAGTTCTCCTGCTTGTTTGAGGAAAAAAAAAGATTTATATGATTTTAATATGGCAATGCTAAATTTGGAGTCCACTTTGTGCGCAGGTGCCATCAGAAAAATATCTCGCCTCTAGGAATACTTTGGACACGAGGGCAATTAATGGAATGTCATATGCATGGAGAAGAATTCTGAAGGGAGTTGCTTTACTCAAGGAGGGCATCATCTGTAGAGTTGGTAATGGTACTAACATCAATATTTGGTCTGATCCCTGGATCCTTGGAGGCTGCCGATCTCTCAGAGAGGTCAACAGTTAATCTCCAGAGTAGAGGAACTAATTGACCCTGTCACTGAGAGGTGGGACATTGAGCTTGTGAACCAAACTTCTGATGAGGAGGATGCCAACCTTATTCTGTGCATTGTTCGAAAAAAAAAAACTTATTCTGTGCATTTCGCGGAGGAATGGAAAACTGGGGCCTGGCATTTTGACCCGAAGGAAAATTCTCAGTTAAGTCAGCTTATAAATTCAGAGGGAGAGAATAGAGATAAAGTGCAGGTGCTGCTTCTTGCTCAGGCACTGGTAAGTGGTGATAACCAGATCACTCATAAATCATAATTGCTCACAGCTGTGGAAAGCAGCATGCCCAGTGAAGCTAATCCATTTCTGGTGGAGACTACGTACAACACTCTACCTCTCAGAATAAATCTCGCCAGAAGAGAAATGAAGATTGACCCCATATGTCCACAGGCTAAATGAGGATGGTGGCCACCTTTCTTATGCTAGTGAAATAAAGATGGTAAGCAGCTCAAATGAAGGAGACCACAATAAAGTTGGAAAAATGTGTTAACAGTAAGGAACTCATCCATGAGTTTCTCATTTTCTTAATCAAGAAAAGGAGCTGCAGTTAAATGTTGCAACCTTCATGTGACTTTGGTGGTCAGACAGGAATAAAGCCAAGGGAGATCCTTTTAGATCAACTAAATATTTCAATTCTACTTTCTCAAAGCTGACAGTTGAATACAGGAAAGCATGTGAAAAGAAGATAGTAGAAAAGGGAATGAGCCTGTCATGGTGGACACCACCAGCACAAGAGGTGGTGAAAATTAACACTGAGGGGTCCTTTTACGGAGAGAAGCGAAAGTGGTGGATGGGGATTTATTATCAGGGACCATGATGGTCAAGTCCTAGCAGCAGGTGCAGGCCATGTCTCTCATGCATTCTGGGGCTTGTTTGGTTACTGCCTCCCAGGCAGCTTGCTAGCCAGGAAGCAACGACAGCCGCAGGCATCCAAAATCGGACGCCTGGGATGGCCGCCTGCACCAGGCAGGTTTGCCAGGCCTTGAAGCAAACAGGCCCCTGATGCTTTACAAACAGAAGCTTAGGCTGTACTCCATGCAGTAAACCATGCCATGCAAATAGTTATTGCAAGAATTATTGTAGAAACTGATGCCATGATGGAGAAATAAGCATTGACGATCTCTGAATATGACTTGGCTGAAATGGGTACTCTCTTCCAGGAAGCAAAAACTCAATGCATTTCAATTTTAGCAAGTATTAAATTTCACATTGCCCAAGGGCCTGTAATATGGTGGCACATCATCTGGCCTCCTATGGCTCTTTGTTGGGTGAGGACAGCCAAATGTTCTGGCTAGGCAATATCCCGGACTTTGTCATATCTACCAGTTGCATAATGGAATCTGTGTGCTCCATAGAAGAAAAATGGACCTGCTTCTGACTCTAATTAATCACCTTGAATGACATTATGTGGATAGCTTCCCTAAAAATCCATAAAGCAATACTATGAAAATACACTTAACTTACCAATTTTACCACCAGATTACAAAATTAAGAGAGGATTCTTGTGGCAGGGAAAAGAGAGAGCCAATGGTGGGTGCTGCCTTGTGGCTTGGACCAAGGTTGCCAGACCTTTGGACCTAGGCGGACTAGCAATTCCTAATCTGGAGGTTCTTTCTTGGGCACTTCAAATGAGATGGCACTGGTTTAAAAAAACATGGCAGGACCGTCCATGGTCTGACCTGGAACTCCCCTCTCACCCCAATGCTTTAGCACTCCTGGCTATTGCAATGACTACAGAGGTCGGCAATGGAAACAATACACTCTTTTGGTCGGACCATTGGCTGCATGGATGTTCGATTGAAAACCTCGCGCCGGCTGTAGTGGCTAGTATATCACCAAGAATCCGCAAGAAAAGAACTGTGGCTGAAGCTTTAGTTGACGGAGCTTGGATACAAGATATACGCAGTGGTGGAGGACTGTCATGGCATGGGATCTGGGAGTTCCTGTGTCTTTGGGATTCGCTAAGCAGTGTCCTGTTAACAGACCAGGAAGATCGGCATATTTGGAGGTTTGAAGCATCAGGTCGTTACTCCTCTAAATCAGCATATAGAGCTTATTTCAATGGCTCTGTGTCCTTTGAGCCTTGGCGTCGAGTTTGGAAATCTTGGGCACCACAGAAATGTAAAATGTTCTTGTGGCTTGCAATCAAGAATAGGTGTTGGACAGCTGATCGTCTGGCTCGTAGAGGACTGGAGCACCCGGAGAAGTGCCCCCTTTGTGATCAAGAAGATGAAAATGTGCAGCATCTGCTATCTACCTGTGTGGTGGCTAGACAGGTGTGGTTTCACATTTTTGATTCCTTGAGTCTTGTCGAGATGGTGCCTAGACCGAGGGAGAAAAGCTTTGCTGAGTGGTGGAGAAGAGCAATGAAGAAGGTCCCGAAGGAGAAGAAGAAAGGGGTTAATTCTTTGATCATCTTGGCAGCCTGGAGTATTTGGAAGCATCGGAATTCTTGTGTTTTTGATGGAGCTGCCCCCTCGGTCTCTGCTGTTCTGAGGGAAATCAAGAATGAGTACGACTTATGGTGTATGGCTGGTGCTAAAAAGCTGGAGGGTCTCGGCTTAGAGGCACTGAGCTAGAGTCTTGTTCTTTTCCTTTGTCTTGTTCTGCAGACTTTGTTTTGATAAGGTTTCTAGGTTGCTGTATGGATGCCGAATCTCATATCTGGTCCCCATATGAGATAAGGTGGATGTAAGGGGACTATCTTTCTCTCTATAATACAAAGAAGCGCAGCTCTCCTGCGTTTTCGAAAAAAAAAACAAAATTAAATTCAATCTCTAGGGTGCTATGATGAAAGAACCTAATTTCTAAGGACCGTACCAATACATGCGCCACGAAAAGTTGAACTATATATGTCTCCCAAAAATGATACAGTCGTATACCCTGTGACCAACTGGCCTGTGACATTGAGTTGTTCTTTAATTCTGACATTATAGCTCAAGTCTCAACACATTACCAGTATTAAGGATATTGACTATTGATATGGTAGAAGTTATCTTATCTAGACATTCCATTTGGTATGGAGTATTAAAAGAATGAATGGGCGAAAAATATACCGTTTTTCGTGCATGGTCTTGGCTGATATCTTCAAACACAAGTTCAGGCTTTAGTGGCATTCTTGACTGCAATGGAAAACAAATTACATGAATCAAGTCCAGCTGCAGTAAGACCACAGTAATTATATTCAAAACTAAACTATGTACAAAGTTTACCTCATCATATCCAGTCAGCCAGACTCGTGGAGTTTGGTAGTATTTGTCATACCTGCAATAGCATTATTAGTTATATGCTTTCCAATTCAAGCCGGGAATGACCAGAACATCATTTGAGATGTCTGCCAAATTCATGTCTATACACATGCAACCTATGGCACACTTCAGATAAATGTAAGTATATATAAGATACACCAATTAACCTACTAAAGAAAGAATTAACCATACTCTGTAGGCAAGATAAAAGATCTTACGTTATGCTAACATCATATGTTCTGGTACGAAGGATGTTGTCATCTTCAGGCTCTTCCGCGACAAAGTATGATGGCTCAGCAGCAACCTGCAATAAGAATAGAAAGGCAAAACCCGAATCAGCTTTGTTTAGCCCTTGTCCAAGATAGAGAATTGTGATATTCCTACCAAATTATCCCCTGTGTCTTCATAGGTGTCCATGTCAGGTATATCCTCCTCCTCCTCTTCTTCCTTCTTACCACCGCTAAAGTAAGTGGGAATGGACTTTATCCCATCAGATTTCCCTATGTCCAATGTATCCATAGAGGGTATGTCTTCCTCCTCGTCTGGCTTTGATGCTAAACATTATCAATGGAAAAAGAGAGAGTTTAGAAAATATATAATCCTATCAAGGCGCAACCAAATAGCATTGATGAGGATAGTAACCTTGCACCCCATGTGTTGCAAGCCAGCCTTCACCATCGTCGTCGTCATCGAGAACCACCTCGGCTCCTGCTGCATCATACTCTTCCTCGACCGAGATGGCACGTCTTAAACAAGGCACTGGGAGTAACACAAAATTCAGTATTCTGAAGGCATGAATTCCCAATGAGTTACAGGCTTTAAACAATAGACCCCCTATTTTAATGTTTCCTGTGTTTATTTTTCAAGTGCTCCAGGATTTTCCCTAAACTAACATGTTTGACACCATCCAATACATCAGGATTGAGGAAAGCAATCTACCGTTTCTACCACCAATAATGTGCATTCTGCAATTCATCAAAATTGATGGCGTAGATGGGAAAATAGATAGGAGACGAATCTTGACTCAATTCAGTACTAAAAGCATACCGTTCCGGGTGACGAGGAACTGCTTATCGGCGGGGAGATACGGCTTCCGCTTGGTTGGATCGCCCGCTTCCCTGCGAACGCACGCACGCACCCACCCATCCACCCACCAGATCAATCAACTAGTCAGCCACCATCCCAATAATCAGTTGAGAGGGAGCGAGAACGAGGGGAGAGGGACGGAGAACGCACCAGGACCAGGTGGGGCACTTGGCAACGAGGTTGTCGCCGGCGAGGATGAACTCGGGGACGGAGAGGACGCCCTTCTCGAGGAACGCCGAGACGGTGCGCGGGCCCGTGACCCGCTCCACCGTGCCCTTGTAGAGCTCGTACACCTTCTGCTTCACCTGCATCGTCGCCCCTCTTCTCCTCCCCCTCGCGGCGCGGCGCCCGGACCAGTTCTTCCGGCTTCCTTCTCGACGGAGGCAGTTGGGGTGGGGAAAGCTAACAACTGCAGGAGTTTGCTTGCAAGTTGTGAAGCCCCTGCGCTGACGGCACCGGAGCGATTTCGATGGAGTTTGCGGCAACACCTGGATGGGCCGTGAGTGGGCTGGAAACGGGCTGTACTTTGGGCTGGGCTCTTTTTTCCCTCATTTTCTATTTATTCTCTTTGTTCTTCTACTGCAAAAGTAATTCCTTTCTCGGATTTTCTTCTGTATACAATAGCATGCCATTATCATTATGTGTTTTTAGTCGGAAATATGTAAAACATGTGCAGTATCAACAAGAATTCATGAAAACTCCAACCTATATACAAACGGTACATCATCTCTGAGAAATAAGTAAAGATACTACAATGAATAATGATCATAACTTGCCATATGCTGTTTTGCAGTGGCTGAACCCGGTGAAAGGAGTAGAAAGAATTGGCAATGGTCGTCCCCTGTGTTTTCTCAGATGAAAGTTCCTCAAGTCAGTAGTACATTCATTTGTCTCAATTCATTTTTTGGGCGAGAAACATCGAGCTGCATGTGTGTACATTATTTATTTTAGTCAAATGTGTGCATATTTTTTGTGAGTCCGAGCTTTTGCCTGATTGCTTAATTGAATTGGGTTGCCCACCTCATTACTCTGATTGCATGAACAGATCAATGAAATTGGGCTGTGTCAACTCCATTATTTTGAAATATGATGTCCACATTTTTTTTATATAGCTCATCTCATTGACAACAGCACATTCAGGAATTCAGCCTTCAGCGGGAATAGAATTCCTTAAATCGTCCATAGTATATTGAATTTGACAAGAGCGCATTCTGAAATAGTTTGCTTTCTTCTTGTCTGAATTCTTCCTTTTCTAAACTATGTTTTTTTGTCTGATTTCAGAATAATATGCTATTTAGTAAGGCCATAGAAATAATTAGGTAACTTTGCTTATGCACTTAGAATATCGCAGGATTCTACTTAGTGCCATCATCCATGAGTAACAGGATATTGTCCTACCAGATTTTAAGATATTTTGAATGGCATTTTCAGAGCGAATCAATTATATTGCATCATCCAGTATCATCAATGGTGAATATTATTCATGAATTTTGATGTATTAATCGGCGTCTCTCTTGCAAGTGGGTAATTAGTGAGCACTAACCGCTCTGTTTTGTTTTTGGTTAGTACGTTTTTAGGTCTTCAGGAACAAGGTGTTCTGCACCTGGGGGTTACTGAGTTTTTGCATTTGAGTGTCTAAATTGTTTTTGAAACCGAAATTCATGCACTTTTCTTGGCTCTGAAGTTTTGAGTGCACCTCAGTTGGGCTTTTGATGCCTTTCTGCGTTTGGCCAATACCATTAGTGGCAACAAATGTACGCGTAAACCTATTAAGTTTGTGTTGTTGACACGAATTTGGATGCCATGATACCTGTTAATATATAAAATCATTCTGGCATTCTCTTCAGTTTGCCCTTTTTCCTTTGGAACCTTTTTGTTTTCTCTCTGATGCCAAGCTGAATCATGATAGGCATTGCTGTTAGTCTTAATTTCTGCTATTCTACATTCTTCATAACTGTCAGCTTGAAATCAATTCCTTTTTTTCCCCTTGCGACAAGACATTTTCAGATTGTTTTATGCAATGAATGAGTGCTCTGATTGCTTGAAATAGCATATTTTAGGATTAGGCGATTGTGTTTTTCTTTAAAGAAAAGGTTGACTTAGGAGAAAGACAGCCCAGTAATAAAACTTCAGCTTTGTATATTCTTCTCATGATAAAGAAAGAACAATATTAAATGAAAACTGACTAAGTAGAACAATGATTGTATTGTATATGCCACCTACCTCCAGCAGCAACCCAATGAGCATGAGCTGAAAACATTTAGAATGTGCGGCACGGTCCAATAGATGAGCTGCACGGCTGAACAAAAATTTCAATCTCAGAGTTCGGTGAGGAATGTTTTTCAGGTTCTTAATATCTCTCCTTTGTTTTTCCCGAAGATAGATTTGAACGGCTTAGAAAATTCACAAAGAAAAAAGAGAGCAGGAAATATTGCAACGACGGCTGATTAATTAGGAAGACCTAGTGTGTTATGATGTTGATACCCTAATCAGTGTATATGGTACTAGTTAGCAATCCCATAGGTAGGTTTGGTGCTGCATTCCTTTCTTGACACACGTCTCGACCTCCCAAACCGTCCTTGATTATTGCTGCTTCCTCCAAAGCCGCACAAAAAAGAACAATAAATGAAGAAAACAAACAGGCCGTCCAGTTTGTTTTCTTAATTTTTGAAACGGCTGCCAGGGAAAGATTACATATCTTAATCCTTCACATGAACAAGGTCATCTTCCAACAACTATTTTCAGCTTCAGTTTTTTAGCACTATTTCTGACACTACAACATAAACCTCAAGTAGAGACACTTCCGTATAAACATTTTATAATTTGCCCTTATGAATATGTCTTAACATATTAAAGAAACACTTTTTGTGGCACTTTACAAAGTGCCATATATGTTGAGACACTATTTGAGACATTTTCAACCATAGAGACATTTTCTTAAGTCATTTTTATAAATTGCCAATATAGAATATTAGAGACATATTTGAGACACTTCAAAATTGACCTTACTCTCGTAAAGGCATAGTTTGAGACATTCACTTTAATATCTTGAGACACTATTTAGACTATTGAGACATACTCATAAGAACTATACTAAGTAAATATGCAACAATTGGTGTGAGGTTGAGTTGGCTAGTCGGTGGAGTATTATGAAATGTAGTATGAGGTCTTGAGTTCGAAGACCCATCACTACAAAATTACCATATTTTTGCAATATATTTCTTGTCATATAGAAGGCAGAGACATAATATTGTGCAGGGACACTTACAAAAACGTCTCTTTATTTAAAGAGACACTGTTCGTAGTGGCACCTCTATGACTCTATAAGGACAATGTAAAATGTCTCTACAATACTAAAATAGTGTCTCAACATGTAAAGATGTCTTGTAGTGTGACAAGGTACAAGAAGCTTCTGAAGTCTGAACATGCCTGGATTCTCTGCCGAATGACCGTATGCCAACTGCCAAGTGAGAAGTGTCCCTTCAACAGTCATATGCAGTGACAATGCCAACCGAGCTCTGTCGTGTATGCTGATGAAAAGAATGTTGGACCCTTGGTAGCAGCTATAGCCTATTGTAGCTCATTTCTCAGGGCGTAGTGTACCAGCTAGGAGAGAAACACAGAAACAACCGGAGTCTCCGTCATTGTTACCGCAAAGACAAAAGGCTGGTTTCTGAACTGTCATCGATCATAGTAACATGGAATTTTAACAGTCTACATCACATACACGATGCGTTAGTTTCGACCGTGGAAAACTCGCTGGCTATGGAGATGCATGCCTGAAGAAGTTGCAGGGAGAATCTCCAACCACCGTTGATCCGTGCATGTCGTGGGAAGGTGACGCACCAGGCACAGGAGCTACAGTTGCAGGGAGGCGCTGGCCGTCCGTGAGCAACAGTGCCCAGGATACGTCCTGCATCATTGTACGTCCATGTCGTATTTTTTGCATCACATGAGAACATTGCCCAACCTTTGATTATACAAGTATGTACTGTACCTGCCTGCTAGTGCTGTGCTACTGTGCCCGACTTTTTTGGTTTTTGATCCTTTTTGAAAAAGAATTTCACAAATAGACCTTTTGGGGAAAGAATTTCAAAAATGGACCCTGGGGTCGGCGCCGTGATTCACGGCGCTGAGATATAACGTCTCGACGCCATGAATAACGGCGCTGAGGTCCATACGACGTGGAATCACCATAGCGTACGTGGCGGTGACGTGGCGACCGAGCTCAGCGCCGTAGATCTTGGCGCCGACCTCAGCGCCAAGATCTGTGGCGCTGAGTTCGGAGTCCGACCAACAGCAGAGGGAGGTTGGTGGGAGATGAGCCGTCCGGTCTGGAACGGACGGATCAGACAGCACCGTGGCACTGTAGCATACCGATGAATACTGTTCACGAGAATACTGTGCCGATGAATACTGTTCACGAGAATACTGTTCACAAGAATACTGTTCATCGGTACAGTGTTTTCGACCTGTTCATCGGCACAGTGCTTTGCTACAGTGCCACGGTGCTGTCTGATCCGTCCGTTCCAGACCGGACGGCTCATCTCCCTCCAACCTCCCTCTGCTGTTGGTCGGACTCCGAACTCAGCGCCACAGATCTTGGCGCTGAGGTCGGCGCCAAGATCTACGGCGCTGAGCTCGGTCGCCACGTCACCGCCACGTACGCTATGGTGATTCCACGTCGTATGGACCTCAGCGCCGTTATTCATGGCGTCGAGACGTTATATCTCAGCGCCGTGAATCACGGCGCCGACCCCAGGGTCCATTTTTGGAATTCTTTCCCCAGAGGGTCTATTTGTGATATTCTTTTCCAAAAAGGATCAAAAACCAAAAAAGACGGCTACTGTGCTCTCTTAAACCGAGGAAGATTCACAACCGATGGCTTCTTGGACCTCTCCTCTGTGCAGGCTGTCCCCGTGGGTGCACCTGCACATTTTGTTGGATCCCCTGTCATTTCCTGCAGCACCAATTCTGTACACAGTACACATGAGAAAATATCTCAAGACTACGGGGGTGTTCAATTCCCCCAAAAAATTTTCACCAAAATTTTTCACAAGGGAATCTTACATGCATAGAGTAGTAAACATGTTTTAATGACAAAACCCATTTCACAACCCTGGGTAACTTTGCGAGACGAATCTAATTAGCCGCCATAATTTGCAACAGTGATGCTACAGTAACCATCCGCTAATCATCCACTAATCATGGATTAATTACCGTCATTAGATTCGTCTCGCGATTTCCTGGCGAGATCTGTAATTAGTTTTATTATTAGTCTACATTTAGTACTCCTAAATGGTAAGATTCTCTTGCAAAATTTTTCACCGAAATTAAACACCCCCTACATGATCTACTGCTCATTCATTTGGCTCTGTTTCTTTGCAGTCCTGTTGCATTTTTGTGTGTGTGCTTTTGAAATTGTATCTCTCTACGATTGAAATGATGTGTAGCTCTTCCTGTATTATGACAATACAGCACTTCTTTCGTTTTGTCTTTTTTTTTTTTGGCCCCTTTTTAACCGGAACGGCCGGGCTAGAAAAGTAGAAAGCACGATCCTAATGCCTGTTACGTACTACACTTTCATGTTTCATGCATGCATGATTAGATGATAAAGTCTGTTTCCTCGCAAAGAAAATAACAAAAAAAAGGATAACGAAGTTGTTACGATAACGGGGAGCGCATTAGATGCTCATCCTTATATCTTTGTGTCTATCTTTCTTTCAGAAAAGAGGACAAGATAACCGGAGTGGGGAAACAAGATAAAGTGTTTGGTTGATTGAGGACATACATGCGCCGCCCTTAGTCGTTTTCTTAGGATAAACTAGAGTTGATGATTTCCAGTGATTCCTTTAAGGGGCGGTTGTTTCTACCTAGATTATATAATCTAGCTTATACAGAACATTATGATAAAAGGCTACCATCTACCATCAAAATAATCTCATATAAATTGCACATAAATAGTTTATTTCAGCTTGTTTGGTGGTCTATGTTGACATTTTTTCCATTTTTTTGCTAGATTATAATTTATGGAGGAAACAAACTGGGCCTAGACAAAGAAATATAAATTTCAGTCTCTGCATACCTACTACGGCTGCATACTATATCACCATTAAAATCAGAAGCATCTAAATAACTGGCAGGATTTGAACTCTGACGGGTGGAGTCATATGAATCTACTGACTTCACCATTCAATACTCACCACCAATCCAATGTATAGTGCGCTTTTCCTAGGCGCCAAGCTGCCAATGCGTGACCTGAAACGTTACACTCTTTCTGCATGCCCCAGCTCCATGAACTCGCGGGGCCGAATCCAGAGGGAAATCAAACGGCTGGGGGGAAAAGATGGCCGAAAGAGACAAGCATGGCAGACGCAGAGACGAACGAGCGCTACCTTGTCCGTATTGCCCTGCTAGCCAGGGGAACGCACGGTCCCAGGCTCCCAGTGATGCCAGCGATAGGTGTCAGCGTCACTGATTGTGGGCCGGGGATTGTGATCTTGGGAGTATATATATTCATTAGCACAGCTAAGAGCTAACCCACCCCCAAAGCACGCGAATTGCATGCAAGCGGGGCCTGCCTGGGCCCACACGCGAAATTAATCTGGAGCTGGATCGAACCCGACCGATCGACGGACCATGATGAATTATCAGCGTGGTCCTCAACTCCAGATGATGGGCTGCTCTGCATTTCCATTTCGAGCACATTGCTTGACTGGCTCTCTGCTTCGAGTTATGGACGAGAGCTTCGCCTCTGTCAGGAGCAGAATCAAAGCGCATAGAGGCAAGCTTTAACTGCGTCTTTGATTCTTCTTTTGGTTGAGGATGGCGAGACAGTTTTAGCTGACAGCCTGACACGTAGGATGGTCCACGTCTAGCGGGGAGCGGTAGTTATCAACTAACCCGCGCATGAACTCTGTGATCTCTGATCATGGGTCAGAGAGCAATGGCTTACCAATGAAAACTAGCTACCACCATGGGGGCCTCCAAATCCAACTACCTAGAGAGAGCCCTAGCTTAGACAAGCCGTGCCCGTGCTACCTGTTTTTTTTTTCTTCCACATTTTAATTTCATATTGGAGTTAGATATGCATTGGATTCATATGGTTGAGTGTTTGGATCCTTGAGCTAAAGTTTAGTCCTATACCGGTTGAATCGACTATGAGATATGATCTCTGCCCGAGTTTGGATGAGCTTAACGACAGTGGAAAATGACTAGGCGAAATAATTACCCAATCCAGATTTTGTTTCGGAAGCGCTTTTGAAACCTTAAGCCAGCGATGACGAAGCTCTGCCAAACAGACTCTTGGTGGATAGTATTTGAGAGAACCAGAGGTAAGATGTGCGAGGATATATAGATCTGAGGAGGAGACTTGTCAAATAGGATTAGGTCCTTGAATTGACTGCCCTTGGAGTGTAGGGGCATGAAGTTGCCATCCATGCTTTTGCGCTCTTATTTGTTCTGTAGCCGGATTCATTAATACTCCATAAGTACTCCTCATACGTGCCTCGTTCTTTAACTTGCGCATCAATTTATTGGGTGGACCAGCAGCCGGTGTTCTCTGTGCACAGTTGCAAAATAGCGTCTGCAATTGCACGGTTGTCGCCTACTGCATCTGCGCACGTATCGTACGTACAGTCGGCTGGTGGCGTGGCCCTGTTGATAATAAGGCCATTGCAGTGCCCTATCGGCAAGGGAAACCCGCTCTCATCGTTTTCTCGTTAGGTGGTGGGCACATGTGTTACAGGACATTTCAGAGTCGGAAGAGAAACTCAGTATAGATTGGTAGACAGATTTGGCAGGCGAATTAAGGAGAAATACATTCCTTAAAAGAGCCAGCCGTACCCACTCTATCAAAGATTCAAAGTCTGCACTTCGATCACTCTATCAAAGTTTAGTCTAGCCCACAAGGGTAATGCAAAGGTACTAGTACATGTTTGAAACCTGAGGAATTTTACAACTTGAAACTTTTGTTAGCTAGAACTTTTATATATATAAAAAAAAAATTGACAGCACCATTCGAGGCACCACTTTTCTTCACCGGATGATGTGTAATTGTTACTACCGCAATTCAAGAAAACTTAGCCCTTCAGACAAGGATGAGAGGAAGAGTGCAGACTTGTATGACTGGAGGTACTACTTGTTGATAAACTGGATACATTAGCAGGTTAAATTAGGATCCTTACTTCATCTCAGTCGAAATGATCAAAAGAAATTCAGCGGGAGACACACAAAGATGGACCTTAAAAGTATATCATCACATCTGTTTGTCTTTAGAAAGATATTTAGGCCACAGCCATGCCCCCATTTTCTTTCACTGAAACAAGACAAAGTTGTACCTTCTCTCACCGCTCATGTTTTCAATTAATTCAAAAAAATGATTTCAATTAATTCAATCTATAATTTCCAATACACACTTCAATTTTTCTGGTATTTTTGCCTGTGTGATATAGTTAATACTTTCTTCTTTTACATGTTGTATTATCTTTGTCATAAATCAAAGGGTCCATTTGGTTTGGCTTCCCAACCTGCTTTTGCTTTTCTAAAAGTCAAAAGCCAACCAAAGGGTCTGGCTGTGACCTACCTTCTCTCACAAAAACAGTTTTTCTCTGGTTCAAACTTGAAAGCACCTAGGACCCTGCTTTTACTGGCTGTGGGGGAGAGTTTTGCTCAAAATTACCCACTGCCACTGGTTATGCGTACCGATTCGCGTTCTTTTTTTCCCGTCGCCCTCCTCTCAGTGCCGCACACCCCCTTCGTTCCTCTTCCTCGTGCCCGCGGACGGGTCGCAGACCGGCGACGGCGGCTCTCCCACAGCCGGCCCTCCGCCCAACGGCCCTGGCCCCTCCGGCCCGTGGCGCCCTTTCGCCCGACTCTCCTACAACGCCCCTCTCCAGCCGACTG
>CM014278.1:48159780-48220933 GCA_004135705.1 Alloteropsis semialata
CCTTGCCGCGCGCCGCCTCCACCCGAGCCGCCACCGCCGCCGCTCGCCCGCACCGCCCCCTCCCCGTCGCGCCGCTCCCCCGGGCCGCCATCGACCAAGGTGAGGAGGGGGAATGGTCCCGCTCGCTCCCCTCGTCCTCCCCCGCCCGCTCATGGCCACCGCCGAGCCCTTGGACGCCGGGAACGCTGGAGCCGAGCCGCCGGCGCCCGTGCTCTCCCTCCCCTCTCTGTTCGACCGGAGGAAGAGGGAGAAGAGGGGATGAACCGGCCGTCTTGCGAATAACCCCCTCCCTTAACCCCAAATTCCAAATATAACCTTTTCCTTTTAGGCAGATTTCAAAGAAGACCCTTATCCTTCCCATATATTTCCAAATGAGTCCCTACACTCTTACCACTGCCCCCAAATACTTTCCAATATTACCAATAGATCCTTCCACTATACAAAGTTATTCATAAAAAGGTCCCTGGCCCTTTAAAATAATTATAAAGAGGTCCTAATTCCCCCAATTAGGCCCTAATCATACCTTAACCCGTCATTTTATGCGCCAAATTTCTCCGGAATTCCACCAAACTCGAACACGTCTTTCTTTCATCTATTCTGGCCGAGCTATACACAAATCATTCCAAAATATCACTCCTTCCTATTTTATTTAATCACCTTCTGTTTCGAGCTCATCGGTAAAGATTTGTTTGTTTTCTTATTGTGTGTTCTGTTGTGTGTGCCGTAGACGACGGAGTTATCGAGGAGGAGCAGTACCGCGAGCCGGAGTACGCAGGAGAGTACCGCGAGCCCGAACCCGACGACTTGTACCGCGAGCAGGAACTCCCGGAAGCTTTTGGAGACGGCAAGTCCAATCCCATCCTTTGATGCATGTTTATCCCAGTTTTATAAACACAGCCTATTGGCCTTTTATAAATTGCATGTGTCTTATTATTGAAAACCCGGTTGGATAGCCATTCCTTGATTGTTATGATCATGCCTTGACAACCTAGTTATCTCTAAATATGATATGCTCTGTTTGGATGATAACGCTGTTAGAATGCTTAGGACTTGTTACTCCTCACTTAAACAATCATGACTACACTTGGTTTATCTAAGAATAAAAGTGTGAGTGTGTTGAGTAAAAAAAATGGGTTTTGGGTTTTGAAAATAAAGAAAGTGTTGGATAAGATGGATGGGTGTTTCTTTGTGAAATACCATAAGGAGGCTTGTACCTTTGTGGTTAAGCAAGTTGGGAGAAATCCATTTTGTCCGGTTTTAAACCGAGGTGATGTGTCATCTTGCCTAACCCAACTTTTCTCGTACAACCACTCGACTCTTGTATGGTGTAAGAGCTTAGTCTAAATCCCACTAGCCAGGCTGTTAGTTGTCTGGTGGCAGGTGTGCAGCGGGAAAACCAAGTGTCGACTTAGTGTCATGGTTACCTACTTGGTGTCATAAACCCTCTTGGTTATTTTCTCGTGATGGCTAGGCAGTTTTGGCTATGGTGGGTAATGGCTTCGATAGGATCCGCGCTGGCACTAAGGTGACCGTGTTGCGGTACCCTACTTGTGGTGAAAGTGTACACCTCTGCAGAGTTTCCAAACTATTCGAATAGCCGTGCCCACAGTCATGGGCGAGTTATGGCTTGGTCACAATACCAAAGGTTTTGGGATGGGTTGGAGTGTGTTGGTTTTGGAAATGGGTCCGGCTTTGTGCTGGAAAGCTACGGCGGATGGGAAATCCGGTAGCATTAAAATTGGGATCCTTTGTGGATCAACCCCCACTTATCGTTTTGTTACTAAAACTTGCTTTTGCTAAAATATTCCTTGACGAACCATTGCATGTGTAAAACTTGGCTTTATTGCAAATGAACCTTAGCCTATTCCTTGATGTACCATGTGCATAATTCTGTGTTAACCCCTCCGTGGGTGTGGTTGGGCTTGCTGAGTACTTTTGTACTCACCCTTGTATTTGTTGCTTCAGAAGAAGACCCGGACTTTGTTGCCGAAGAAGCCGAGTAGGTTGTCGTGCCCGCACCCGACTTTGCCTGTGGAGTTTGGTCCCGCCCAAGATGTCTTCGCTGCCGCGTAGCTCTGATCCCTTTGTTGAGCCCGAGCTGTTCATAGCTTGGCTCATTATCGTCATTAACCTTCTGGTTATCCTAGCTTGTATCAGGTGTCCTCGGGGGCTGTAAGGTTCTGAACTATCTGTTGAATAAATGTGTATCAGCCTCCTGGGACTGATAATTGTATCACATTTAGTCTCTGCTTAGGAAGGGGCGCTTCACTTAGACACATAGTTTTTTTTTATATCTAGACATAATGTATAGCCAAAACAATTTATAATTTAGAACAAATAGAATACCACATACAGGTTCCTTGTATTTTCAAATAATCCCAGGTGTCCATTAACCAAGCAATATTTTTATCCAAGTTACCTTGTCATGATTTGGCTTGTCATTAGAAGCTATCAGAAAGCGTTCTAGGATTTGGTGTGCCCACTACGGAGACCTCACCAGCTATGAACTATCTAGGACCTCGTGATGGTACTACATAGAACGAGTCGTATAACCATGGAGGTCAAACACAACTACATTGGCCCGTCAATGAATATGAGAGCACATGAAGCTGTGTTGACTATAAAGAATAGAGTTGTATAGGTTGATACGTGAAATAAACCCCAATGACGACTTGTAAGGTATTTTTGCAATTTTCTCTTGGTTTTATAAACTATACTTTATACTAGCTATTATTCAATTTCTCGATTAGGTATGCTGTGGAAAGCCTGTAGCCGTAGGAGGAGGCTTGGCACCCGTATTTTCTGACTACATCACGCGAAGATACTGTGTTAGATGCCCCTCTTCCCTCGGCGCTCGTTCTGGTTGCTGGCCAATTAATTGCACACGAGGGGTGACAACTGTGTCCAGCTCGACCCCAGCCGCGATCCACATCTCGAGAACGATCCCGTGGCGGCGTGACGTGTGCACGTCCGCGTACGTACCCCGGTACGCGCGCGTACCGGGTACAGAAACCGCACGGCGTAGTATCCCGTCTTCGTCTACGCCACCACGTCCGAACCGGCCGTATACGTCCAAAGTATCCCCCACTCACGCAAGCTAAGAACGAGCTGGTCGCTGAGCTCAGCACGCCGCGTATCGCAGCGCCGCGCCGCTGATCACCAGCTCAGCGGCCCGGCCGCCGACGTGGCGGGGGGCGGCGGAAGTTGCGCTCCAGCGTGGCACGCCCAGCCCGGCCTGCCTGTCAGTCACGCACGCTTCTGGTGGGCCCCACGCGCTGGCTTGCCTTGCGGGGAGGGGCAGCTCCCCCGCTCCGGCGAAAGCGCAGGGCAGAGGCGTTCCGCTTCCGCTTCCGCTTCCGCCATGGTAATTGATTGGCAAGAGCGAGCATCAACTTTCCGCGCTGCAACTGGTAGCCGCGCTTAAAATAAGCCCCGATCGCACTGTAGCGTCGGGGGGGGCATCGGCATCAGCATCTCCGGAAAGGAAAAGGGACCTTCCAAAGCTGCAAAGGAACTGCAGATGGAAGGAGGGATGCTGCAGCTAGCCGGCAGTGTTTAGATGGAGGGTGGAATACCCTACTTTGACCACTAATTAGGAGTATTAAATAAAGTCAGTTTACAAAACTACCTCCACAACCCGGCAAATTCGCGAGACGAATCTAATGAGGCCTTTGAATCCGCACGATTAGAGGATGATTACTGTAGTATTACTGTAGCAAATCATGGATTAATTAGGCTCGTTAGATTCGTCGCGCAAAGTTGCACTCATCTGTGAAAAAGTTTTATAAATAGACTTCATTTAGTACTCCATGCATGCGAGATTCCTTCGGGCAAAATTTTTGCGCCACGTGAACACCCTTACAAAGACCAAGACTGGCCACTCGAATCAGTGCAGGGCTCAGACAGGCAGGCACGGCCCTGTTGCTGCTCATCGGCAATAAGTTAACCACAGTTGCTGATAAGAAATTGAAAGGAAATGGAACATGCATGCTGGACTTGGACTGACGACCAGTCATGGTTAACGGTAAATGGTGGGTAGCTGCAGGTGATCATAGAAAAAAATAATCAGGGTTCAGCAATAAGGTTATTAGATCCTTCCTCTGGGGAATTTGGTGCAGTACTCATCACACATGGGGGCAGGGGAAGCAGAGAGCAACTAAAATCTAGCAAGGTCAACTACTGATGCTGGAATTCACACATTACTAGTAGCATCAGTACATGCAGTGGTAATTAACTGACAGGTACTTAATCTTATAAGTACATAGCTTATGTCTCCCATTTATATATGTTTATACTTATTAACCCAATAAAAAGAAGAAGAAGAAGAAAAGTAGCTGCTTTTCCAAAGTAAACTAAAAGAAGAAGAGGAAAAAAGAAAGAAGAAGAAGAAATGGTCTAGTGCTACTATTGTTTAGTCCTTGCAATGCAAGCATCTCTGACTGCTACTCCCAAAGCAGCGGCTCCTCGAGGCGCAGCTCCGCATTGACCTCCTCCACGTCGGGGAGCGGTGCCCACATCGGCGGGAAGCACCCGAACCCGTCCCGGATGTCCAGGAGCAGGTCCGGCAGGTCGAACAGCTGGCGCTCCTCCTCCACGCCGCTCGACGGCGTCGCTGGCTGAGAGGCCGCCGCCTGCGGTGCCTGCGCCTCGGCGGCGGCGGCTTCTTCGTCCTCTTGCGCGGCGGCGACGCTCTTGGTGGCGGGCTCTTCTTGGGCGCTGCACGGCTCCGCCACGCCGCCGACGTCAGGCTCCGCGGATGGCGACGACGGCGACGTGAACGCGGCGGCCAATGCGGCGGCGGCCTGGACGTCCTTGGGCGCCGCGGACACGGCGCGCGGGAGCACCCCGGCGAGGTCCGGGAAGTTGAGGTGCGCGGCGCGGCCCTTGATGGCGAGCGCGGCGACGTCGTGGGCGCGCGCGGCCATCTCGGCGGTGGGGAACGTGCCGAGCCAGATGCGCGACTTCTTGCGCGGCTCGCGGATCTCCGAGACCCACTTGCCCCACGCCCGCATCCGCACGCCGCGGTACGTCGGGTGCTTCCCCTCGCTGCTCCGCTTCCTCTTCTTACCTGCCGCCGCCGCCTTACCCCCACAGCCGTCCCCCTCTTCCTCCTCCTCCTCCTCCCCGCCCGCAGCGGCCTCAGCCTCGGCAGCCTGCCGCTTCCGCGGCGCGGGCGCGGCATTGGCCGCCGCCGGCGACGGCGGCGAGGAGGAGGAGTCCGTCACGGTGGACGAGCAGCAGGAGGTGGTGCACGACGAGGTGGTGGTGGCAGAGGAGGAGGAGGTTTCTTGGAGCTCTATAGCCGCCATGGCTAGCAGAGCTGTGTGTGCACTCGCTTCGCAGTGGTGTGCAGGAGGATGGATGAGGTGATGAGGAGTATCGGGTCGCTGCTTGCTCGCTTGCCGCGGCTCCTTGGAGGACTCGGAGTGCTGCGCTGCTGCCTCTGTTTGTATGTGGGAGTGAGGGCCTTTTATCGTGAGTGCCAAATGAGGGTGGGGATGCGAGGAAAAGTTACTTGCGGGAAATCAAGAACGTGGGCTGCCATATATGCTAGGTGCCCCCCGGCCCCGGCCTTGTGCTGTCCCACTGTTTTTCCTTGCTTTTGTTTGGGGTGAGGTACTGGTTTATATCATGTGCTTCTCTGGTTGCTTGTACCGCTGCTTAAACCGTGTGATCAGAGTGTTTTACTTGTTGTGCTGGGCTTCCTGGTGCAGCTCGAGTGGTTGGCGCCAGGACAATTAGTGCTGATGTACTGCTAATTACTTGTTTCAATTGCTTGTCTAACTGTGTGGTGTCATTTTTATTATTGCAAGATGTTGATCGAGCGAGCAACCTTTAAGTCAATGGTACCATCCAACAGTTAGCTTTCATTCTCTTTCTCTCAATGTAAAAATAAACTTTTCCTTTAACAGAGGCCGGTAAACTTTGCGTGCAAACATATGTTTTGTGAATCTCATCATGACGTTATTGATAATAGGATTTAATAAGGACCTATGCTTCCAAATTGGAACAACCACGACCAAAAATAAGTTTTGTTAGAGAAAATGAAACCATGTCAGCATAAGCATCATTGAGACGCACCAGCTTCTTATAGAACCAATCCACTTCTTCTCGCTGCAAATAACTAATTTAATTTGACGTTTAAGCTCGCTGGTCCTTGCCTTAGTTGAACATGTTTCCATAACATGTGTTATTTGGTTGATCTAACCGTATGTAGTCAATGCAATTTGGCAGCAATATATTAACCTGGTACCTTTCATCTTTCAGTATATATATATGTAACATCAATACATCACACATGTACCGTCGTCCTGTTTTACCTATTATCGAATCGTTAATGAGATTTATTTATGTTTATTCAGCTGCTTCCTTGAGATGCTATTCATCATTCGTGATGGAGTGTCTTCTAGGGCTAACCTAGCTGGAGACTGCTGTGTGTAGTAGGAATGTAATCCGGGAGTTGGGCATGATGTCAACCAAGGAACCAACAACTAACCCAAAAATCACACTTTGCAAAACGCAGGGGAGACTAAAAATCACACTTGACAGTCATAGGACATCATTACTGCTACCATGTGAAAACGTGTTTGCCCACTATGTGGTGCAAGCACCCAGGGGGCATCTATCAGGATAGCACTCATTTGATATCTGCGGTACAAACGCAAGGGTGTGATGGGATGGGCCCATGCAAAGTAAAGAAGACCAAATGCAGGGAGGAGCCGGGAGCCGGCCAGCAGTACAACATCTATCATCGGTGCCAAAAATGCCTCACACGATTCTTTTGTTCCTATTTTGTTTTCTTTCTCGAGAAGAAACAATCACTAATTAATCAGAACGCCGCCCCTCATCACCTCCTGATGTCCCGATCTTCCCGTAGAAAATCACGGGCACATGGGGGTCCCATGGCGCAGATGGTCCCATGGACAGATGTTGTCTTGCTGGTGACACAAACCCCCCGCCCGGCAGGCTGCAACGGCGAGCCGGAGCCCGGACAACCACACCCCACACGAGCCATGTGTTGCGCCGATTTACAACTCATCGGGGCGCAGGGAGGGAGGGGAGGAGGTCGCATGCGCGTTGCTGTCCGCTCTGCTCTGCGCACCACTGACCGATCGAGCTGCCTTGCCGCAGAGGTCGATCGATGCGGACCGCGACTTGCAGAGGAATGGCAACCCTAGGCAAGTGGCAAAGCGCGCGCGCGCACAGGGGCGACCTGCAAAGCATATGGTTAGCGACGTTAACGGGATCGGGGCACATGGATTTGCCGTACTCTTTCCCCTGGCCGGTGGGCCCATCCAGCCTTTTGGAAACGCCCTGCTGTCCGTGGAATGGAGAGCCACACGCTGGCACTGGCAGGCAGCCATGGCAGTGTTGCTGCTGCTGCGGCGCTAGCTCCTGCTCCGGCTTCCTTGGAGCTATGCGCGCGGGGCAAGCGAACCGGCGAGCCCGACCTCCATGATTGGGTCCGGCCGGGTCTCCTTGGATTCCAGAAACGCTGTGCGCCTGCGTGTATATCGTATGCGCGCAGGCAGCTGGACTCCGGTCGCAGTTGGCACGATGCCTCCTCCACATGCCTTGGGGAGGTGGGGATCCCTGCTCCAGTGCTCCGATCCGCTCTGGTTCTGGAACGAGCTGCCAGGTCGATCCGCTCCTGGCAGGGCCCGTACGCTTGTCGCCGCATGTCGTATCGGGTAATTCTGTTCCCCCTGCTCTGGCGCTCTGCCCGCGCGTGGACCGCCTGTGCGTTCCAGACGAGGCGCGTGCGCGTGCCCGTTTCAACGGCCTCCGACAGCGCGACGTCGCGCACCTCACCGGCCCCGGCTAGCTGTGCGTGACGCGCGCGGCGCGGCAGGGGAGTCGCGGAGAAAATATCGAGCAGCCTCCTCTGCGCTGCGCGCGGCGCGGCCCCTGCGCGGAATGGGTCGCGCTCGCCCGCGGGACCCGGCGCGCGGCGAACGCGCGCCTGGAACTGGCGTGCGCCGGTGCGGAAAACAGCAGCGTCAGGGGAAGGATGGACGGGCGGACGGGCGGCGGCATGGGCATGTGCCGGTTGACCATCCACGGCCCGGCGCCCGCGCGCTCTGCCCCCATGTGCGCCCGGCACGTTCCGTGTCTGCACTGCCCGCCACGCCCGCACCTACAAGGGGTGAACGAAACGAGCCGCAGTGCCGGCAGTGCACGGCGCACCGCCTCTGCGCCGCCTCGCTCGCTGGTGATACGCTTGGCCCACGCCGCGCCCCCACGCCGATTTCGGTCCAATCGCCTCGCGCCATGGCGTCCCGCGCTCCTGGTCTGCTGGAGACCTGCAATTGATCGGCCCGTGGGTCTCGCTCTCGCCCGCCCCTCCCCTGCTCGCTGTCACGCATCGACGTCCTCACCGCGTCTGCCCAGAAGTCAGAACACACCACCGCCGCCTCCTCCGTTTCCGCGTGCCGTTAGGTGATGGCTCGCAATTGCTGCCCCGGCCCGCACTACAGAAAATCTACCGCTGTTACTCCAGCGATCTCTTTTCCTCCCCGGTCACAACCAAATCAATTCACGCGTCCACGCACACATCTTCCGCCGTCACTCATCGGCCTAGCTACCGATCGTCCTCTGCGGCAAGATCTCCTCCCGTCCCGCTCCGGTCCGTGCCAAGGCCAAGGTGCACCCCTCCATACTGTTCCCCTTTTGTGTTCTCTCGTGTTTCTGCTTCACCATTAACTCGTTACAGGAGAACGTAGCACGGCCGGTTGTTGCGTGTTTTACTGCTGGCGTGCAGTACCATACCATACCACCAGCCCCCGCTCCTGCACTGCCACTGCATGCCTTTATTTCACTGGCCTTTTCTTGAGCATCAACACCGGGACGTGCTGGTACTGGCGCCACACGGTCCATCGATGATGGCTCAGCGGCGCACGACATCGGGGTGGGGTGGGGCCGTGAGGGGCGTGGGTCAGGCCGCAGAAAGCAACGCAAGCCGGAAAAGGGCCCGCTGCTTTGCAGTTTTCGCAAGAAACGCATTCCGGCCCATGGGTTTGCCTTTTTTTTTGTGTGTGCGCCATTAGTGTTGTAGCTCCAGTACCGCCTTTTGCCGTACTCGATTACTTGATGGTTAACCTCATCGTACCGATCCAAATTAGAAACCGTACCGGCGTTTAATCTCATCGTACTGACCCAAATTAGAAGCAAGCCGGGTGGGTTTGAGTTGGGGCCGAGTGCCTTATTTGTTCGTACACGCAAGACCAGCGCACCACTGCAAAGGCACCGGGCCGGGAATTGTTTCCAGCACATACTCTCCTGCTGGGAATTCAGATGGTACTGTATTACTGTCGCTTGGAAGCACTGTTCTTGCTTTTGCTTTATACTATATACATTGGTGATTGACAGCTGGGTGTTGGGTGTGTTGCCTTTTTTGTAATCCTGGATCACTGTCCACACTTTTTTTTTTGAGAGGCCCTAGTCTAGAATACAAGGCTGTAGTATCTGAACTCAGTCGCAAACGCACACCAAACACACCCACTCACACCACACACAACACCTCCTACGACTAAGCTAAGATCTAGACCTTGTATTCTATTTTTGCCTGACATGAACCAAACGGGAAGGCCTAGTTAAGAGGCCATCAAGGCCCAACGATAACTATTCTGCTTTATAGTATAGCCTAATAAGGACTTAGTTAAGAGTCTGGCCAACTTGTTGGGCTTCTTGAATATATTAGGCCCATCATGGGCCTTCCTTATAGATTATTAGGGCTCCGTGCATCTGTCGTGGGCCTTTCAACTGCTGCTGCTTCTTCTTATCATCTGATGATGGGGTGCACCTAGCGTTGCCCGTTGGCGTGGTGGGCCAACTACCTTGCCATCACGATGCGCGGCATCGCCCACCGCCGCCGGCACCGTGTAACACCCTAATTTTCATCACAATAAATCTTAGAAACCAATTCTGAATTTTCTAGGATTTATTTAGGGCTTTAATAAATTTCTAGATTATTGAGGTTTTTATTCAATTAAACAATTAATTAATAGACTCAATAAGTTTATTGTTGCATTCATGTTGTTGCATTTGTTTTGTAATGTTTAGTTCAAATCAGGTTTGGGTTCAAATTGTTTGAATTCAAATTGATTTGAATTTGTTCTGATCTCTTGAATAGCTCCTTTTAGGCAAGTCCAGGTTTGACCCTCAAACTCCTCCAGAAGTTTGTTTTTCCTCCTTGAACTCCTGGCCTAGCATAGCTTTCCTCCTCTCTCTTTCTCCGCGTCCGGCCCAACAGCTCTTCCCCGGCCCATTTCGTTGCTCCGGCCCAGACCGCAGCGCAGCGCCCCTCCCTCTCTCGCTGCCGCGCGGGCCCCGCCGGTCAGTGTCGTCCCTTACCTGGAGATCGACGCGAGTCCGAGCCGAGCACGAGTCCGCCCCGCGCCGCGTCCTCCCTTCGTGGCCTGCACGCCGAGGACCGCCCTGGCCTCTATAAAGCTCGAACCGCTCCTCCCTCGGCCCAGACCTGAAACCCTAGACTCGCGCGCCCCGCTGCGAAATCCCGTGTGAGCCGCCGAAACCAGAGGAACCGGCCGCCGCCACCGACATGAGCCACCGCCGTCTTCCGATAGACGAGGACACCACCAGGACGGTCGCGCAAGCATAAGGAAGCCCTCCGAGCAATTTTTCCCCTCGAGTTCCTCGATTTGATCGGCCAATTGCTCACCGGCGTCCACTGTTCCGCCGCCATCACCGATCTCTCGGTGAGCTGCCCCTTAATCCACGAGAACACAAACCAGAGCATTGCCCGAAGGTACCAAATCATACCGAGCAACTCACGATCTCAATCTCCTTTTGTCCAGTGACTAATTCCTCACCGGACTTGAGCAGTTCCGCCCGAGCCGCCGTTCATCGCCGAGCGTCGTCTCCACCCTTCAATCGTCGCCAAGAACACCTCAGTTCGATTCGCGGTGATCTCCTCGTCGTTCCAGTCCGATCCGTGTGGAAAACGGAGCTTCCTAGCCTGTTTTTGGCTCAACTCCGACGAATCCCGCCGCCCGGAGCCGCCACCGCCGCCGTGTGCTGTCGCCGGCGTCGACCAGGGGCTCCGCGTCGAATGTAGACCGTCCATCTCGCGACCAAAGGCCCGGATCGGAGTCAATCCTATGGCGTACCGGTCAGCCGTGAGTTTTTGCTAAAGAGACCCTCAAGTATTCAGAAATAAACCCGCAGTCCAAGGTCAGTTGGAAATATTTACAAGAAGGTCCTGATTTCTTCTGTTTAGCCCCCTGAGCTTTCAAGTAATATAACCCGCCGTCCAAATCTATCGTTTTGCGAGTTAGACCCTGAAGTTATATACATAATTATGTATATGCCCTCGGTTTTTACAATCTAACCCCTGGAGTTTCTAATCTTCGCAGATAAGCCCCTAGAACACCGTTTTATCCATATCTTGGTCGTTTCAACTCCGATTCGAGTGATTCTTCAGCTCTCGTGACCGTAAGGACTTGATCTATACCTTTATACCATTCCTTTGTACTGTTGCCCATGTTTGGTGTACTGTTTCTTATTTGTTGTATGTTTCTTTGTATGTGACCCTGTGCTACGAATAGAAGGTGCAACGTTCGTGTGATTCGAGGATTCAGTTGAGAAGACCCTGAGCCATAGCATTTATTAGCTGGATTTAAGGCAAGTGTATTCTTGATCATATTTTCAGTCCTAATAACCATATGACATGCTCACTTTATAGTTACGCTATGCTTGCATGCTTTTATAATATTGACGGGACCCATGTTAAGGACTTGACTAGTTTTGATTACCTTTTCCCTTGCATAACCGGGTTATTTAATTTATTGTTGGGTAGCATTGCTTAGTTGCTTTACCTTGGGATATGGAGAACATTAATGCTGAACTATATGAATTTGTGATATGCTCATTGGACGGTAAATAAGATCATTATTTTAATTGGAACATGGAGTGACCACCCAAGAAAACAGTGCAACCACATAGCTAATGGGCTCTGGTCGTGACTAATTAATTAGAAGAGTTAACTTGTAATAACCTTACCGAAAGGGCAAGAGGGGAAGCATAGACGGGGTATAGCCGGATCTCTTGGGAGTATGCTTTGGTAAGAAACTCGGCGATTAGAAAAGGTTATGCTCTGCTATGGCTTGAAACCTTAGCGGGTTGTTTCATGTTAATAATTCTTTGTAAAGGTCATGTAATGGTTCTCTGGCCCCTCACCTAAGGAAGTGTTGAAGAGGCTAGCTACCTCAGGCTATATGAGAAACATTGTTTGTGGGTAAAGTGTACAACCTCTGCAGAGTGTAAAACTGATATATCAGCCGTGCTCACGGTTACGAGCGGCTTGGACCCTCTCATGATAATTGAACTTGAAGTTGAAATAAATCGTGGTTACTTATGAGCATTTATGTATCTCAGTTCTTTAATCAGGGTTGGTATATACTTATACCTTAGTAATTGTGCTGCTAATTAAAATTTGACCAACTTAAGTGCTTAAAGCAATTTAATTAGAAGCCAAACTATTTCCTTGTTAAGCCTTTGCATGTCATTATGCTTTTGCTCTACATTTGCTGAGTACCAACCATAAGTGTACTCAACCTTGCTTTATCTGCGGCTCAGGCTTAGGCAGAAGTTTCAGTGGAATACTTTGGAAGTTTCTAGGCATACGTGTTCCCCCAGTCAGCTGCCTGTGGAGAAGTGTTGAAGATTCCGCTGCTAGTAATTCGCTTCCGTGAGTGTAATAATGGTATTTAATTTTATTTACGTTTGGCACTGTCTTTTATATCACTGATGAAGTCTCATATGTGTGTAAACTTGATCCTGGCGCACATATGATAGTCATTCGGTTTTGTTTACAAAATCGGGTGTGACACACCGCGGCACGCTACCCAAGTCTCTCCCACCAAGCCCGTGCGTCATCGTCATCGTCCGTGTAGAGCTTGCTATCCTACTCTCTGTGTGCGCGCACTCCGCCGCCATCCCACCCGCGCCGCCTGTTCGACCGAATGGCGCAGTGGGACGCGCTCGTGGACGCCGCGCTCGCGAGGCTGGAGGCCAGGAACCTGCTGCGTGCCACGCGCCCCATCGCGCTCGCGCCGCCGCCCGCGGCCCCGGGGACCTTCGCTGGCCCCGGGCCCTGGGACCGCGCCGCCGTCGAGATCCGGCTCGACCGCGACACCCTTCAACAATGGCTCGCTGAAGGTTGGTGCCAAGCTAATCTTGCTCTCCCCTCTGTTTGACATGCCAAAATCTCCCCCCTGTTTCCCATGCCAAAATTGTACAAAATTGTGGCCATTGTTTGTCCTCTTTGTGTAACGAACTAACGGATTTTTTTCTACTTATTATTGACACGTTCGATTTGCTTAGGTGGTGAGAAGAGTGATCAGGAAGAGAAGCTGGACGGGAATTTGATTCTATTCTCCGGGAATGACTACATGGGCCTCAGCTCGCATCCTGCAGTCCGTGAGGCTGCGGTTAAGGTGTGCCAATTCTTTGCTGCGGCCAATGTTACACTGTCAATTCATTCTGAATTAATAACTTATAGGCTGCTCCCTAGACAGCTAAAGAGTATGGCATGGGGCCAAGAGGCTCTGCGTTGATATGTGGCTATACTACTTATCACAAATTGGTGGAGGAATCATTGGCAGAACTGAAGAAAAAAGAGGTACCCTATCAAAATTATGCATGTGCACAATCATTTCTTTAGCTTTGAATCCTCAATGTGCTAGTGGTTCTGCAGGATTGCCTTCTCTGCCCCACAGGATTTTCGGCCAACATGGCTGTGATGACGGCCCTGGGGAGCATCAGCTCTCTTTTGGCTGTTGGGAGAAAACCTGCAGAGGGTGAGAGAATCGCGATCTTCTCAGATGCGCTGAACCATGCTTCAATCATTGATGGGATTCGCCTTTTGGAGCGACAGCAAGAAGCGTTAGTGTTTGTCTACAAGCACTGTGACATGTTCCATCTTGATTTTCTGCTGTATGTTTCTTGTTCACTTTGCAGTAATATTATGCAGCGTATTGACACTACTTGAATTTGATATAGCTACATCTTGATTATCTGTGCAGGTCCAGTTGTTCAATGGAGAAGAAAGTTGTTGTCACAGATAGGCAAGTCATCACTGAAGAAGTGTTTTTGTTTTTGTTAATAGTTAATACTCATGACTAGTGGCTTCTTGCATTTGCGTATTGTGAGACTAACAAACTAAGAACTTCTTTTAATTTATAAATTCCAGCCTGTTTAGCATGGATGGTGATTTCGCTCCATTCCCTCAACTTGTCAAATTACGCAGAAAGTATGGGTTTTTGTTGGTCATCGATGATGTTAGTATTTTATCTCCTCTCAAATACATTTTTGCAGATTTGGGTTCTAATCGAATTCTGCTCGCATGTTCCTTTTTCAAGGCTCATGGTACACTTGTTTGTGGCGAGAATGGTGGTGGTGCAGCTGAGCTGTTTGAATGTGAAAATGACATTGACATCAGTGTTGGCACCTTAAGCAAAGCTGCTGGCTGCCAAGGTGGTTTTATAGCATGCAGGTAATGTACAGTTATGCAATGTTCATATTTCTCTAAGAAAAAGATGTTCACGATGCATAAATTAAACTGTGAGGATAAAACAAATCTGTAAAAGTAGAGGCTATACAAATTGTGTGAGACACTTTTAACTGCAAATATATTAATAGAATAATAGGCACAGCTAACAGAAATGTGAGTGTCAGATTATATCATGCAACTGCAAACTCAAGAATTTATTGACTTGAGTATGTGATTTTTATTTTGTATTTATCTAGTACTGGATCCATTGTCAGATTGAAAACCTATGACATTTGCTAAACTGAAGACACCTTTTTTGCACTGAGCTACTAATGTAGTGCAGACTCTGGAGGTCTGATATTGTGGCATCAGAGATTTTAGTTCATCTCATCCCGATTAGTAATCACAAACTTGTGCTACAGGCTCTCATGTTTACAAACTCTATGAACAGGAGATAATTGTTTCACTGAACACAGGAATGCAAGTAGTAAACACTTTTTTATAGGAAAATAGTAGAAGAATCTCCTCTATTTGCTCAATGAATAACAAAGGCAGAATCTGATTTGCTCCTCCATATGAGTAACGCTTTATTGCTAGATTTCTAACTAATAGTTTGCAATGTGTTGAGCAGCACTAGATGGAAGAGGTTGATTCAGTCACGAGGTCGCTCCTTCATATTTTCAACTGCTTTGCCAGTGCCAGTAGTAGCTTCTGTGCACGGTAATATTCACAATTACCACCCATGGCAGAGTTCTGCTAGAAATGATTATTACACACATTCATCGCTGTTTTTCAATATATTGAGACGGGAATCTATATTCTTTTCTATCAACATTTTTATCACATCCATGTATGAAAAAGATGCAACATGCTGCTTTATGGCTTCCATGTTAGTCTGAGAATGAGGATTTAAATAGAACATCTCTTCTGTCCTAATAAAAGATACAGTTGGAGAGTCCTGCCTTAAGATTGTCGAGGAGTGACTGCACTGGGTGTCATATCAGGGACGTTTTCTTAATAGGAACTACTTTGCATTTCAGCGGCCCTTTATGTCTCAAGGAAGGAGAGATGGCGAAGATCAGTGGTCTGGAGGCATGTGCAGTATTTTGCCTCTTTGACCAAAGTTGACATAACTAGTCCCATAATCTCCATTGTAGTTGGAAGTGAAGAAGCAGCACTCAGGGCTGGCAGGTTCACTCTTTGTTGCCCCTAATGTTAACAGTGGTCTTTCATTGCTACATGTACCTGATTTTTTTATATTTTTTATTGCAGGCATTTGCTAAGATCTGGATTTCATGTTACACCAATCCGACCACCCACGGTGCCACCCAACTCTTGCAGGTTCCAATTCTCCTTGATAATTGTTATTTACATTACACTCAACTCCAGGCTATTGTCAACCAACCTAAAATTCCACAGCTAGCATCTGTTGTGGTCATAGACTGTGTACTTGGGATAGGACACAGGGTACATTTGTTAAGAATATTTTCTGTTTAATTGCTGTTCGTTCTAGATAGAATCTCTGCTAGACTTTGCTGTACATATAACCTTCTCTTGATCTACACAGAACAAAATAGAGGCCATTCAGCTGAGATTAACTGGGGTAGGGTTCGTTTGCAGGTTGCGAATAACTCTTAGCGCTTCTCATTCTTCGGATGATATCAAAAGGCTGGTTGATGCACTCACACCCTGGCTTCCTGACAAACATTCTGAGCAGAGTTACGCTGCAGTTTCAAAACTCTAAGCAATAATCCACCTGAAATTTCAGGTTCAGCTCTAGAAAGTGGCAGTAGCTGAGATCATGCTGGATTATATGGGAATAGGCGGTAGACTGGTGTTGACTGACACGGTTATTTGCACGCATTTATCTTCGTTTGTACCGCAGACAATAAACCTCTAAACTGTCAAGATACTGATAGATATCCTCGTAGAGATGGACCTAGCTTAGCTCCCAGGAACTGTTCAAAATACCCAAGTTTGTTGATTTGGCCGTGCTTTGAGGCAGTGCATTTATTTTCCAGAATGGGAGGTCCCAAATTTTGTAATCCAATCAACGGAATTAACGGGAGAGACTTCATTTCCAATGAGACCAGCAAAAGCCTAGAACTAGGACTGGAAACTTGCCAAGCATTGTCACAGCATTACATTCATTCATTGAACGGAACGGGTACATGGCGAACAGAACGGGTACATGGTGAACATAACGGGTACACGCGAAGCTGGAACTCACAGACGTATATACATAGCACAGACACAAACATTTAACACTCAGATTATTATTGGATGAGACAGTTCAGTAAAGCTCTTGTCACAGCTTACTCCGGTTTCGACATGGCACGTAACGTTAGTAAGCTTCAGCTCTGCACTGCTCTTACCTTTGGTTTCTCATCTGCATCAGGCGTAGGAGAAGCTGGAGCTTGGGATGTAGATCCTGGCCCAGAGGTGCCTGCCTTTGATCAGGAACTTGGCTGTCTGCTGCCCTTCCAGCACCAATGGAATCATCGCCGCGCTGCGCAGGATCACCCGCCCGTACACTGGCTGCTGCCCCGGCGCCACCTTCTCAACCATCACCGTTTCCACGCACGGCCCGAACGCCCTGCAACACATCATATATATGCACAAATTATCTAGTGCTACCTTATGTGTGTGTTATGTCGTCCCTGCACAATCATGCACCTATTGGAGAAGATTGAACAGAAATCAACATAGACTAATTCAATATTGGGCTGCACAATAATTTCTTTTGCAGAGAACGAATTATCACTTTGTTAGCTGGTCCCATAAGCTCTTCGCCAGTGACTGATCAATTCTAGATCCTAACCATTTTGTCGTCGAAAGCTTTTGAATCTCAACAGAAAGTTATGGAATTTCATCCAAAAGTTGTGTTATATGGTTAAAAACGTTCAGAAGTACCCAAAATAATAAAAGATTGAACAGAAATCAACATAAACCAATTCAATGATGGGCTGCATAATAATTTCTTTTGCAGAGAACAAATTATCGCTTTGTTAGCTGGTCCATAAGCTCTTCGCCAGTGATCGATCAATTCCCAACCATTTTGTTGTCGGAAGCTTTTGAATTTCAAAACAAAGTTTTGGAATCTCATCCAAAATAAGAGCATTGAAATCTTAGGTTCTGAAACTTCACTTAGATTTCACTTCGGAAACATCTAAAAAAGTAAAAGGCAGGTAACTATTGTCGGCTTCTTCGAGATCCTTGAATTTTCCATTGGATAAATATTGGAAACATCTAAATCTAAAAAAAAAAGTCGAATGACTATTGTCGGCTACTTCAGGAGCTAGATTATTAAAAAAAGTTCCGTTAAGCACATATTTAAAACTTCTGACAACGTAAAGGCTACGCAACTATTGCGCGCCACTTCGAGAAGTGACGTGTGACGCCAACGCAATACCCCTCGATAAATAGACAGGATCCGCCCATGACTACACACAAGGGAGTAGTAGGAGTTCAAAGGCGGCCATATACACAAACGCAGGCAGAGAAGAAGAGAAGTGTGCTTACGAGTTGAAGAATTCCATGATGTCCTCCTTGCTGATGGGGTAGCCTCTGGAGAACGTGATGAACAGGGATCGGTAGTCGTCCGGCAGGGGGCTCTGGCTCTGCATCGGCATCCATGGGGCTGCCATGGGGTTGAGCTGGAAGGATGCTGCCATGGGGTTCAGTGGCAAGGGCGCCACCGTCGGGGCGGCGCGGACAAGGGAGAGGGAGCTAACCGTCGGCAGGGCAGCAGGCACACCTCCCATGTTGCTGGGCACGCAAGTAGTCGTGCTGCTGCCGATGTCGCACACAGCGAGGCAGACGCTCCTGTACTGGTTGGTGACGCCGTCCAAGACCTCGCGGCGGCCTTCGAAGTAGCTCACGTCGTCGATGGGTTTCTCTCAGGAGCGCGTTCGTGCAGTGAAGGCGCCTGTCGCGGTCGTCGCCGGCACCAGCGGCGGCGGCCCCCTGGCCCAGATTGGCGAGGCAGCGGAGGCATGCGAGAGCTTCCTCGACGAATCGCAGCACGACGGGGCCTGGCAGCGCGGCGACGCGGCGGATGAAGTCGTGGTGGCCGGAGGCCTCTAGCCAGAGCCAAAACGCGATCACCCACCGCATGGTCGCTGGGTCTTGGGCGAGGTCGTGCACTAGCCGGTGGAACAGGTCGCTCTCGAGCTTGTGGAAGAGGAACAGCTTCTCCATGGTGGTCAGGCTGGCCATGGCGATCAGCGACCGATCGAGCTCGCCTCACAAACAGAAAGGGTAATGACACCGTGCACGCGACCACCTCGATCGATGGACGGATCGCTGGATGAGGAGAAGAGCATGCAACCCAGTGAAAAAAAAGGCAAGAGCCACTTCATCCACCGAGGGCAAAGCAAGCATGCATCCAAGGAGGCTGTTGCTTCGTGGTGGCTACGAGACGAGAGAGTGCACACGAGGGAGCATGCATGCCACTTTGGACACACGTCGACGCATCTAGCCAAACCTTTTCTTACATAAAAGCCTGAACACGAAACCTTCTCAGTATTTTGTGGAGCTTTATGCTACAGTTTTTCTTTTTATTTTGGAAACACTCGGGCTGGGAGCATCTACAATAACTTTTCTATCCAGCATGTTTCTTTATACTTTTATTTGGACACATAAGAGTTAGGTACATATAACTCTGAGGCTCCTTGACAAAAAAGAAACTTTTATAGGATGTTCACATGCATTGTTGGTGAAGGTATACACATCTTTGTAAGGATTATCCAACGCAACAACCATGATGATTCATATGAGGCGATCGATAGGATAATGAGCTATATAACAGAGGAAGAATGGTAAAGTGCGCTACTGCTATTTTTTTAAACAATTATGCTTACCTAGATCTTATGAACAAATTGTACGATGCTAGATAACTTTTAGAGTAACCTCTGCTTGCCTTGTATATAATTTTCTCTTTGAAGTAAAAAACGTTTTGTCGACACAATCTTATGTCCGGTTACCGCTATTGGATACTACAGTTGCCGGCCATTACTGTCATTCTTTTGGTTAGGGGGTAGGGGTGGTGGGGATGAAGGAGATTACCTTCGCCATTTGATTGGTAGAATAAGGCACCACTTTCTAATGATAGACACAAATACGCCGGCAGACAAGTCAAGATCATCACTGAAGGCTAGCCTTGTCCATGGTTTGGTTCTCCCTGATGGTCAGGTTGGCCATGGCGATCGTCGACCGAGTACACTCACAAACAGAAATGGCTTTGACGTCCTCTAAGCGGCCACCTCGATGGGCAGGTCATTGGACGAGGAGAACAGCATGCAAACAACACGAAAAAAAGGCAAGAGATCTACTTCGCCCACTGAGAGCAAAGCAAGCCTGCTTCCAAAGGAGGTTGTTGCTTGCTGGTGGCTACGAGACGAGAGACTGCACACGATCGAGTATGCATGACACTGTGGACATACGTTGATGCACCTAGCCAAACTGCCTTACTTGAAAAGCCTAAACACGACTAACATCCTTTAGCCTTTTGTGGAGCTTTGTGCTATAGTTTATTTTTTATTTTGGAAATATTTGGGTTAGGTGCATATATATTAACTTAATAACTTGTTTCACCATCATGTTTATTTTTCTTTTTATTTGGACATATTAGAATTAATAAGTAGCTCTAAGGCTCCTTTTGACAAAAAAGAAACTTTTATAGGATGTTCATGTTATTGGTGAAGAGATATATACACATCATGTGCCCAATATAAAATATACGCACCGTTGTAAGGATTATCCAACACAAACCTTGATGTCTCATATGGGGTGATCGATAGGACTACAAGCTATATGAGAGAGAATGGTAGACTTTCAAATGCCACATTGCACGTCCTTGGCAATTATACTATTGTCATTTTCATAACTATCAATCTTTTTTTAAATTATATGTTTTCCTAGATCTTTTGAACAGGTAGTATGACAGTACAAGAAATTTTAGAGTAAACTCTACTTGTATATAATTTTATTTCTTATTAGAAGTATGAAAGGTCGACAACCCAATTTCCTCGCCTTAGAGGAATGAAGATTTACCGAGTTATTTTCCTCGTATGTCATCGGTAACTCGCTTGCCTTACTCTTCACTTTAGATTCTTTGATCTATGGGATCCTCCATGGTCAGCGTAAGTAGCAAGTTCTACTTATCTACAATTGCTCTCTGCCTAAGTACATGGTACGAGTAATTAAGTGATTAGACTTGCATAGGTTTGGTGTTTAGCCTTGATTTAGTTACCTTTGGTTGTGTTCTACACCACAAAATGTGTGGTAGCACTACTACAAATAGCACCATCCACAGCTCCCCCTTTACCAGCGGTTCTGGTCGAACACAGGTGGTGAAGACTCATCACCAGCGGTTCGTAAGTAGGTGGCCAGGTCGGGCTCGCCAGCCATTGGAACCGCTGGTGATGGGTACCCTTCACCAGCGGTTCGTATTACGAACCGCTGGTGGAAGGTCCCGTTCGTATCACAAACCGCTGGTGAAGGGTATAAATTAATTTTTTATACAAATATTTTTTATTTTTATTTATTTTTCTAATATTTTTTCTTTATCTAGGAGCATGTAACGGACAACCACAAAAAATTATAGCCTGATTGGACTTTAGTTGTGGCCTCTAGAAATTTATAAAGATTCAGAGATGTTAATATAAATAGACTGCATCCCCTATTCAATCACAAGTGATGGTATGGTGCAGTGATAAGGTGAGCAACGTGCGAAGGTAGAGGTCATGAGTTTGAATCCCACAATTTGCAACAAGTGCAAAAAGTTTCGGTGTTAGAGGGGAGGATGGCTGGTTCCTCAGGGGAGCCTCTTCCATTCAAATATAATTTTTTTGCTATCATTTGATATTTTTTACGCTATTTTTAATGTATTTTTAAAATTATCTTCACCACCGGTTCGTAATATAAACCGCTGGTGATGCTAGGGGCATCACCAGCGGTTTGTGCCACCGTTGGTGATGCTAGGGCAACAGCAGCGGTTTTAAAACCGGCGGTGAAGCCCAGGGTCTTCACAAGCGCTTTTTTAGCAGCGCTTTCAAAACCGCTGGTGAAGGTCCCTTACGAACCGCTGGTGATGCCCCTAGTTGTAGTAGTGTAGACTACAGGCGGTGATAGCTTTGTCTGTACTTTGTATTCCACCACATGTCGACGGTGAGCAACCCCCCCCCTTCCCTCACCTAGGTTGCTTGCTTAGGCCCCGAAGTAGATCAAGTTTGTAGGTTGCAAGATATCTAGGTGATTTGCTGGCTATCTGGCGTTAGACCCTCTACCTATTTACCCTTTTTTCTTCTATTGGCTTGGTTAAGCTAGTTTCTTGTGCTAGTAGTTTTTTTGCTTCGTGGATTTGATATACCTAGGTTTACTCTATGGCGAAAGCTAAATCAGTACTTGTGTACGTGTGGATTTTTTCAATATAGGCTAAGGACCACCAACAATGTTAGAGCTCAACCTAAAGACCTAGTGACACACCTAACAGACTTTGAAACAAATCAAGTACATCAACACGCAAAAGGATCGTTCAACAACTCTACCATGCAACTCAATGTTGTACAACCAAGTTGCTGCTGGCCTAGTGAAATTGAGTGCAACAAAATGAGATGTCAAAGCATCAACGACTCCATAAACCTTGAAATATAGTTCACATCTATCCTTCCACTACCTATGGTTCTCCCCCATCAAATTTTAGGAACATCAACTTTGGTATAGGACTGGATTTTAAAAGCTTTGTACACATTTAGTAGAGCACTAAAGGGACCTACAGGTGTCCTAGATCTAGGTTGAGGTTCAATACAATTACTCATGCTGAGGTGGTAGAGGTGTGGGAAGCAGTCTCTGCTGCTATTGCGGTGGTGGGATTTCGTCTTCGGCCAATAAAGACCGGCTGCAACCTCATCAAACTTGGACAACAATATGCCCAATGAGTCGTTGGCCACCAACGTCCACGACTCCAAGCCTGTGACCTTATCGACGATCCGCTATGTCACCAGGTTGAGTTTCGATGGAGGTAACCATTTGGATTTGTAGCTCCTTTGGCTTCTGAGATGGTGTCAGGATGACAAATTCCTCTACATAGAGGAAGAAAATCTAGGGATAAGTAATGGATATAGACTGTAGAGATCAATTATCACAAACTCGCAAGGGTCTAGAGTGGTATTAGGGAGAGTAGCACGGTGGAAACCCATGGGGAAGAAGGAAATGTTCAGAGTTTAGGCGTCACGTTTGTTCATAGGTACAAGGCACCCCATTCACCGGGCCCTGGGCTGACCCACACAACCCACATGACTTGGCCTAGTTTGAGTCCAACTATGGAGTCATATTCATTTTATTTTGATCTTTACATAATCAATCACACTATTAGAAAAAACTTTTGAACTTTCCAAGTTGTTCTCTTCAAGGGCTTCTCCATGGCATGTCTGATCATGACAGTCTTTCGAACAACTAATCCTTGGGAGAGTATCTTGCGTCTGAGTAGGGTTTGTCGCCTAGTTGCGCCAACCCAGTGTGAAATTATAGAAACCAAACCACCTAATATGTGCACGCATGTTGGTTTGGTCTCCGTCCAATGATGGGAAGCAATCAGGATTTTCGAATGTCAATTGTTAGGCACTTTCGAAGAGTTGTCCACCATAGTTGGTTTCACATTGGTGATGTACTGATGTGAATCCAAATTTTATCAAGAAAGATATGTTCTAAATGAAGCAATTTCACAATTCAATTTGTGAATCAGAATTTGTGATCTCGAAAGATATGCTCTAAATGAAGGAATTTCAGCATTCAAGTTGTTGCAAACTTGGATTTGTTTTCTTGTAGGTGAGCTGCTAAGAGAATAAGTATCACAATTGTCTTCTCGAAGGTAGTGAAAGCATCACGTGGGGCCTCTAGCTGCCATCAGAAAGGCGACACAACCATAGGCAACCCAGTAAATGTACAACTACCTTACATAACATTCCAGCTCACTTCTGGCCAGGTTCATCCAGCCTGTTAACTTGTTTCTAGTGCTATAGCTGATTCACACTATCTCCATCGTTGCAACTTTATTAGTTCTATATACAACGCCAGTAGCCTCTCTCCAGCGGCAACCGCGGCATCCCTCTCTCCTTTCTCCCCCTCCTTTGTCAGTCTAGATTCCTATTATTCTCCACCATGAGCTCTAACAAGGTCATTCAGGTGGTGGAAGTCCTCAGTGCTAGACACACTGCTCGAAAGGCGTATGAGCTTGTCCTCGCAAGGCCAACCGGGCTGGAGGTTGCCAAGAACATGATATGCCTCCTCCTTTGGTTGGAGTCGATCATGGGCATCGAAGTCCTCAGCAACATGGCGGCCATGGCACCCGGTGACATCTCACTCACACGGGTTGTCACAGAAGCGAGCGCCGTGTACAACTACATCATGCATGGCTACTACTCGCTGCAAGTGTTCATCGAGGGCATCCCGACCATCATGGACCTCTGCGGCGGGGGTCATCTGGTCGACTTTAGGTTCTTTGAGTTTCACAAGGACCTGGTCGCGCGCGGCGTTACCGTGATCCGGGACAACATAGGGGTACTAGTATTCAACGACAACCTTCACATGATGCAGCGTCGGTTCGAAGATAATGTCAACATGTTCTCGGTCCCTATACCACTACCAGCTCAAGACCTAATGGCGCCGTTTGTCGCCATGACGAGGACGCCACCCGAGGACTCCCGGATGGCATTCATCGCCTTCTCTGAGTGCCATTGCCGCCGTCCAAGTTCACAAGACATCGTGAACTTCTTTGAACAGTATGTGGAACCTACTAAAAAATGCGCCTTGAAAACCATCTTGTTTTTTTCATGCTCTGTTTATATGAATATCTCTGAATTAATGGCTAGGGCTAGTTCATGTGAAAGTTCTTCATGTTCTGTATGTCGTTCATCCCTGAATTACTAGGATTACTTTCATACCAGAATTGCTAGGATTAATTTCATGTTTGTGCAGGCCTCCAGGGATTGGGCGATGCATTGAGCATGTCGACATGGAGAGGCCGCAAGAGGGGCAGGCGCCAAAGCACGGTATCATTGTGTTCATGAGCGCGGAGCTGAGGGAAGAGGCGATGTGCAACGAGACCGCGACGTTCATCAGGGTCAATGACCATGACGTGTGGGTGCAGCTCTACATGCCTCTGCTCTAAGCTCATCGTGTCTGTTGCCATGGCCGACCGATCTATGCATGTTTGCGCCACCATATGGCATTTGATTTATCAATGGTAGTCCATTTCCTTCAATTGATTAGTAGTTGTTGTTTGATCTGGCAAGTAATTGGCTATCGTCGTCGTCTTGTTTGGTGTGATAATTTCAAGTCAATTTGAATTATGTGCAAGGCTCATACATACAATTTTTTTTTATGTTTGTTTGTTGGTTTCAAATATCTGTCGTGAATCATTATGTCCCATCCATCCACTATCTTATTGCCATGCATGGGAATGGAGACTTTCATACCATTTTCTATTCCTTGATCCACACAATCTTATAAGAGAGGAACTGAAGCTGAAGGCAAGCCCTTTGTAATCTCCACATGTCGCCACATCTGACATAATAAACCCTGCAAGAGGTACATGTACCACCAAAGTGATGTTGATGACATGGATCCTTATATATGGGAATCAGTTATTGGAGCCATTTGTGGGCACCATGTCATGAACCGTGAATTCACTAGAAGTCCTTGAATCTTTGTGAGAAAAGAAGAAGGTAGTGATTGTTGGAAAGAAGAAAAGGGTCAAAACCGGACAAGGAGTTATACTTTGATGAAGAAACTAGTGTGGCAGGGTGCCAAAAAATGAAAGGCATATGAAGGCACACAAATTCACTGTGTAAACCTTATATTTCTGATGGGAGGGAGACTTGAATAGGAAATAACTTGCAAAAATGTCACGAATAGGAGTCACAAAAGCGATACAAATTTTCTAGCTGTATACATTTCTAAATTGCATGTTCCTATTTACCATCCTGTTGTTTTGTCCTCATTATCTCATTGCCATGGTGTGAAAGATCGACATGGTGACTAGTGACTGAGGCCCCAACCAATTTTGTCGATGCCAATTTAGATTTCTACCAAACACCTCTCTACTAACCACACAACAATGAGGAGGGCTCATGATGACATAGTCTGGAGATGGACACAAGGGATGCAAAGAACAGAGAATATAACAAGAGAAGAAGGCAACAATAATTTTGAAGCACCTTTCTTTTCAATTTTGATGAGACCATTCTTCACTTTTTAATATCTCAAAAATGTTTCAAAACTCCAGCATACTTCAAACTTCTATGGAAATTTTTTCAATCTCTTTTCGAGAAAAGAATGGAAGAGCTTTGCAGAATGTTTTGTTAAAAGAAAACATGTAAAACAAACTTACAACTGGTCTCTTGTGGGATGGGGTCGAAAACAAAAGCGACAAACAAGACACCAGGGAAAACCACTCTGGAATCCGCAAACACGTACTAAGGCCAAAAACGGCTGGCCACCAGCAACCCACCCCCACTTCCCCAAGTCAAAAACAAAAACGACAAACAAGACACTAGGGAAGACAACTCACATCATTTTTTTTGCGTCCAAGGCATCCATGCATGGGGACACAGGGTTACTAAAACGTGATCTTGTGATGTTGGATGGACTCTTGTATGTAGTAGGCTACGCACAACTATGGGTGCATATCAAGACGACTTGGCTCGGCTCAGCTCTAGCTGGCTCATTATGGTCGCGAGCCGAGGTGCTGCTCAGCTTGGCTCGTTTGCTAGCTCGAGCTAGCTCGATTAGCTTGTGATCCAGCTTGATAACAGAAGGCAAGCTCCGAAGTCCAAACAAAAAGGTTCACAAATCCAAGATTCACAGCACAAAATCCAACCTTGATTTACATACCAGAGAAATTTGTTGACACGTCAATCAAAGTTTCATAATACACATGGCTAAGCAGAAGGGATCATTAATGCTGATGCATGCTGATTTGTTGGTCCTTGACGGCAGCCAGTCTTGGCAGTGCCAATGGCTTGTCGATGCTTGCAGAAGCGGAAGGTTGGGCTCTGGTGCGGGCGGTGCGCCATGTGCCACGGTGGGCGCACAAGCGTGGTGCTTCTTTTTTTTTGATAAAGGCTTTCCCCTGCTTTTATAGAAAGCATATAATGTTGTTTACACAGGCCTGTGGCCAGCGAACTCTGGGGTTACCAGATTACAATGAAGCATTACGCAAAAGAAGAAACACAAAAGCTGAGCCACATGCTCAAGACAACCCAAACGATCACTACATCCATTGTCAAACCAGAAGCATGTCGAAAGTTACAACAGCATCACATAAAGCTGTCGTCTTCGATGCGATGTTGTTGCACAAAAGTCTTCATCCACCCTTCCTCTTGATTCTTCAACTCGTCCAGCTTCTTCTGCTCAGTTGGCTTCAACAACGCCCTCCATTTCTGTAGTGCGGACTTGATTTTGAATAAAATGTCAGAAGTCGAGTTTGGGTATTTTCTCTCAATTCACATTTTGTTTCTAGATGTCCAGAGAGACCAGAAAACAATAGCATATATGAACAGTTTGAAAGAGTAATCTTTGCCTCCCAATGGTATCCATTCCCCTCGAAAGTCGGAGATCGAAATAGGAATTCGCTCCCATACCAATGCTTCTTTAAAACACATCCACACATAATAGGCAATAATGCAATTGAAAAAGATATGATCTACCATTTCACTTGCCCCACAAATATGACACCTTGCGTCCCCTTTCCATTTTCTTTTCTTCAGAGTAGCCCCCGTCTGCAGTTTATCATGTTCGACCAGGCATATGAATACTTTAATTTTCATTGGCAACTTACAACCCCATAGCCTTTGCATTCATCTGTTCACCACCCCTCTGTTCGAGAGTAGCTTGTACATTGATCTTATTGAATATTGCTTTGATTTCTCAAACACCCATTCAACTCGATCCTTCATATCATTTAACCTGACATCTCTTAGACTTGCTATCATTTCCTCCCATTCATTATATTTTGCTTCAGTGAAAGCCCTTGAAAACTGGAAGACCCATTGATTGTTTTCCCAGCAATCTTTTACCGAAACATTTCTCTCTCTGCATTTGTTATAAACATTTGTAAACCTGATCTTTAGTGGCACTTCAGAGATCCAAGAGTCCTCCCAAAACAGCGTATCAGCCCCATTGTTTACCAGGAAGGTTGCACCCCATTTGAACTTGTGCTTAACCTCGTGTATGCCTTTCCAAAACTGAGAGCAATTGTAACCCTTTGTGGTAAACAAATTTCCTTTTTTCAAATATTTTGCCCTGAGTAGCTCAATGCAGGGATCCCCCTCTGTGCTGTTATATATCCTCCTCACCCACTTTAAAAGCAGTGAATCATTCATCAGCCTGGTATTAATAATTCCTACTCCCCCGAAGTCTTTAGGTAAGCAAGTGTTTTCCCATTTCATCATGTGGTATTTGAACTTTCCTTCCTCCTCTCCCCAAAAGAACTTCGCTCTAACTAAATCCATCTTTTTATGGTTCTCCTTATAGATGGTAAACTTTCCTTCCTCCTCTCCCCAAAAGAACTTCGCTCTAACTAAATCCATCTTTTTATGGTTCTCCTTATAGATGGAACATCCCCATTAGGTAGGTGGGAATGCTGGACAGTGATGTGTTTGTACGGATTAATCTCCCTCCGGAACACATGTTTCTACCCTTCCAAGGTTGGAGCTTTTTCCCCATCTTTTGTAGAACCCCATCAAAATCTTGTACTCTAAGCTGACCATCTGTCATTGGTATTCCGAGATATTTCATCGGGAGGGTCCCCACTTTACAGTTGAGTATATTGGCTATTCGTATCTCATCTTCTTTGCTTTCTCCAAATACCACCACCTCACTTTTATGATAGTTTATCCTAAGCCCAGACATCCATTCAAAGCAGTAGAGCAAGGATTTCGTGTGGGTGATTGACTCATCATCAGTATTGATCATGATGACAATATCATCTGCATATTGTAAGTGCGTTAGACCCCCATGTATTAAATGTGATCATGATGACAATATCATCTGCATATTGTAAGTGCGTTAGACCCCCATGTATTAAATGTGTTAACACCCCTTGGATGATCCCTTTCTCCTTTGCTTTGTCCAAGGTCCATGCCAGAGCATCAGCAGCAATATTAAAGAGGAGTGGAGACATGGGGTCTCCCTGCCTAAGTCCCCTATGAGTTTTGAAATAATTTTCATTTTCCCCATTGATGTTAATACAAACTTTACCCCCTCTAACTGTGCTCATTATCCATTTTCTAAGCTTATCTGAAAAACCTTTCCTTGTTAGAGTTTCTTCCACAAACTCCCAATTCACACTATCATAAGCCTTTTCATAGTCAATTTTTAGAATGACCCTTTCAGCTTGTTTGCTTTCAACTCATGGAAGGTTTCATGCAGCATTACTGCACTGTCTAAGATATATCTCCCCTTAATAAAAGCAAACTGGCTCTTGCTCACTATTTTGTCAGCATAAGCTATCATTCTATCCATCAATAGCTTGGTGAATATCTTAAAGCTCACATTTAGCAGACAAATGGGTCTGAACTATCTCACATTGTTTGCTTCCTTCACTTTTGGTATCCAAGCATGGTGCTTCACGGCTCGAGCCAGCGATGGGCGTGCTACATGCTACAAAAGAAAGAGACAAACGAGAGAAACGGCGAGCAACACTTGGGAAGGAGTCGGAGAGCGGCGACGCATGCGGAATAGGAATGGAGTGTGCATGTGATAGGGTAGAAGGTGGTAATTTATACTCTTGAGGAACTGGGCTTGGGGTTATATGGTTCTATTAATGCTTATTCACTGTTGGCCTGGGGCTAGGGAGTTGGGCTTCTCTGGCTCATTTCGGCTTGCTAGCCAGCGCTCGCTTGTTATAGCTACCGAGCTAAAACCTTGGCTCAGCTCATTACAAATTTTCAATGAGCCGAGCTGAGCCGAGCAAACTAGCGAGTCTTGAGCTTTTTGTCCAGCCTTACGCACAAAAACAATGGTGGAAGATCTTGGTGTTGAAAGGTTCTACTAGTTCTTCCCTTCCAAATGTGCCACCAGAAGTTAATGATGATGCCATCGAAGATGTTCTTTCTAGTTTGTCGATCTTCCTCCTGTTCACCACCAGTTATGTATCTATGGATGTTGCCTATCGAAGTGTCACCAAGTTTGTTAAGCTGTGACCATTGTTGACGGTCCATAGACGCGCCAATTGTGAACCGCATGTGCACGGATCATCGTAGCTCTTCCCTTAGAGTATTCCGTCCAAGGTTTATTAATCCGTGGATCGACAATGAACTACCTAGGGTTTTCCATCTAATCTAACAGATCTATTCCTATCATTAAGCGTTGATTGCATATAGAGTAAACCTTTATGATGTGAGTATAAAGGTTGATCGCATCCGAAGGCAAAGGCAAAGATAGCATAACCAAGGTTAACGAAGGCCTATTCGTCTCTAGGTATAGCTCTTAGTTAAAAGGTGATCAAAACCAAAGATTTAATCTCTACCAAAGGTACCCGAGTCTTCTCTCCGAAAAGTGGCTCGCAAGCAGCCTACTTTCCAATGGTCACCACCGCGGGGTGCATGCCAATGCCTAAGGTTTCCCAAAGCTTTACCCAACCGACTAGCAAGCGCTCAATGAGCTTCCTCTTGTAGTGGCTTGCGACAACTCCCATCGTACTCGCCATTGATCCAACTCAACATCACGTCGTCGCTAGAACCTTTCCCTCCGTCATGCTGTCACCACACCGGGGTAATCGACGGACTAGCTAGAACGCGCTACTTCAATATATCCACAAGATATGGACTAATCACCACGATTAGATCTAATCTTACTATGAACATATGACGGCCGTGCATATGAATATAAAGCATTCAAAGAAGTAGACCAAGGTTGAGACAACTAGAATAGAGATTAGATTGATATCACCATCGTGTGTGTACATACCCCGATGAATCTTGGGGCTTGACTCTTGAGCTCCGCCATGGCACAACCGCGCAGGGAGGCCATGGCGGCTAGGGTTGGCCTAGGCCATGCCCTAGGTACCTTCGAACACTTGCAGCGACCCTCGTCTCTCTTTGGTGTATGCCCTAGTTTTTACCGACTTCTGGTTGATTCCTTCGCCGTGGCTTCGGGGTACAGGGGCTATAAATAGTTCGAGAAAACCCTAGCTCGAAGGGGAGGTCGAGGCGGCGCAGGAAAGGGGTAGGCCGGCCGGCCCCATAGGTCCTGGGCCGGCCGGCCTAGGGCCTTTTTGGCCCGCCTCGGCCTCATCTTTTGCGTGCAAGCTCCTTGATCCTCCAGAAATTGATTTGCCAATGCATGTGGGTATTTGACGTCGGTTGCTTCGGGATAAGATTGGGTCTTGATAACCTTCCATATGTCTACCTGATTCGCCTTGATCCCGAAGTCACCCATCCTTATCTTCATGTCTTTGCCCTTGCTCATTCTTGGAGGTTGGTTTACCATAGATGAAAGCGAACGAAATCCGAGTTGTATTAGATCCTTTGCCTTCATATTCCTCCATGCTACGCATGACCTTGGCCTTCGTCCAAAATTGCTCATTTATAGCTCAAAAACCTGCGTAAACAAAATCCTCCAAAAATACATGCATATGCGAAACTGGGGTTATTTCAAGTTACACCCATTCATATACTAACCCGCGACTTGGCACTTGAAATAACCCCGTTTTTGCATATGCATGTATTTTTGGAGGATTTTGGTTTACGCAGGTTTTTGAGCTATAAATGAGCACTTTTGGACAAAGACAAAGATCATGCATAGCGCGGAGGAATGAAGGCCATGTGACTCGGATTTCGTTCGCTCTCATCTATGGTGAACCAACCATCAAGAATAAGGAAGGGCAAAGACTTGAAGATAAGGTCAGATGACTTCGGGATCAAGGCAAATCAGGCAGACATATGAAAAGCTATCAAGACCCAATTTTATCCCGAAGCAACCGACGTCAAATACCCACATGCATTGGCAAATCAATTTCTGGAGTATCAAGGAGCTTGCACGCAAAAGATGGGGCCGAGGCGGGCCAGAAAGGCCCTCGGCCGGCCGGCCTGGGACCTATGGGGCCGGCCGGCCCAGGCCTTTCCTGTGCCGCCTCGACCTCCCCTTCGAGCTAGGGTTTTCTCGGACTATTTATAGCTCCCGTACCCCGAAGCCACGGACATCCATCCACCAGAACTCAGCGAAACCTAGGGCATACACCAAAAGGAGACGACGACCGCCGCAAGTCCTCAAAGTTGTCTAGGGATGGCTTAGGCCAACCCTAGCCACCATGGCCTCCCTACGTGGTTGTGCCATGGTGGAGTTCATGAGCAAGTTGGAGTCATCAATGGTATGTATTCGGTGATGTTGATCCAAACACATCTATTATATGAGTAATGTTCTTCATGTCATCTGATCTCTTAGCGACTTGATAACTCCTTCTATGCTTTCTACCTATCATGAATATGATTATTCCTTAGTATAATCCATGGTTAGACTATATAGCATGCTTTATGTAATCATGGTGATTAGATCTAGTATGTTGACCCTTCATGATATCTAGACACGTTCACTTGTGGACGTGCCCTTGTAACTAACCACGCCGATAGGGAGCATCGTGACAAGGTGTGATCCCGCGTACGGTGGCGTTCTCGGGAGGCTGACCGGAGGTAAGAGTTTAAAGATTGCTTTGGATGAGATGCATGACCGGAGGTAAGAGTTTAAAGATTGCTTTGGATGAGATGCATGATGCGCTTCCTCTTATTTGCTAGAACTACAACTAGAAGACGATAGGCCCGTTTATCCTTTGGTTGCTCTTTACCTTTGCCCATGTTTATGGATGAGATCAACCTATACACTACACTCTTATCATATAGGTTTACCTTTATATGCAATCAACCTTCGATCCCTTCGATCCATGAAAGTATAAACCTTGGATGAATACTCTAAGGGAAAAGCTATGTTGATCCGTGCGCTTGCGGTTCACAATTGGCGCGTCTATGGATCGTCAACAAGCTTTTCTGGCGCCGTTGCCGGGGATTGGCAACTCGAACCCTAGGGTGATCTATCTAATTTTTCGGACTAACCCTAATTTTATTATTGCATGTACCCTTGTTTTCTTTTTTGTGTCAAGCTTGGGCTTCAACAAGTCCAAACTAGCTCCCACAAGTTGATGGCTACGTGAAGATCTACTCTTTAGTGGTAGGTGCTAACTTTTGTTAGTGGCCCATCATCCGCTATCAAGCCCACACTCGAAATAATTAAAGATGAACAAGGTATGCCGCCGTGTCAATTAATTTTAAAGACTAATGTCTCTTAGAGATTTGTTTGTCCAAGCTTTAGGTGATGAATCATGTCCCGAAGAAGTCGTGAGATCCAATCATCAACATCTCCGGAAGGTTGCTGTTGAGATAAGTTTTTATCCCATGATCAGAGAGGTACTATAGAGAAAAATTAGAAAATATGAAGCTTCACCAAATATTCTTTCCAACGCATCAAGAATCGCAAATTTTGGGGATTGGTGCAAGAAGTTATAGTAAAATCTTTCAACACTGCGCGTTCTAAAATTTGCTCGGGATAGAATGTAGTGCCGGAGTAAAAACAAGCATAACTCTTTCATCCGGAGTCCATTTGGAGTGAATGAGCACTCATTGGAAAATGAATTTGATGCACATTGCAATGGAGTAGAAGGTTGGTACATGTTCTGTACTGAACGAAGAGGAATTCAATGAAAAAGAGGCAGCAGCAAACAATGGAGAAGCTGATGATGATGTCAAGGGATGATTGGAGGGACTTGAGCACAAAAGATGATGATTTGAAGTTGATCAAGACTGGAGGTAACAAGATTAGAAGCACCATGACACCGCCAATCTTCTCCAGTAGGATGCTCAAGAAGCTTCTAATTGAGTGATGCTACCAACGAAGGAAACCGCTCAAATCATTGACATAAAGAGCAAGAGCCCCCTATGATCCCGGCACCTTGGGTAAAGCAAGAACTATGGAGAAGACTCATCATTCGAGCCATGCTACTCGCTGGTGAATCAATGGTGATGACCTTGAATCCAAAGGATGCACAACACGACGCTCCAAAGACCACAAGATCAAGATCATCAATATCTCAGGATCAATTCGCAAGAAGGTACTGTTCGCATCAAACGTCTGTGCAACCTCTAAAGAAAATAATAGAATATTTTTAGATATTTAAAAGCCCCATGAAGTTCCAGTTCCAACGAATCAAGAACCAAGTCAATTGGAGATTCCTACAAGCGGTTATGATCAAAACATCAAAGGTTGTGCATTCTGAAATTTTCTAGACAGCACACAGCGCTAAAGTAAAATAGGCATAGCTCCCTCTTTTGAACTCCATTTAAGATGAATGACAACTCGTTGGAAAGGTAATTTCACAAACTTTTCAATAGATTTATACTTTGGTATATGTTCTGTTCTGGACACAGGAAAAAATCCATGAAGAAGAGGCAGGAGCAACGTGATGAGAACAAGTTAGACGAGATAACGATGACAACATTGAAGAGGAGCTTGGGCGATGATTTTATCGAGCGTACAAGATCAAATTCATAAGCTTAGAACAAAATAAAACCCCCAAGAACATTGGCATATGAAGACACAAGCCGGCTACATTTAATTCATGAAGATGTTTAAAGCAAACCACGATAAATTACACAAGGAGACATCAAGCTGGCACTTCGGATTCTCGCACGAAAGACCATGGCTTCGCATAAGCATAATCGAGGTAAGAAGTCTAGCTCTATGACTTTAAATGAAGCGTTTGTGGGAGGCAACCTGATCTTTTGATTATTATCTATATAAGATGACGATCTATATTGTGCTCTTTAATCGAATCATCAAGTAACATTGTACCATTGCTCTAATAAATGCCATAACTTTACGTTGTATGATCTAAATGTTATTGAGGGAGCACTTTGTTATTTGATCTTGAAAAACTTGTAGACTCTTTTGTGTGCCTATTAGTGTTTAGAGTCTTTTTCTTTGTGTCTTTTTAGAGAGAAATATAAGGTATGACACCACCCTTTGATCCTAAACTTATGGCTAGTTGATCTAGGCTAACTTTTGTTTTTAGACCACAACATCATGTCATGTCATTGTGTTTATCCACCTCATGTTCCACTCCTTACCATGTCGTTTTCACTCTTGCATTGCATTGTATTGCATGTCTTGTTTTGATCTAACCTTTTGTTAAAACCCACCTAAGCCTTCCTTTCACCCCGCCAAAAACCGGAGCCAACAAGGGTAGGATTGACTTGTGTTGATTTGCTTGCTGCACCATTCGGATTAGCCAAGTCTATCTCTATTCCTTGTCCTAACTGAAAACTTTGACTAGCCTCTCTACGAGATCCTAAACCCTTAGGAAAACCTCTCATGCCTATAGCCATCCTAAAACCGTAGGTTTTGTTTTCCACCCAATGAAACAACCTTTGTTTTTCTTTTTGTTTCCAACAACCTTAGGTAGAGTTTCTAAACCTGACTCTCTCTTCAAAATTCTTGTCTTAAGCCAAAAATATAGGATACCCTTGAACCTTCCCCTAAACCTCGTTAGCTATGTTGTTTGGTTCTTTTCGATGAATAATTTTCTTGTCGGCAATGCTTCACTTCTTATTAAGTGGCCGGCCAAGCTTTGTCGCTCTAACTAATTACTTATTAAATGAATTGATTGCATAACAACATTGAAAGACCTTTCAAACCTTGCTAACTCTTGTTTTCGCTAACTCTTTGCATGTGCTTTTTGTATCCATTCCATCATTCCATCATGCATTTGTTAGCTTGGCTCTCTCACAAAACTTTATGATGAATGCTTTCATATCCATGTTAATGCTTCATGGGTATTTTCCATTTGCAATCTTGTGTAAACATGGTGTTTAGACATGATCACAGACCATCATCATTTAGTTTTGAGAGCCTTGTTAGCATTTGCATTGCATCGGTTGGTTTATAAGCTTTGCAATGCGCTTTATTTTTCTTGTGCTATAAGGAATTATTGACCTTGGGATAGACATGGTGTTTTGACCTTGGTTAACAAATCTTTATGACTATGAAGAAATTCAGCATTCTAGTTGTAAACATGGTGTTTAGAACTAGGTATAAACATTGTCTTTGTTTATATGTCTTCCTCTCATTTGCATGCTCACTTTGCACACACGCACATCCATTAGGTTTTATTTTTCTTTTACTAGGTTAATTATGCCACAAGTTAAGGTCTTAGGGATGTCATTGGTTGTTGGCATTTGCTTATACTCCCGACCGTCACCCAGTTAAGGTCTTAAGGATGTCATTGGTTATTGGCATTTGCTTATACTCCCGGCCATTACCCCGGGGATAGTTTGTGCGTTTCAATTGTTTTGCAGGCATGAAGAAGGAATCCCATGAATTCATGATCAAAGTTGCAACCAAGACCGTTAACATCTCCGAAGATTGAAAGAGACACTGCTATTTTCATAAAAAATCTACACATGTTCAGAGTTGTACAAGGAATAAAAAGTTGATATTCATAAGCTCCATCAAATTCTCGTTCCAACGCATCCAAGATCAATGAATTTGAAGACCCATACAAGGAGATACGACAAAAAATTGGACGCTGCGCGTTCTAAAATCAGCTCGGTACAGATTGCAGTGCTGGAATAAAATGGGCATAACTCTTTTGTTCTGAATCCGTTTTGGGCAAATGATGACTCGTTGAAAAAAGAAATTTGTGCACTTTGAAATAGAGTAAGGATTTAGTACATGTTCTATTCTATAATTAGAGGAAAAATTTGTGGAAGATGGGGCAGCAACGAAGGCAACAAGCAAGGAGGTGATAACAGTGCGAAGAATGATTGGGACCATGGCTTAATGACAATGGGAAAGGGTTGAAGGAAAAGTAAGGCAACAAAGGTGAAGAAGCATAAAAGATAAATCTCCAAACACGTGGCGGAAGGACTTCAAGAATCACATGGTGGTTCACCATCTTTTTCCACGCTTAGCAACATGCTAAGCATGGGGGAGGAGTTGGTGGACGAAAAGGAAAAGGCCATATGGAGTACAATGATCGTACTCACCACAAGATGCTCATTTCTCTTCTTCAATGCTAAGAACAATACTTAAGCATGGGGGAAGTCGTGCTACACTCTACTACAAGCATCGAAAAGGACGGTAACTCTTCCTCAACCTTCTCTTTGTTCATCTTCTTCTTAATGCTTGTATATATGTATGCCATCGACCATAGGTTAGAAACCTTTGTATATCTCTCTTATTAATAACATAGCTACTAGGAGAACAACCTAGTTTTGTTTTTATTTTCTATAAATAATGATCACCATCACTTTGTGCTCACCACGATGACATAATTTGAATGCTTTTGCTTATGGAAAAGTGAAGAAAATTGCCGCCTTGTTTTACCTACATGGTGTTGTATATGACTTGACCATTTGCTCCCCATAAAATGAACTTAAATTGATATAAATACTAGCTCTTTTATTTGTGGAGGTTAAATGACTAAATTCTAGACCCACATACATATCTTTCTCTTTGATTTAAGTTTACCGATGACCTTATGCCTTGTATTGTTTTATTTAAAACTTGGTTCTTATGTTATCTACATTCATGAATCTCTTGCAAAGTTCTACCTACCAAAGCCTTTACATATACATGATCTTTCATGATGAAACCTTTAGATTTGCAAACTTATATTTTGATGAGTTGGATTAAGATTGATTTCTATGGTTCGAGACTAAGAAGCTGGCCATTCCATTTTGCGTACCTTCTTTTTGCTAGCCTTTCTATCCATGCATTGTGAGTTTCTACACCAAAAACTTCACAAAATTCGCTGGATATCCACCCTAAACCCAAATATCTTTTTGTGATTACCTCCTTGACCACAACCCACAATTGAGTATGGATCATTTTCTAGATGAAAATCAACAAGAATCGAGAGCTTAATTTAGAGAACATCAATTTGGGAGGCATTGAAGAAACTCCCTGTAGATTTAAGTGTTTTTCTAGAAGATCAAGATGGACTTTGTGTACTTACTTCAGCAATTATCAACCCTTACTTCTATGCTCGAGGATGAGCAATCGTTTAAGCATAGGGGAAGGATGCTGAGTAAGTACTATGTTGCCAAAGGTTCTAAGGAGCAAAAAGAAAGAAAAATGTGAAAAAATAAAAGAAGAAAAAAATAAAGAAAAGAAAAAATGAATGAGTGAAAGAAAGAAAAAAAAGAAATAATGCTCCTTAGTTCTTTTAGCTTCATGGAATTTCAAGTGCTTTGAAGACAATTCCATACTCAATTTTCCAACCATGTGCAATCCGATAACGAGGACTTCATTTGTGCCTCGGGATCATCCACTTGCCATTTGCACATGTCCACCTATCTAAATGTGTGTGTTTCATCCCTCTCCCTTTCCAACATTTATTCTCCATGGCTTTTTGACTAGTCTCGGTAATTCCAATAGATCTCTCTCTTAGTTTGACAATATTTCATATATAATGTTTTGCTAGGATTGTTTTTACCTACCAAGCTCCACATAAGCCTTTCACTTTCATATATGAGTAGAATAGGTTGAAAATAATCTAGTATAGGCTTGAGCGACTTGATGAGATGAGTGTTGCCATGAGCTTTTGCAAGAGAATCTCACTTATGTTGGATATGTATCTTTTTGAAAACTCTTCACGATGGAACAAGGTAAAGGTCTAAAGTTCGCTTAAGTTCAAGAGCATTGCATTTATTTTATTGTGGCTTGTTCTTTATTGCTAGTCTATCTTCCATAATGAAAAGTAGCCGGTCACAACTTGAACTTTAAATGCTAAACACTTGAGAGCAATGTGTCTTGTTGTGTATAACTAAGTGCAGGGAAGACATTGAAAGGCAATGCTGATTTTCTAGATAAGCAAAGATCTTGGACTTACTCGAGGACGAGCAAGGTTTAAGCATGGGGGGATTATTGACGCTCATTAGCGACACACTTTTAGTGCTATTTAAGTGGTGTTTTGGGACCAATTCATATACTAACCCGCCACTTGGCACTTGAAATAACCCCATTTTCGCATATGCATGTATTTTTGGAGGATTTTGGTTTACGCAGGTTTTTGAGCTATAAATGAGCACTTTTGGACAAAGACCAAGATCATGCATAGAGCGGAGGAATGAAGGCCATGTGACTCGGATTTCGTTCGCTCTCATCTATGGTGAACCAACCTTCAAGAATAAGGAAGGGCAAAGACTTGAAGATAAGGTCGGATGACTTCGGAATCAAGGCAAATCAGGCAGACATATGGAATGCTATCAAGACCCAATCTTATCCCGAAGCAACCGACGTCAAATACCCACATGCATTGGCAAATCAATTTCTGGAGGATTAAGGAGCTTGCATGCAAAAGATAGGGCTGAGGCGGGCCAGAAAGGCCCTAGGCCGGCCGGCCTGGGACCTATGGGGCCGGCCGGCCCAGGCCTTTCCTGTGCCGCCTCGACCTCCCCTTCGAGCTAGGGTTTTCTCAGACTATTTATAGCTCCCGTACCCTGAAGCCACGGACATCCATCCATCAGAACTCGGCGAAACCTAGGGCATACACCAAAAGGAGATGACGACCGCCGCAAGTCCTCAAAGTTGTCTAGGGAAGGCTTAGGCCAACCCTAGCCACCATGGCTTCCCTGCGTGGTTGTGCCATGGTGGAGTTCATGAGCAAGTTGGAGTTATCAATGGTATATATTCGGTGGTGATGATCCAAACACATCTATTATATGAGTAATGTTCTTCATGTCATTCGATCTCTTAGCGACTTGACAACTCCTTCTATGCTTTCTACCTATCATGAAAATGATTATTCCTTAGTCTAATCCATGGTTAGGCTATATAGCATGCTTTATGTAATCATGGTGATTAGATCTAGTATGTCGACCCTTCATGATATCTAGATACGTTCACTTGTGGACGTGCCCTTGTAAACTAACCACGCCGATAGGGAGTATCGTGACAGGGTGTGATGCCACGTAGGGTGGTGTTCTCGGGAGGTTGACCGGAGGTAAGAGTTTAAAGACGGCTTTATATGAGAGGCATGATGCGCTTACTCTTATTTGCTAGAACTACAACTAGAAGACGATAGGCCCGTTTATCCTTTGGTTGCTCTTTACCTTTGCCCATGTTTATGGATGAGATCAACCTATACACAACACTCTTATCATATAGGTTTACCTTTATATGCAATCAACGCTTAATGCTAGAAATAGATCCATTAGATTAGATGGAAAACCCTAGGTAGTTCATTGTCGATCCATGGATTGATAAACCTTGGATGAATACTCTAAAGGAAAAGCTACAATGATCCGTGCGCTTGTGGTTCATAATTGGCACGTCTATGGACCGTCAACAATGACCGTGGGTAGCTTAGGTAGTTCAGGGATGAAGATAAATTAGAGATAGGTGGTGATATAGAGAAATTGGAGAGTGGGAAGGGCACCTTTGAGGTTTAGTAGGCTCTCCCATGGTTGGACCAGGGCCTTGCCACCTGTGATGGTCAATGGGCGTATGGGCAGCGGACACAAGTAGCTTAAGTGGGGTTTTGATCGAGGAGCTCAGATTCACTGATTGAGAGGGAAGGGAGGGTTAGGGAGCCAGAAGGGGTACGGGTCATGCTCACCTCGAGATCTTAGAGGTTCTCAAGCTTGGTTCAGCACCCATGGTTCAGCACTCATGGGCTCGGGTGGAAGCGAAGGAGAGGTGGAGTGAGGTGGGGCGAAGGGTCTCATCCTGCTGTTTTTAAGTAAACTATAAATTAACCGGGAGGCACTACATTTTGAGTGAGACCAGCTAAACTCAGGAACGGCAAACTTATTGCTGGGCACTGTCACGACATCACATTCATTTACGGAACACAACGGGTACAAGTTTGAAGTCTGGAGCTCACAGACCTATTAGCATAGCACAGACACAAACAGTTAACACTCAAATTATTTATTTGATGAGATAGTTATGCAAAGCACGTAAGATTAGTATGCTCTAGCTTTGCTCTGCTCTTACTACCCCGGCTTCTCGTCTACATAGCACAGTGTCTGGATGCTGGCATTATGCATAGGAGAAGCTGGGGATGCAGATCCTGGCCTAGAGGTGCCTTTCCTTTGATCATGAACTTGGTTTGTCCGCCGTCAGTCCAACACCACTGGGATCATTGCTACGCTTCGCAGGACTACCCGCCCGTACACTGTCTGCTGCCCCGGCGCCACCTTCTCAATCATCACTGTTTCCACACATTGTCCGAACACCCTGCAACACATCATGTATATGCATATATTATCTAGAGCAGCCTATATATGTATTTTGTCCCTGTACAATAATGCATGAACTTAATTGAGAAGCTTGAACAAAAGTTAACATAGGCTAATACAATGGACTGCATAATAATTTATTTTGCAGGGAGCAAATTCATGGCTTCTTTTGTTGGTTTGTAAGCTCTTTGCTAGTAATCGATCATTTCAGATCCTAGCTATTTTGTCATCGAAATTTTTGAAACTTAATAAAATGTTTTGGAATCACATATAGATGTTGCTAACATGATTAGAAACTTTGTGAAGTACCTGCAGTAAGATATTTGAAATAATCTTGGTTTCCTTGAAAATTATGTTGAAAAAATGTCAGAAACATCTAAATTTGTAAAGGCTGAACAACTATTGTCGGCTACTTCAGGAATGTTCCATTGAGCGGATATTGAAAATTTCTAAGAACGTAAACGCTACACAACTGTTGTCCGCCACGTCGAGAAGTGACGTGTGGTGCAACCGCAAGTCCCCTCAATAAATAGACATAGGATCCACCCCAGGCTATGCATAAGGAAGTATTTGATAAATGGGCTTACAAGTTGAAGAACTCTAGGATGTCCTCCGTGCTGATGGGGTAGCCTTTGGAGAAGGTGATGAACAGAGATCGGTAGTCATCCGGCAGGGGCCTTTGCACCGGTACCCATGGGGACGCCATGGGGTTTAGTAGGAAGGATGATGTTGTCATCAGGCTCAGTGGCAAGGGTGCCACCCCCCTTGGGGCGGCGTGGATAGTTGAGCTGAACATCGGCGGAGCAGCAGGCACACAACCCATGTTGCTGGGCATGCAAGATGTGCTGCTATCAACATCGCAGACGGCGAGGCAGACACTCTTGTACTGGTGGGTGACGCCATCCAAGGACTCTTGGCGACCTTGGAAGTAGCCAACGTTGTCGACGGGCTCGGTCAAGAACGCGTTCGTGCAGGGCAGGTGCCTATCATGACCATCGCTAGCGCTGGCCATGGCCCCTTGGGCTAGGCTGGCGAGGCAGCCGAGGCATGAAATTGCCTCCTCGATGAATCGCATCACAACAGGGCCTGGCAGCGCGGCGACATGGCGGATGAAGTTGCGGTGGCCAGTGGACTCGAGCCAGAGCCAAAACGCGATCACCCACCTCATGGTCACCGGATCCTGGGTGAGGTCATGCACTAGCTGGTGGAACAAGTCGCTCTCGAGCATGTGGAAGAGGAGCAGCCTCTCCATGGTAGTAAGGCTGGCCATGGCAGTCATCGACAGAGTTCGCTCCACAACCAGCAAGGGCAATGATGTCCTGCACATGACCACCTCGATGGGCTGCACACTTGACAAGGAGAAGAGCATGCAACCCAGGTGAAAAAAAGGCAAGAAGAGCCACACTTCGCCCACAAGAGCAAAGCAAGCATGCTTCCAAGAAGGTTGTTGGTTGTTGGTGGCTATGAGACAAGAGAGTGCACACGAGTGAGCATGCATGACACTGTGGACACACGTCAATGTACCTAGCCAAATCTAGGCTTACATGAAAAGTCTCAACACTACTAGCTCTTCATCTTTTAAAGGAGCTTTATGCCACAGTTTCTCTTTTATTTTGGAAATACTCAGATTAGGTTCATCTATTTATGCTTACATTTTTCACCTTCTTGTCTCTTTATCTTTTTATTTGGACTTATTACAGTTAGGTACATGAGTACATCTAACTCTGAGGCTCCTCTCGAGAGAAAAAAAAAAGGAAACTTTTTAGGATGTTTACGCATTGTTGGTGACGAGATATACATCCTTGTAAGGATTACCCTTTGTAACAACCATGGTGAATCATATGGAAAATCGGTAGGATAACAAGTTATAAGGGAGCGGAAGAATGATAGGCTTAACGAAAAATTGCACATTGCACGTCATGGATAAATACACTATTTGTCATTTACAGTTATTATTTGAAGTGAATATAATGCTTACCTAGATCTTGTGAGCATGCAGTATGATTTTCCAATTTTGTATATAATTATGTCACTTAGAACTAAAAGAAACCGACAACACAATTTATATATCTATAGCTAGCGTCACTGAATACTGAAAAAGCTGATGGTAACGGTATGTTACCGGCATTTTTGGGGTGGGGTAAAATGTAGGAGATGGTGTACGTCATTTCATTAGTATCAGAAAAGACACCATTTCATAATGGCAGATGCAGATGGATGAGAGATAAGTCAAGATCGACACAGAAGGGCTAGCCCTTCTCACCATTTCCGTTTGGTTTTCCAATAATCCTGTCGATCCGTCAAATCATTTGGTCAAGATCAGACCGGCCATGGTGATAGTCGATGTTCGAGCTCCCTGTCCGGCCAACATAAACAAAAATGGTGATGTGCATGTGACCACCTCGATGGAGATCAAGGAAAAGAGCATGCAGCCTAGGAGAAAAAGAAGAAGCACGGAACGCTTTGCCCACTGAGAGCAAAGCAAGCATGCATCCAAGGAGGTTGTTTCTTACTGATGGCTATGAGACAAGAGAATGCACATGGATGAGCATGTGTACCTAGCCACTTGCCTAAAAAAAGCCTTGATTTTTAGTAACCTCCTTAACCTCTTCTGTAGCTTTGCGGTGCAGTTTTTCTTTTTGTTTGGAAACACAGGTTAGGCACACGTATATTAACTTTTTGCCAGGTCATATTTATTTAACTTTTAATTTGGACATATTTGAGTTAGGTATATTTCTTTAACTTTAAATTTGGACATATTTGATTTAGATACGTATAGCTTTGGCTCTCACTCCTCAAGAAAGAACTTTTATAGGACGATCACATTGTTGGTGAAGATATCCTTGTAAGGATTATTCAACACGATAACCATGGTGAGTCATTTGGGATGATGGAGAGGCTAACGAGCTACAAGGAGAGCAACAACCATAGACTCGTACAAATTTTATTCTTACATTACTGTCATTTTCATAGTTCAATTTTATTCTTGCCCAGACTCGTGAACAATTACGATGTTATATTTTTAGAGTATGTACTATTTTTATTGCTTATATATAAAACTTAAAAGAAGTCGTGGATATAAGTTTGTGTGTAGCTAGCTTCATTGCAACACGACAAATATTGTCGGTGACCGTAGATTACTAGTTAGGGATGGAGGTGGGCGGACATTGCAGGCCTCTTGTGTCGTTTCATTGGTAGAAGAAGAGACGTCGACAAATACAAATGCATTGACCGACAAATCAAAAATCATTTCCCAAGGTGCACCACCACGTAATAGAGGAAAGTTCACACCACGAAATAGAAACAAATGGGATTTCAAATTTCAAAGCATAGGAGCTTCCACCACGATTGGTCACAATTGTTTGTTTCACAATGGTGATGTAAATCTAAATTTGATCCACAAAGATATGCAATAGATGAAACAATTTCACTATTCAAATTACTCGAAACATGAAAGGTGATGGGTAACACCCGTAAATGTCGTATTACATTGCATGATATTCCTGCTCGTTTGTCTCGAGGTTAACCGAATGAGCTGTGAACTCTTGTGCTAAAGCTGAGTCAGTCACACTATCTCCACCACCCTCTCCCTAGCCTCCCTGTATATAATTCAACCTCAGCAGCCACTGTTGCATCCTTCTCTCGTCTCTCTTTCTCCCTTCTCAATCAGTCTCTCATCTCTTTCGCTGTAGCCTGTAGATCCACCACCCGGTTTATTTACCATGGTTCCTCGGGTGTTGGAAATCCTCAATGCCAGCGAGACCGAGACAGCCCGCAGTGCGTACATGCGTGTGCTCTCTCGGCCAACCGCGCTGGAGATTGCCAAGAACGCCATCTGCCTCCTCCTCTGGCTGGAGACAACCATGGGCTTCGACATCCTCCAAAACGTGGCGGCCATGGGGCCCGACGACTCCCTCACGAGGGTTGTCATGGAGGCAAACGCCATGTGCTGCTACATCCTCTACGGCTACGACGCGATACCGATGCCCTTGGAGAGCATCCCGGCTATCATGGCCCTCTGCGACGGGGGCCAGCTGGTCGACTACAGATTCTTCACCTTTCACAAGGCCCTCATCGCGCGTGGCATCACCATGATCCGGGACACCATCGCCGGGCTCGTGTTCGACGACAACCTGCAGGCGATGCTGCGCTGGTACGTACATGATCCCGACTCGGTGCCTGCTCCAGCGCTGGTGGCGCCCTTTGTCGTCCACACGAGCACGCCTGCACAGGATTCCCGTACAGCGTTCATCACCTCCCCCGAGTGCCATCCTCTGACCGCAGAAGAAATCAAGAACTATTTTGAGGGGTACGTGTGAACTTAGTCCGAATTCATTCGTCTTGAGAACCGTCAGTAACAAGTTGACGGGTGCCACGAGCTGTTCATCCCTGAATTTGCTACGATTATTTTCACGTCCATGTTGTGCAGGATTCCGGGGCTTGGGCCGTACTGCATTGAGCGCGTCGCCATGGAGCGGCCGTGTGCGGGGCAGTCTGCGAAGCACGGCGTCGTTGTGTTCAGGAGCACGGAGCTGATGGACGAGGCGATGTGCGGCGAGACTGCGGTGTTCATGAGGGTCGACGACCGTGACATTTGGGTGCAGCGTTACATGCCTCCCTGGTAAACTGGTCGTGTTCGCTGTTGAGTCGATCGGTCTATGTAATGTTTGTGTTGCCGTTTGGTTGCAGCAGTATTTTGTGTTTTCAGGAATTCATTTGTTAGTTGTTGTTTTAGGATCGATCCAGCGAGTGATCAGGGTAGTGTTGTCATGTTTGGACTTTGGAATCGTGGAATATTAGTTTCTAGTCAGCCTGAAGTTATGCATACAAAATTTGTCCCAATTTATTTCTTTATTTCTATAACCTAAGCTGGTGGTCTCGTTTTGCCATGGTGAAATATCAACAGGGCAACTACGGGGTGGCGGTGGTTTGAAACTTTGAATAAGAGCCCCAACCAATTTCTGGAATGACCAATCTTAATTTTCACTGAATGTGTCTCTCTACCGGCCGTACATCAAGATTATATTAGGAATGAAAACGGTCGGAAACGATCGGAAAACCCCAATAGCATTTTGGTTTTCACATTTGAATACGAAAACGGAGTCGAAAGTGGTAACCTCGGGAACGAAAACAAACATGAAATAACGGGATGTCGAAAACGAACCAATTCGAACGGAAACATGTCGATAACTGTCGGGACACGGAAAAACAAAACGGGAACAACACTATCACGTAGTGACAGGCTCAATAGTGTCAGATACACTATCATATTATTGTTTCCATCAAACGAGTTATCCATCTCTGGATCTCCATGGGTTGCAGCATGCATGCCCACAGATTATACTCTTGTGTATTTAATTTGCGTTATAAGTTCGTAGGTAATAAATTTCACGAGCGGATGAAGGAAACAAATTTACGAGGAGAGTGATGGTTGCGTGTGCAGGAGTTTCTGAAGAAGGCGGACGAGGAACGGGACAAGGTGAACAAGTTGTACGTGTCGCAAATCAGTTTGCAAACCACAGCTATCAGAAGTTAGGCCTTGTTTAGTTGCACAAACTTTTCAAACTTTTCATTATTTACCCGTCACATCAAATGTTAGGACACTAATTAAGGGTATTAAACGTGAATTAATGACAAAACTCATTCCATAACCCCGGGTAACTTCGCGAGACGAATCTAATGAGTCTAATTAGACCATGATTAGACAACGTCGTGCTACAGTAAACAATTTTTAATAACGGATTAATTAGGCTTAATAGATTTGTCTCGCGATTTTCCGCCCATCTGTGTAATTAGTTTTATAATTAGATCATATTTAGTCCTCCTACTCTTTGGTTTAAAATTGCTACAGTAAATTTCGTAAACTTTCAAACCCAAACTAAACAGGCCCTAAATTTCATTGTCCTGTTCTCCATCTCTCTCTCCCCAGGATAGAATCTCACGTCCACGGCCACCGGGCCACGCCTCTCATCCTCTTGTGCATGCGCTCGACCTCTGCTCTCCTCCAGGCTCTCCCAACTGGACCTCTCTATCTCTTTTCCTCTCCTCAGGCCAGCAGGTGAAACGGATGCCGCGCGCTAGGCGACGTGGGCGGCGTGTCTCTATATGAAGCTGCGTGGGGGCGAGCAGAGCTGTGGGCCCGCCACGAGGGGGCGGTGCTCGGTGAAGCGAGGAGCCGCGGACTAATCCCTAGACGGGACGCCCCGGCGCGACGGCGCGGAACAGGTACGGGCCTTGGGCCGAGACGCCGAGAGAGGAGATTGGCAGATTGGGAAAGTGTGCCCTCGGGAGCCCGGCTGCTTTGGTTCCTGGGCTCCTTTAGGCCTTCCTTGGTTCAAGGGAATTGAGGAGGATTGAAAGAGATTAAATTTTCAACAAGTCAAAATTCTTTAAAACCCCTCTCAGTCCCCTTCAAATTCATGGCGATTCTAATTAAATGAACAAGGCCTTAACAAGGAAAGCGGGATGTCCCGAATAGTTGAAAACGAGATATTCTGGTAAAATGCAGGAAATGCGAAAAAGATCGGGATAATGTCTTAAAGGACCGAACGGGCGACCAGAGGGGGGGTGAATGGGAGCCTTTACAAATTCCTTCCAAAAAGAACCGAAACTCCAAAATTCAACCAAACCCCTCTCTTCTAGCAAACTCAAGTTCACTTAGCTATGGAAGAGCTAATAAACCTAGTAAGCATGCTAGAAACCTTTCAGAATATAGCGAAAGGAAAACAAGCCGAGCTCACAAATTTCAGATCACAGGCCGGTCTCACTGGAGAACAAACCGGTCAGACCTCTTCCCAAACCGGTCTCACGAAATCACAAACCGGTCTGACCTGTTCTAAAGCCGGTCTGACCTCTTTGGTCTAGTAGCTTATAGAGAGTTCAAGAAAAATAGCAAAACTAGACCAAACGAGCTCCAAAAATCATTATATTTGGATTATAGGTTTCCAATGGTATTATGAGTCCAAAAATCAGAAGAGATCTTCAAAAGAAGCAAGTTGACAAAAACCGGTCTGACTTCTTTGTCAAACCGGTCTGACCTGTTCTTCCTGGCAGCAACTTGAAAACTTGGGGAGAAAACCCTAAATCCACTCAAACGAGGTCCAAACTCCATGAAATTTGCGCCAGAGCTGCGCAGGGACTTGGTGAGTCTTTATCCAAAAGATCTCTACAGAAAAGATCAAGATATCACCTCGAATTTCACGGATTTGACTAGGGATGGCAATTCAACCCACAGATGTGGGCATCCGCGGGTTTTGGACCCGACGGGTGCATGTGCGGGTTCAAAATTCCACCCGCGGGTGCACCCGTACCCGAACCCGAGATTCGTGGGTGCGGGTACGAGTCTGAAATTTTACCCGCAGGTACATCCGCACCCGCCCGCGTACTATAAAAAGCCCTGCACATTACTAAATGCAACTGGAAGCAGTATAAGATCTCTCATATATTAATATGAATGTTAGCTGTAATAGTTTATCTATTTGGTTATTTATTGATTTGGAGACCATGTTGTTGTCCTCCCTAATATTGACTGCATTATAAAACTTAAATGTACAGTTATCTGTGAATTTTTATTTGTTGATTTGGAGACCTCTATTTAATTATATGTTTATTCGGAGACTATGAAAATTGAAATTATACTACTAGAAAATTGAAAACTATATGTGTAAAAGTAAAATTGTGAAATCACTTAAACCATGCTCAAATTCATCATTTGTGTATGTGACTAGGACAGGTGGCGCGCTTCGCCGCGCCCGTTCTTGTTATACATGCCAAATTGCCAATGCTGACCGTGTAATGTATTGAACCATTTCCTGATTCGTTTGCGAAGTCCGAATGGACATGGTCAATTGTTCCCATATAGAACCTGCACTTCCACAACCTGAAATTGTATCAGGTTTTGTTGTCTCTTCGCCCAGGTGAATAATGATACTGGAACAATTGTACACAGAATTGTCACTTTCAACAGAGTAGAGGATAAATGGATTAATAAACTGTCATCTTCTCAAAAGAGTAGATGATTAATATGCCAGTTAAATTTTAGCTAGAACATTTAACAGGTTAATGGAGAATTCAGGAAGAGTCATATAAGTAAAGCATAGCAAATATTTATTATCGACAGGAACCTGTAGGTAAACTGAACCGTAAAAACAAATTTTGAAGTAATCCAAATATGATGTCCTTCCTCTTAGTTCTTGGTGACGAACCCATAAATGACTCAAATCAACCTATTACTGTTGTATATACTTATTACTTTGCTCAGATCACAAAGGCAGTGCATGGTTGTAGTTGTATCTTTACAACATGTATGATTGGAGGATGAATCATGCAAATAGTAAGTAGACAAAAATATCACAACAATAGTGCAAACAACTTCTGTCAGCTCTGTGACAATGAGAAAGCATCATGTGTTCCTGTATGGCTGTATCATTCTGGTATAAGCACCAAGAGTTGGAATTAGGATTTAGGAAGATGTCAATTTCTTATAAATTGAAATGGTCAGCATGAATAGACTATATAGGTTAATCAGCCTCTGAATTTTTGGCAATTCCATTTACTGGTCCTTCCTAAAAGCAGTACATGTTACTCCATTGCTTTTAGTTGGTAGGTATCAGAGATAAAATTCATCTGCACTTGTTCTATAGAATACTGAAATATCTCGAAATTACATATTTTGAAGCGGAACAATAAAAATCATGTGCAGTGCAGCATTGCAACATCCTTCACTTGCTGGTTGCAGGGTGATCTAGACCTAAATCTCATCGATTTTGTTGTCAACCTGTGCAAGCCAAGGATTAGATTTTTACTACTATTTAACGAATATGCATATTGGACCAAACTGATCTATCACTTGTACTTGAATGAAAAATGATGTTGTGGACCTGACATAGCATTTGCGATGGGAGATTCCAGGTAGTTTGGAATGTGACAATTTGGTATATTTTCAGTAGTAGCTACAACCTGGAAAAGAACAGGTTCAGCATCGACAGCTCAAAGATCATTTCTAAAGCTGAGCTGATCAGCAAGTATTAACATGGATCTGAGTAAAGGGATTAAGCCAAAAAAAATATCATGATCAGAATCCATTCCAACCAGCTTGTTGTGGCCCTGGGGAAGTATTCTATGAGCCCCCAACTGTGGGTAGCACACCACACTACCACATCAGTCGCACGGCGGCTTGTTCCATACCTCGGAGTTATCATTCTCTTCAAACCTGGTGGCCCTGCAGGAAGAAATTTTGCATCATGCCAAAATGTGGCCGGAGAAATGCAAGATGATGCATGAGTAAGATGTTGAAGTAGGCAAGTAGCAACGGTAGCTGAAAAACTCACCTTGCATCTCTCCCATGAGTTGCATTTTGTCAAAAACGTCACAAGACACCTGGTGTGCCATTCTTCTGCGAAGATGGGTCTTTGGCACCTGGTGAGCTTTGCTGTGGACGAAGAGCAGCAGCACTCCCTGAACAGCCGCACCTCTGCGCCAAGCTGATCACGCGCGTCTGCATACTGCAAAGGCAGGTCCTGCTTGCTAAGCACCTCCGATTGTGCGGGTTCCAACGGGGCGCATGAGAACACGAACAGAGGCAAAGAGCTGCGCGCATAGATTTCATAGCGAAGCACCGCCGATGCACACGGCACAACTCCGGAGAAGCTCCAAGGGCGTCACGGGAAGAGACGGTGCGTTGGAGAAGGGCTGGGAGGGGAGGCGCAGGAGGGCGGCCGCAAGCTGAACCTAAAGCTGCGTCAGAGAAGGAGAAGAAGCAAAGTGGAACGGACGACGGCGGTCGTCAAGCCGAAACACCGCACAGAAGGAAACAGGCAGCAGGAAGCTCCCAGGAAGCATCTGCGAGAGCCGTATGGGCACCTCGCGTACCGGAGCGGCGAGGGAGCAAAGGGGCAAATCGGCAAGCAAATCCACCCGGCCGAGTCGCCGGACAGGCAAGCAGCCACCGGCAGAGGCCAGACGCGAAGGTAGCATCCCCAGGGAGCAGCGCGGAGGGCCGGAGCACCGGACGCGCACGGCGCAGAAGCCAGGCGGAGCTGTCGATGCGAGTGCGGAGCACGCGAGAGAGGAAGCTGGGGAACGGCGGCGGCGGCGGCGCAGCGGTTGGAATCCTACAAACCCCAGCTGAGGCAGGCACGGCACATGGGCCTTAGGCCAGCGGCGAGGCGTGCATTTCACGAATTTTTTTTAATTTTTTTTACGATTTTTCAAAAATAACGGTTGGATGACGGTTAGAGCAACCGCCGTTTGAATTTGCGGTTTGAATTTTAAAATTTAAATTTGAACTGTATGAGGAACCAAACCGCCAAATGGTTTGGCGGTAGGTGTCGGCACGTGGGCCCGGGGTCCTAACCGCCAAACCATTCGGCGGTTAGGGGCAGGGCCTCTATATAAGCCGAAATCAGGTTTGAAAATTCATTCTAAATCAGAAAAAAGAAAAACTAGGGTTAGAGAGGAGGGTTAGGGAGAGGAAGAATCAGCGGCGAAGCCCTGCCGGATCTGCGCTTCGGTTTGAGGTAAAATCCGATCTCGTAGTTGTAACTTCAATTTGGTAGATTTATGACTTTGTAATTATTTTAGTATTTAGTTTACACAGTATTAAATCGTAGTATTATTTTTCAGTTAATGATATTAGACTTAGTTACTGAAATAACTATTAGAGACAATTACTGATATTAGATTTGGTGACATTAGTTTGAGTTACCTTATATTTAGTGACATTAGAGATAGTTAGAGTCATTACTTTTAGTGATATTTGATATGTATTAATATATCTTTTTATATTAGATGGACTGATATTAGAGTTTACCCATAATTTTATATATAATGTAATTATGCATTTTAGAGTATACATTACAGTTTATATCTTTTTATATTAGAGTTTCTGTTAGAGTTTTATGCATATTACAATTTAGATAATAATTTCAATTAAAGTTTATATTAGAATAATGACATTATATTAGAGTTAATATTAGAGTAATGACTTTATATTACATTTTATATTCGAGTAATGCCTTTATATTAGACTTTGTATTAGAGTAATGACTTTATATTAGAGTTTATATTAAACTTTATATTAGTGTAATGACTTTGATATTATAGTTTATATTAGATTTTATATTAGAGTTTATAGTAGAGTTTACAGTAGAGTTTTATTGATATACGAGTGTATTATGCATAAGTTTTTTATGAGCAGAAAATCTTATTAATTGTTCCTATTGTCCTGGTTTGGTTTTAGGCATGTCTGAACCATTATGGTTCCAATTGTTCTATGGATCAGGGGAAGTTAGATATGGTCCTGAAGGGGTAGACCTGTCAGATTTTAGTTGTACCACCAGAAAAGTAGCTAGAGCAGCAGAGAGAAATTGGGTTTCAATAACAAAGTGGCTTTATCATTCATTTGGACTTGATGAAGCCCAGCATGACCTGTCAGTGATGGCAGTGATGAACAGAAGTGCAACTATATATTGGGAACTTGTTGCGCTTCAAGGAACCCAGAACTGGAGGTCATATGTGACACTATGTACGCAGCATGGTATGCCGCTGGTGTTGCTTGTGCGAGCCTTCCACAAGGCTGGGGCCAGCAGTGATGTGCACGAAGAAGTTGATGCTGGAGGGGAAAACCTTGAAGATGCTACTGGGGAGGAAGGTGAACAAGTGGAAGAAGCGGCAGCCGGACAAAGAGACAACGCACCCCCTGAACCATCGGGGGAGCTTGATGAAGCAGAAAATTTTCCTGAGATGGTTTTGGAGGCAGAGAGGGAGGCCACAGAGCATGAGCAGTACTTTGAGGAGGACTGGTCGGATGATGACGAGGCCGAGGAGGTGCAGGTGCCAAGGAACTGGGTGAACTATGACTTCTCACAGCTTACGATAAATGAAGGCCAACAAGTCCCCTGGGAGTACAGGAGCAACGAAGTTTGCCTCGGTTCGTGCTACAAGACTGTAGAAGAAATGAAGGATGCAATCAAACAGTGGTCCACTTTGTGTTTGCAAAGGGAGTTCAGGGTTGTTAAGAGCAGCAAACAAGTCTATGACATATGCTGCGTCACAGAAGGGTGTCCTTTTCGGGTTCATGCATTCTGTGGGAAGTGGAATCATTACTGGGAGGTGACCAGAATCGAGGATCACACATGTGTGCTTGAGCAGCTGGACACAGACCACCGGAACCTCACATCTGGTTTTGTGGCAAACTTGATGTATGCACAGATCATTGATAATCCAAGCTACGAGCCCAAGTCTATAATATGTGCCATCGAGGAGAAATTCAAGTACAAAATTAGTTACGGCAAGGCATATAGAGCGAGACAGAAGGTATTCGAGATGAAGTGGGGGACTTATGAAGCATCATATGACAACCTTCCTGCTTTGCTGCACGCCATATGCCAACGAAATGAAGGGAGCTTCTATGACCTTAAGACTTTCCCCTCTGTCTTAAGGCCAGGGAAGCAAGTGCTGCAGCGGTCATTCCTGGCATTGGGGCCGTGCATTAAGGCTTTCAGACACTGTAGGCCAGTCATTTGCATTGATGGGACCTTCCTGACTGGAAGGTACAAAGGCACAATCCTCACCGCCGTTGCCGGCGACGGTAACAATCAATTAGTGCCTTTGGCCTTGGCTTTTGTGGAGAAAGAGAGCGGAGACACCTGGTATTGGTTTCTGGAGAGGCTGAAGAGTATGGTTGTGGGGATGTGCCAAACGTGTGTGTCATACACGATAGGCACAAAGGTATTCTGCAGGCAATTGAAGAAATGAAGAATGGCAGCACCTCACCGTGGGGGAGATGGCGCCCACTCTGCAGGACGTGGCCTTTCTGCTTGGCCTGCCGCTCGCAGGCGACGCCATGGGGGCGACCGACCCTCCGGCCACTTGGCGGCGGGACCTCCTCGACAGGTTCGCGCTCGTTCAGCGGAACGAGCGCGCCCAGGGCTACCAGGAGTTCACCAGCACGCACGGCCCCAGCAAGAAGTGGTTGCTTCAGTTCAGCGTAAGTACCTACACCGTTCTGTTTGAATTTATATTAGAGTTTATATCTTCTTAAATTAGAGTTTATATTAGAGTTTAAATTAGAGTTCATATTAGAGTTTATATCTTGTTACATTAGAGTTTAAATTAGAGTTTATATTAGAGTTTATATTAGAGTAGAAATTAGAGTTTATATCTTCTTAAATTCGAGTTAAAATTAGAGTTTAAATTAGAGTAGAAATTAGAGTTTATATCTTTTTAAATTAGAGTTTATATTCGAGTTTAAATTAGAGTTTATATTAGAGTTTATATCTTGTTATATTAGAGTTGAAATTAGAGTTTATATCTTCTTAAATTCGAGTTTAAATTAGAGTTTATATTAGAGTTTATATCTTCTTAAATTCGAGTTTAAATTTGAGTTTAAATTAGAGTTTAAATTAGAGTAAAAATTAGAGTTTATATCTTCTTAAATTAGAGTTTATATTAGAGTTTATATTAGAGTTCATATCTTGTTATATTAGAGTTTAAATTTGAGTTTATATTAAACTTTATATCTTCTTATATTAGAGTTTAAATTAGAGTTTATATTAGAGTTTATATCTTATTCCACTTATTGCAGGCGGACTACATGAGGGCAGACGCTGACGAAGTGACCGTCCAGCGTCACTTGGAGGCGTACCTGCTCTGGCTCTTTGGGTGGGTCATGTTCTGCAGCTCACAGGGGGACTCGTGTCACAGGTTCCTGATCCCTTACGCGACGGCCATCGCGACGCACCCGCTCGAGCAGATTCCTCAGATCAGCTGGGGCTCTGCGGTTTTGGCCGCCATGTACAGGGGCCTGTGCACGGGCGTGCACAAGATCAAGAAGGGAGACCCTATCTTCGTCGGGTGTCCCTTGCTGCTGCAGCTGTGGTCGTACGAGCGGTTCCCAGTTGGCAGACCAGCGATGAGCCCCGAGCCGTACGACGGCCCGGATCCTGGCACGGACCCGCGCGACTACCCCACCATGGGGTCTTTGTGGTGCCTCCGGAAGGTACGTGTTCGAACATTTTTTATTTTTAACATCCTTTTGTTGTTGAGACTTGCTATATTATTTGTATTACTTGTGCAGCCGAGCTGGGCGGGCCAGCAGACGAGGAGGTCATACGCAGACTTCGTCGGCCAGTTCGACGGGCTTGTTGACGCGGACGTGCGGTGGACCCCCTACACGCCTGACGCGATCCACGCTCGGGCACCGCACGGCCTGTCGTCCTTGTGCCAGCGCGACCAGGACTACTGGTTGACGACGAAGCCCCTGGTCTTCGACGTCCACGTGGAGGAGTACGCGGTGCACAGGGTGTTGAGGCAGTTCCACCTCTACCAGGAGTCACCGCTCCCGGTCGTCCACTCCGTCGACCCGGTCCACCACAGGTACGTGTGTCGTATTTCCGTCCCGCAAGTTTTGTATATTTCTTAACTCACATGGTCGATCTTTGAATAGGTGGACGAGGAGGGGACACACAGCTGGCACACTGTGGCAGGCCGCGGTGGCGCCGTACGTGGTCGGTTGGGCGGACGCGTTGAACCACGTCGTCGCCGAGCACCGCCCGCACTCCGACGAGGCCTTCGCAGCGTACCTGCGGTGGTACTGGCCTAGGACCCGCGTTCGGGTCCTCCGCGTTCCGCCCCAGCCCACTTTTCCCCCGGCGCAGGTGATGAGCACGTACCCGGTTCGACGCGACCAGAACTACGCGATTGGGGTAAGTACTACGTCCTTACTGCTATAACACATTCGATCAGTACGCATTTTTATGAACCTAATTGAACAGTACGACGTGCTCGCGGAGATCGACGCTACGGCTGCGTTTAGCCGAGCGAGGGCGGACTTCATGACCCCCGCCGACCACGTGGCGACGTACGACCACATTCTGCACCTCCTCACGAAGTTCAGGCGGGCGGTTTCGTGCCGGCACGACGACGCTCCGGCGATTCCACGCCACCCCGCCTCGTCCTCCAGCTCGGCGTCCACTGGACGTACGTACCACGCGCCGCCCAGCTCCTCGCAGCCGCCTTTCCCTCCTATGGGAGCAGGTCCGTCGACGGCACCCTCCGCGTCGTCCAGCTCCTCGCGCCTACACTTCACTTCTATGGGACCAGGTGCGTCGACGGTACCTCCCGCGCTTAGCACGCCTGCCCCGGTTCAGAGCGCTCCCTTCGGGATACCCACGTACACGCCGAGGCCGTCAGCTGTCTACAGCACAGGTACACTATAGTATCCAAGTTTTGTTCGTAACATCCTATCATTGACTAATTACGTTCTCGACTAACGTTTTATGTGACAGGGCAACCACCGATGACCACAGCCGGCGCGTCCACGTCGGCAGGGCAGGCCGTCCACGGCTTAGGTACGTAATTGACCAAACGATATTACTATATACTTTTACTTGCGTACTAACGTGATTGTGTATAATGCAGCGTACGCTTCAGGCGGGACACCCGATGACCCAGTCGAGGAGCACCACCCCGCGGCCACCCAGTGGACGGTCCCCTCCGACATTGAGACCTGGTACCGACAGGGGCAGGGGTCGCAGGAGGAGGTTGGTGGTTCGCAGTTAGGTAGCGCCCCTGTACCTGCTACTCAGTTCTCGCAGCAGCCACCGTACGCGACACCGCCTCCTGCGGATGCAGGGCGCCCGAGTCGGCAGGCACCGCCACCTGACCCCCTCACGTACTCCGCGCGCCACACGAGGGCCGCGCAGCAGGCGGCCAGGAGGGTCAGGCCTAAGGTGGTCAAGCGAGGCCGCATTTAGTTTTTTACTTTTTACACTCGAGTGCTTATGTATTGTACTGGATGTTGTATTATACTTTTCATGTTCAGTACTTTCTTGTTTGTGATATTATTCGTTTTCCTTCATTCGCAAGCATTTTAAAAAATTTACGGTGCGACATACAAATTAAACCGCTTTTTCAATGCAAAAAATGAAAAAATGAAAAAAAAACCCTTACCGCCGTTCCATTTGGCGGCAAGCCTAACCGCCGAATGAACCGGCGGTCATTCGGCGGTTAGATTTAACCGTCGATTAAACCGGCGGTTAATACTAACCGCCGGTTTATTTGGCAGTTTCTCTAACCGCCGAATGAATCGGCGGTTAGCTTCTCTTACCGCCATAGCCAAATGATACGGCGGTTGGATGACAGAATTGCAAATTCTGTCATCCAACCGTTATTTTTGAAAAATCATAAAAAAAATTCGCATTTCACCGTCGGACATGGGCCTCTCAGCAAGCTTCGCGACCCACGAAGGGAATGACGCGGCCCAAACGCGCGAGCAGTGCTGCACAGTAGCAGACGCCCTCCCTGCCCCGGGATTTCACCGGGGATAGGGAGTTACATATGCTCCTGGACCCGCGGGCACCCGAAACCCGCCCGAAACCCGGTGGGTATGGGTGCGAGTGTACAAATCCACCCGCGGGTTTCTCGCGGGCGGGTTTTTCCTATTCCGCAGGTTTGGCTGCGGGCGGTTTTCACTAAACCCGCACCCGAATCCGCGGATGCCATCCCTAGATTTGACCAAAAACACAAGAGAAGATGGATTTCGGAAAAACTCAAGATTTCAGGTGCTCGTGCATGGATTTAGTAAGGGATCGCCCTAGATGTGTTTCCACATGTCCCAGCACGAAATCCCTCCAAGAAACTCGACCCAAAACGCAGCCAAACTCGAGATCACGAAATTGCCCAAAAAGGCTCCAAAAATAGCTAAAAAGGAAAACGCGAATCCATGGGGGAGAAGCAAGAACTCAGCACAAGAGAGGTAAAAGATCTTCAATTACTTCACGAGGGCATCACCAATACAAGGGAACTAGAGTTCATGAAGTGATTTCCCTCACATCTCTCTCTACTCCCATCCTCTCTCTAAGACATGAGAAAATAAAATTAGGGTTTGAAGGGGTGGAAGAGAAACCTCTCCAACCATCCATGCCCCTCAATATATGGAGTCCAACGAAAGACGAAAAATACCCCTACTCCTATAACTAAGATACATACCCATGCAGGGGTAAAATGGTCCATCTTTTTGCAGATGAATCGGACGGAAACGCCGCCTTCACAACTTTGCTTCGCCTTGACGCAAGCTTTGTGATGGCGCCATGTGCCCTCCATCCCGCCATCTGGCCGCACCGGACGCGCCCCTGGTTTTGAGGCCCAAACCGGCAAACCTGCCTGCATGGTGGTTTTGAGGCACAAACCACCTAAACCGTCCATCTCCGCTTGGCCGCCATGCGACCTTCTTGATGTCGACGCGTGTCCGGCCTCCGCCAAGCCTTTGACACCTCCGTCCTGCTTGACTCGATCGACGTCGTCTTCATCACGCCGTGTACTCTTGCTCTTTCATGCACCAAGTGGATCGCACGTGACTCCGCCCGGACTCTTCGGGTCCCTCGGTCCAAGCCTACTCGTTCTCCCTTCACCACCCTTGGTTCATCGGCATGAACCTTTCGCGCTTGACCTTCACCGTGCGCCGTCGGCCGCCATATCGCATCCTACACCTGCACATCACGAGCCAAGAGACACATCAATGCACTCAACGGTTATCAATCACTCATCATCCAAGGGTGGCCACCGTTGGTCCTCATGTCTGAACCATTTTCGTCATGATTTCAAATTTGTTATCCTGTATTTCATATTTTGTATCCCATATTTTATTTTTTTCCATAAATACAAAAATGAGCGGACAAAATATAGAAATCAGGTCAGGCCAGTACGGGATACACCCCGACCATTTTCAACCCTAGTCAAGATCATGTTAGCATTTAAGTCCTAGTAGACTGTTGATGTTTATAAATTCAATATTGGAAGGTCAATGTGTTGTGGATATGACACAATCGTTTAGTTAGTCCCACATTGACGACCTATGGTCCTTTCAAAAAAAATGTCAATCTAGAGTAGCTAGGCCAACATATGGAGACCTCTTGTGAGGGTTTCCAAATTGTGAAGCATGCATGGAGAGAGGGCAACCCTACTGAGCTGTTGAATAGCTCCTCACACACTAGCGCGGAATGGCCAAAATGGAATCTCGTTGTTGTTTCGCCAGTTGCACATCAACAAATGCCAAGGAGTAGTTCCTACATATTTCGAGGATTGAAACATGGTGTGCTTGTCCTCTTCTGTATATAAGAATAAATCCAATTAATGAGAGGGGCATGCCACAACTCACAACCTCTATCAACTTTTCTGTTGCCCAACCCATTGCTGCTTCCCAAGGTATTGCGATTGCTCTATCAACCATGTAGTAGACTGAGGGAGAGAGCGGTGTCTCCAAATCACTGTCGGTGATCTAAAGGATCGAACAAGTTCCATCGATCAGATTCCTAGAAAGTGTACTCGGGACCGCTCGTCCTTTACTTCAAATCCATTGGTGGCCATATGTTTCAACTACATGCCCCTGCCAACTTACAAGTAAATCTCATTATCCCTGTTAGTACAAATATGATGATAGATATGGTGTTAGGTGTTTTGTCTATGTTCCCAGCATGTATAGGATTATATGCTTGAATCCCTGTCTCTATACTACTACCATGGGATTCCTTCTCATATTGCTGGAAGATTTTTTTTCCTCATAGATTCTACATTAATTGTGTGTGGTTTCTGTTATACACTTTTTTGGTATCAGCTTAGTCTTAGACCCTACCATGCATGTGGTGCAGCCATGCCATATATGTGGTGGCGTGGTCATCAGTACATACCCAGCCGGTGCCTCTCTACCTCGGGACCATGCCATCGGTTTCACGATTAGGATGCCTCATGTTGGGGGGGGGGGGGGTGCAGAGTGGCAAGAAATAGGTAATAACCATTGAGAACATTGTAAGCATCCATCCAAGGAAGTTGTTGCTTGTTGGTGGCTACGATACAAGAGATGGCACACGAGGGAGCATGAGTGGCACTATGGACACTCATTGATGTAGGTAACCACCTTGCCTCACATGAGAAGCCACTCACTGCTAACCTCTTCAACCTATAGATTTTGTGTTATAGTTTTCTCTTTTCTTTTGGATACACTCAAAGTTTGGTGCATATAAAAATTAACTCTTTTGTCAGATTCATGTGTTTCTGTCTTTTAGTTTGGACGTCATATAGCTCCTCGAGAAGTACTCCTAAAGATGTTGAAGTTGTTGGTGAAGATATTCTTGTAAAGATTTCTCAATATGATAACAATGATGGGTCATTTTGAACACTACTAGAATTTGGGACGCTCCTGAGTGCATAGAACACACGGGATAGAGAAAAAAAACACATGTCAATTTCTTTCCCGAGATCCAACACTTGGGATTAGTCACTAGGGAGCGAAAAGTCAGGGAAATGGTATATTTGCCAAGTGTTTTCGAGAAACACACAGGAACTATTATAGTTTACCATGTGTTGTGTTTACCTAATGTTCCAAGGAAACACACTGACACTTATTGTACATTGACGTATGTCTATTTCAACACACAGGAATTGTAGCACATGGGAGATATATGCACATGGATGAACAGTTTGGTGACACATGTATTTCTCCCCATGTGTTTGAGACAAACACACAGTGAACTATTGTTACAAATATTTTTTTTGGGTGGTTTGGTCTCTCAGATCACCCGAGTATGAAAGCCATCAAATTACCTGAGTGACATATATATTGTTCTATGATGTACATTGGATTAGGGATCTTTTTTTTAGCAAAATCATGCTGAGAAACTAAGAAAAATATTGACAAAATTCTGGAAACGATAAATTTTATTGGCATGGTCTGATAAATGTTATTTCCCCAAATGTTTTTCCTTGGCAAGAACATGACTAGCAAGCTTGTGGAAGTGAAGCAGGTGCATCCAAGCTGCCAGTGGTAATTGTCTACATCCGAAATGGTTAGGCTAGCCACGACGATCGTCGACATCCATGGTCCACACCCCCACAAACATGACGTGCATGCAACAATAATCTTGATGCATACATCACTCAACAAAAAGAAGCATGCAGTCCAGCAGAAAAATGCACGAAACACTTCGCCCTACTGAGAGCAAAGTAAGCATGCATCCAAAAGGAGTTATTTCTTATTGGTCACTATGAGACAACATATGGCACATGAGGGAGTAGGAGTGGCGCTATGGACACTCGTGGATGTACCTAGCCACCTTGCCTCACATGAACAACCTGTCACTACTAGTCCCTTTGACCTTTTGTATAGCTTTTGTGTTATAGTTTTCTCTTTTGTTTTGGACATACTCATATTAGGTGCATATATATTAATTGTTTTGTTAGCTTCCTATTTCTTCCTATTTTAATTTAAACATATTTGAGTTGGGTTTATACAGCTCATCTATAAGAACTTGGGTATATTCTAAACTTTCTTGTTTATTGGCATGGTCTGATA